>BSBK01004245.1:1117500-1145000 GCA_027943335.1 Chamaecyparis obtusa
AACACAAAATACGATAGGTATCTAAAACCCTAAGAAATACCACTAATTCCCTTTTTCACAATTAAGCTTAAAAGACAACATTGATATCAACTTCGGTTTATAACAATGACAGAGAAACCCGATATCATCTTAAAACCAAGTCTATACAAACTGTATTCATTATGATGCTACAGTACCCTAACAACAGGCACAGTGCATGAAGATCTAAAGAAGTTTTAACAAGAACACTCATGCTGGTTTCATTCTCCATTAATATGCCGATACCCAAACCCGACTAACTCCCTTAACACTTGTCCAAAGCAAGAAGACATCGACACCAAACACACAAGGATATAACCATACAACATCTACATAGCTATATTCCAAAGATCAACACAGACTTAACTAAACATTACCAACTTCATACTCTGAACAGAGATATCCCTTATTACATTATGCTTGAAACAACATATCAAAAACAAGTGTTATATACCACCTTAAAACCAAACACTTACTAAACAGTCGCTTTGTTACCAAGCTTCTCCACTATTCACAACATATATAACTAGATTTCTTTCTATTCTATCCAAGAAAGAAAAGATTGATTCATATAACCGAACTCACAAAATAAACAAACACAAAGCCTCACACACATCAACTAGCAAATAGTGTTAACCGACATTCCCTTAATTTTCATTTGCAGAACAAGAAATGGAAACAGAGAATAAGGTAAGAGATGCCCCTGCCTGGTATTCGTATGGAGAAGATATCCAAAACCGGAATGCTAGTGCTAGCCCCTGCCTGGTGAGCTTCACAATGAATCCCAAACTCAACCTCGAAGATCACTTATCACAGATTACCAAAAATGCCGTGCAAAAGAACCCAAAATGCAGAGATAACCGTGTAAAACTTCCAACTTCCTAAATGACCATGAACAGAAGGGTTTATCTTTGCCGTGAAAACCCCTTTCATTCCAAGCCACTTATCAAGAAGGAAACAATAGTAACACGGGTCCATAACCAACTGTTTACCCAAAATGCCGCAGCATAACATGGTAAAAAAAAATGGAGTCATATACAAACTGCAATTCCTTAACCAGAGCAAATGGCAGATTTCAAACTCAATAATGAATTGCCATCGACAAGTTCATTCAATGCAAACTTATCCCTTGCAGTGAACACAACTCAAAACCTGCCAAATGTCCAACATAGTACATTTCCACAACCCGAAAATAGCTTAAACCCCACTAATACCTCAAAGCAATGCAAGTGCATTAAATCCCTGCCGTGAGTCATGTCTTCGAGCCAGTTAATAATATGAAGACTTAGGGATAGGTTAATACATGTCTTTGCCAATAACATTAGTCATTAACTAACATAATCATCTAAGATAACAGCGCATTCCAATGTCAATTAACTAACACTAAAACACACTAACCTCCTACTAACATACACCATAGGATATACTAACTTAGTTAATTCACATAGTTTTAGTAAATGAATACCACATTATTACTAAAACATTCACTCATAGTTATATGTATAAAAATACATATATTTCAAATTCATTAATTTTGAATTCAGAATTTGATTAACATTTAAATAACAATAGTACTCTAAATACTGTCTATACACATCAAGATACAGTTAACAATAATAATGTAACCATTTCTAATTACGTCTAACATATTACTAAGGATTCCAAAATAATGAATCAATAATCAGACAATTTAACTAACCGTATAGTTTGTCCTTATTTCAAAATCAAACCAATGTTCAAAATTCGGTCTAATCCAATTCTGTCATCAGAATAGGACTCATAAAGTGACAGAAATAAACATAATTCCCTGAATGTCTAGCAGAATAATAGAGATAACATAATTAATCTAAATAACAAAGTTCAAAAGAACGTAGTCAGAGTTTGAACTCAAAGAAATCTAACCTAACATAACATAGAAAATAAAGCCTAGAACTGTCAGGGGCATGACACCCTTCCCCACCAGTCTAGGCTTACTCCTAAAAGCCTGTAAACAAATGAGGATGTGCAGCTCTCATAGCCCCTGTATCCTCCCAAGTTGCAGAAGCTTCATCATCAAGATCCCATAACACCTTTACCTGCTCCGCCTTGCATCCTCTGAGATTTAGCTCTCTTTGCTGGATGATCTGCACTGGTTCCAGCATGAGTTGACCATCTACCACCTGTAAATTTTTCCAATTTAACACGTGTGCAATGTCAGGTATATATTTCCTTAAGATGGAAATGTGAAATACATCATGAATTCATGAAAGACTGGGTGGCAAAGCAAGTCTGTAGGCAACTGGACCCACTTGTTCTAGGATCTCAAATGGTCCCACAAACCTTGGAGACAATTTTGACCCTTTACCATATTTAATAGGACTTTTTCGGGGTCTAACCTGAAGAAATACCTTATTCCCAACCTCAAATTGACGTTCAATCCTATGCAAGTCTGCATACTTTTTCTGCTTGTCCTGAGCTATAGACAGGTGTTCTCTGATGCGCTTAACCTGCTATTCTAAATCCTGAAGCATCTCGGGACCCAAAAGAATTCTATCTTCAAGATTGTCCCAGCTTAAAGGTGTTCTACAAGGTCTTCCATACAAAGCTTGGAAAGGAGCCATACCTATAGAACTATGGTAACCATTGTTGTAAGAAAATTCAACTAGATGCAAGTACTCTTCCCATCTATTTTGCCTATCCATCACATACATTCTAAGCATGTCTTCCAAAATCTGATTGACACGCTCAGTCTGTCCGTTAGTTTCGGGATGATATGCTAAACTAAAGTTCAGCTGGGTACCTAATTCACGCTGCAAAGACCTCCATAGAGATGAAGTAAAAACTGAATCCCTATCAGATATGATCTTCTTAGGAATCCCATGCAGCTTAACAACCTGTTCCATATAAATCTGTGCCACAGATGCAGCATTATAAGTGGATCTTATAGGAATAAAATGGGCAACCTTGGTTAACCGGTCAACAACAACCATAATGGCATCATGTTTCCTAGCTGAAAATGGTAACCCCACTATGAAATCTATGGATATGGTATCCCATTTCCATTTAGGCACACTGTGAGATTGAAGTAAACCAGCTGGATGTTGATTCTCAGCTTTAACTCTCTGACACTCCAAGCATCTAGCCACAAAATCAGCAATATCCCTCTTCATACCCAGCCAGTAGTGATGCTGCCTAAGATCAGCATGCATCTTCTTCACACCAGGATGTGCTGAATAAGGTGCCTTATGTGCTTCAGTCATAACTAGGTTCCGAAGATCCCCGACTTCTGGCACATATATGCTACCTCGGTAAGTCATTAATCCTTCAGTGTTGATAGAGTAACCCTCAAATCTACCTTCTAATACACTGCCACTATCAATCACTGCCTTGACATCTAAATACCAAGGATCAGTAGCCAAATTTAGAAGTATTCTCTCTTTCAAAACAATTGTGAGGGTCAAAGAAGAGATTTCATGACGCTTTCTGCTAAGAGCATCCACTACTTTGTTCTCTTTACCCTGAATATACTTCATTTCAAAGTCATACTCACACAAGAATTCCATCCATCTGCGCTGACATGCATTAAGATTGGGTTGCGTGAACAAATACTGTAGACTTCTGTGATCGGTATGAAGCTCAAAATGTTGACCAAGAAGAAAATGCCACCATTTGGTCAAAGCATGGATCACTACTGTGAGTTCCAAATCATGAGTAGGATAATTAATTTCATGATCCTTTAGTTTCCTGGATTCATAAGTAATGAACCTGCCATACTGCATCAAGACAGCCCCTAAACCATCCAATGAGGCATCGGTGCACACAACAAATTCCTTAGAAGAATCAGGTACTGCTAAAATTGGTGCACTAGTCAAACGTTCCTTTAGATGTTGGAATGCTTCTTCACATTTATCTGACCAGATGAATTTCTTACCCTTTCTCTGGAGAGAAGTAATGGAATGGGCTATCCTAGAAAAATTAGCCACAAACCTTCTGTAGTAGCTAGCCAGACCCATAAAACTTCGTACTTCAGATACATTGGTAGGAGTTGGCCACTCTACAATTGCCCTGATCTTAGCAGAATCAACAGCTATTCCATCTCTTGTAATAATGTGACCCAAATAACTTATTTCAGTTTTGAAAAATTCACATTTTTTAGGATTGGCATATAGCTTGTTCCTGCGGAGACATTCAAAGACTTGCCTCAAATGCTGCTCATGCTCCTCCAAGGAGTTAGAATATACCAAAATGTCATCAAGGAACACTACCACAAACTTGTCTAAGAAAGTCCTGAATACTCCCTGCATCAAACTCATGAATACTGATGGTGCATTAGTCAACCCAAATGGCACTACCATGAATTCATAATGCCCATACCTTGTGCGAAAAGCTATTTTATGAATGTCAGCTTCTTGAATCCTTAACTGATGGTATCCAGATTTGAGATCAATCTTGGAAAACACCTTGGCACCCTTCACTTGATCAAACAAATCATTGATGAGAGGCAAAGGATATCTATTTTTGATAGTAGCTTTGTTCAGTTGTCTATAGTCGATACAAAGCCTCAAAGATCCATCCTTCTTCTTGACGAAGATAACAGGTGCTCCCCAAGGTGAAACAATAGGTCTAATAAGTCCCTTCTCAAGAAGTTCTTCAAGTTGAACCTTGAGTTCCACTAATTCTTGAGCGGTCATACGGTAAGGAGTCTTGGAAATCGGTTCGGTTCCTAGCAAAAGATCAATCCTAAAATCAATTTCTCTTTTAGGTGGGATTCCTGGACTCTCCGTAATAAAAAGATCTGAGAATTCCTTCAAAATTGGATGATCTAAGCTGGTGTTCCAAGCAACTGGTTCATCAAAATCATTGATAGAAATAGCAAACAATTTGCATCCCTTTCAAAAACATCTCTGAAGTTGCTTAGCAGAAATAGTTCTGACTGACATAGGCCTCTTAACACCTGTAATGAACTTGATGGTTCTATTATCATCGATGCACCTAACAGTCTTCTCTCTACAATCGATGACAGCTTGGTGTTGCTCTAACCAATCCATTCCTAGAATAATGTCATAAGAACCTAAAGGAATAACCCTAAGGTTAACTATAGTAGTAAAAGCCTTAAATTGAACCTTACAATTTTCAGCTATAAACCCCGATTCAACCTTTGTCCTTGATGCTAACTCGACTTGCCATGCCAATTCAGCTTTACTCACAGGAATTCCACATTGCTTAACCAAATTGGAAGAAACAAAAGAGCCAGTGGCACCAGAGTCAAATAAAATAGAGATCTTCTTACCTTGGTAATTACCTCTAGCTTCAATCATAGTGTTCTGATGATCTACTTGTTTCTGATCCACAGTAGCAAAGATGCGATGATTCCTTCCAGAATCACCAACAGTAGCCTCTGAACCTATGGCTTTAGACCTGACCTGACTATTGCCTCGAAGGGGACAATTCCATTGCAAATGCCCCAATTGCCCACATTGCCAACACTCTACTCCTCTCTTGGTACTTTTATCCTGTGATGAGTTCACTGGAGGTGATGCATAACTCTGTTGTACACTCTGAGTTGGTTTAAAGGACTTAGGTTGCTCAGGAACCTTGAAACTCTTGTTTGATTTGGAAAACTTTTCAAACTTCCTCTTCTAAAATTTACCACTCAATCCACTGGAAAAAGCCTTGATATTATCTTGATAAGGTTTCTGATTCTTCCCACTGCTTTGAGCTAGTGGATTCACAGATCCTTTGGCTGAAAATCCTGATTTTAATTCTGTGAGCTTGGCTTGATTAGCAGCTTCTTTCACTGTCTTAGGTTTGAAAGTTCTCACTTCTTCTCCAATTTTAGGGTTCAAACCCCTAATGAAGTGTTGTACCAAAGGCTTATCATTCTCTAACCAACCAGAATATTTCTTCAGTTGGAAAAACCTCCTCTCATACATTTCCACTGATGAGCTGCCTTGAGAAATGCTGAAGAATTCTTCAGATCTAGTTTGCTACCAATAATTCGACATGAATCTCTTATGGAATCTTTCTATGAAAAGCTCCCATGTAACCTGAGAGATAAGAATTCCAAGTTGTTCTAGTTCCATATTCCACCATATGGAAGCAAAGGATCTCAGCTGCATTATGGTCCAATGAACCTTCACATTACCATGATAATCATGGAGAATAAAACACCTTTCGATGTTCAAGAGCCATGCTTCAGCTTCAGCACCACCCTCTGTTCCATTGAAATATGGTCCTTTGAGCTTAGAAAGGTCTTTTAACTGAGTCCTGATAACATGATCTTCTGCCACTAGAACTTGTATAACATGAGCATTTACTACACCATCTGGAACATTGTTTCTAGCTTCAATGTTATCCAACCTATCAAGAATCCATTGGAGAACTTCAACTTGAGGTACCTCTCGATCTTCCTGATCCATTCCTATTAAAGGATCAACTTGTTCATCACCAAGTATTCCTTGGCGACCTCGTCCTCTACCTCAGCCATGACCACGACCACGTCATCCACCCCTGCCTCTACCTGAATCGGCATCAACTGGGTCACCACGCCTTTGTGCTCCTTGTGTGACAGGAGGCATGTTTGAAATCCTATAGAAAAGTTCAATAACATCACTAACGGAAGCATAATGATAAAACCCTTTTAAAAAACCTCCAGCCCTGAGTGTTTAAACTTGGGCTCTGATACCAACTGTAACACCCCATCTATACTAAAAGATAAAAGATGATACTAAAGAAGAAACCATCATAAATAAAAACACATAAAACCACAGTAATAATTTTTTTTTTCTTAAAAGAACAATCTGAAACTTATAATCATAACAACCACTTCTAAGAGCTTTATAGTTTACAATCGATTTACATCAGAGTAATAATAATACTCTGTATTCAAAGATTAAGTCTCAAACAAAATTATCCTTCTTTCCAAAAACCATTACATTCTACGAATAGATCTAATTACATTCTACGAATAGATCTGATTACATTCTACGAATAGATCTGATGCTACAGTACCCTAACAACAGGCACAGTGCATGAAGATCTAAAGAAGTTTTAACAAGAACACTCATGCTGGTTTCATTCTCCATTAATATGCCGATACCCAAACCTGACTAACTCCCTTAACACTTGTCCAAAGCAAGAAGACATCGACACCAAACACACAAGGATATAACCATACAACATCTACATAGCTATATTCCAAAGATCAACACAGACTTAACTAAACATTACCAACTTCATACTCTGAACAGAGATATCCCTTATTACATTATGCTTGAAACAACATATCAAAAACAAGTGTTATATACCACCTTAAAACCAAACACTTACTAAACAGTCGCTTTGTTACCAAGCTTCTCCACTATTCACAACATATATAACTAGATTTCTTTCTAATCTATCCAAGAAAGAAAAGATTGATTCATATAACCGAACTCACAAAATAAACAAACACAAAGCCTCACACACATCAACTAGCAAACAGTGTTAACCGACATTCCCTTAATTTTCATTTGCAGAACAAGAAATGGAAATAGAGAATAAGGTAAGAGATGCCCCCTACCTGGTATTCGTATGGAGAAGATATCCAGAACTGGAATGCTAGTGCTAGCTCCTGCTTGGTGAGCTTCACAACGAATCCCAAACTCAACCTCGAAGATCCCTTATCACAGATTACCAAAAATGCCGTGCAAAAGAACCCAAAATGCAGAGATAACCGTGTAAAACTTCCAACTTCCTAAATGACCATGAACAGAAGGGTTTATCTTTTCCATGAAAACCCCTTTCATTCCAAGCCACTTATCAAGAAGGAAACAATAGTAACACGGGTCCATAACCAACTGTTTACCCAAAATGCTGCAGCATAACATGGTAAAAAAAAATGGAGTCATATACAAACTGCAATTCCTTAACCAGAGCAAATGGCGGATTTTAAACTCAACAATGAATTGCCATCAACAAGTTCATTCAATGCAAACTTATCCGTTGCAGTGAACACAACTCAAAACCTACCAAATGTCCAACATAGTACATTTCCACAACCCGAAAATAGCTTAAACCCCACTAATACCTCAAAGCAATGCAAGTGCATTAAATCCCTGCCGTGAGTCATGTCTTTGAGCTAGTTAATAATATGAAGACTTAGGGATAGGTTAATACATGTCTTTGCCAATAACATTAGTCATTAACTAACATAATCATCTAAGATAACAGTGCATTCCAATGTCAATTAACTAACACTAAAACACACTAACCTCCTACTAACATACACCATAGGATATACTAACTTAGTTAATTCACATAGTTTTAGTAAATGAATACCACATTATTACTAAAACATTCACTCATAGTTATATGTATAAAAATACATATATTTCAAATTCATTAATTTTGAATTCAGAATTTGATTAACATTTAAATAACAATAGTACTCTAAATACTGTCTATACACATCAAGATACAGTTAACAATAATAATGTAACCATTTCTAATTACGTCTAACATATTACTAAGGATTCCAAAACAATGAATCAATAATCAGACAATTTAACTAACCGTATAGTTTGTCCTTATTTCAAAATCAAACCAATGTTCAAAATTCGGTCTAATCCAATTCTGTCATCAGAATAGGACTCATAAAGTGACAGAAATAAACATAATTCCCTGAATGTCTAGCAGAATAATAGAGATAACATAATTAATCTAAATAACAAAGTTCAAAAGAACGTAGTCAGAGTTCAAACTCAAAGAAATCTAACCTAACATAACATAGAAAATAAAGCCTGGAACTGTCAGGGGCATGACACCTAATAGGTCCTAATTAGTCTAGAATATAGTCTAATTAGGTCCTAATTGGTCTAATTAAGTCTAATTAGGTCCTAATAGGTATAAATATGTCCTAATAGGTATAAAGAGGTACTAATGGGTCTAATTGGGTCCTAATAGGTCATATTAGGTCCTAATAGGTTCATATTATGTCTAATTGGTCTAACTAGGTCTAATTAGGCATCGAAGTGTAACCAATTGGTGGACTAATTGGTCTAATAGGTCCTAATATGTCCTAATAGGTCCTTTAATATGTCCTAATTAGGTCCTAATTGGTCTAAATAAGTCTAATTAGGTCCTAATTATGTCTAATTAGGTCCTAATGGGTCCCAATTAGGTCTAATTAAGTCTAATTAGGTGGACTAATAGGTCATATTAGGTCTAATAGGTCATATAAAGTCCTATTAAGTCCTAATAGGTTCATATTATATCTAATTGGTCCTAATAGGTCTAAATAGGTCCTAATAGATCATATTGGGTCTAATTAAGTCTAATTAGGTCCTAATTAGGTCTAATTGGGTCTAATTAGGTCCTAATTGGGTCTAATTGGTCCTAATAGGTCCTAATAGGTCCTAGTCAGGTCTAGTCAGGTCTAATAGGTCCTAATACTTGTCTAGTTAGGTCTAATTGGTCTAGTTAGACCTCTAATTGATCCTAATAGGTCTAATTGGTCCTAGTTAGGTATATGACAGTTAGGTCTAATTGGTCTAATAGGTCCTAATAGGTCCTAGTTAGGTCTAGTTAGGTCTAATTGGTCCTAATTGGTGTAATAGGTTCTAATAGGTCCTAGTCAGGTCTAGCTAGGTCTAATTGGTCCTAATAGGTCCTAATAGGTCTAGAGTTAGGTCTAATTGGTCTAGTTAGACCTCTAATTGGTCTTATTGGGTCTAATTGGTCCTAATAGGTCTAGTTAGGTCTAATTAGTGGACCTAATAGGTTGAATTGGTCCAATAGGTCCTAGTTAGGTCTAGTTAGGTCTAATTGGTCCTAATAGGTCAAGTAATAGGTCGAATTGGTCCTAATAGGTCCTAGTTAGGTCTAGCTAGGTCTAATTGGTCATAATAGGTCAAGTAATAGGTCTAATTGGTCCTAATAGGTCCTAGTTAGGTCTAGTTAGGTCTAATTAGTCCTAGTAGGTCCTAATAGGTCTAGTTAGGTATAATTGGTCTCTAGTTAGACCTATAATTAGTCCTAATAGGTCCTAGTTGGCCCTAATTGGTCCTAATTGGCCCTAATAGGTGGACTAATTGGTCCTAATAGGTCCTAATAGGTATAGCTAGGTTTAGTTAGGTCTATTTGGTCCTAATAGGTCCTAATACATCTAATTGGTGAGGCTAATAGGTCCTATTAGGTCTATTTGGTCATAATAGGTCCTAGTTAGGTTTAGTTAGGTCTACTTGGTCCTAATAGGTTCTAAAAGGTCTAGTTAGGTCTGGTTATACCTCTAAATGGTCCTAATTGGTAATAATTAGTCTTATTAGGTCTAATTAGGTATTTCAATATCACACTTACATGATTCATTAAGACAAGTCCTGACCATCAACTTAAAATATCCATAGAGAGACAAAGACATTCCTTGTTTCCTATGATAATATCTTTCTCATGCTCCTTCATGTAGTCTTTGTTTAGCCTCTTCTAAATAATGTCATGTACTCTTATTTATCCTTCTCTTTTGGTTTCCCATCACAAGTTGCAAAATTGTTCCACCAAATTTTGACAAAATTCAAAAAATACAATTTCAAAAGTCTTCCCTCTCCTAAATGCAAATTATTTTGCAGCTTTCAGATTAATGAGATGAGAAAAAAATACATTTATTTATATGTAATTGTTATTAACCCGAAATGACACCAAATAGGCCGAGACATGTTTCTATCGAAAGTAAGTTACTTTCTATCAAAAGTAAGTTAGTGATGACTTAAATTGACATCAAATTAGAAATTACTTTCAGTCGAAAGTCAAAAGTTTAGATCGAAAGTACTTTCTATCGAAAGTACCTGGTTTAGGACATGTTTGCAAACTATGAAGAAATTCTAAGAATTTCATGGCTTTGGGGCTCAAGTGCAGGGATCAAATGGAACAATAAGGAGATGTCCTTTTTCATAGCACAAGTACTTGGAATGAGCTTTCTAACGATTATATATTTGACTATTTTTGAATTTATTATGTATATGTTTTTTGACGTTAATCAAATGTAGGTTTTTTATCAAATATAAACCTCTGAGTTTGACGTTCAATGAAAAATAGTAAAAAATGGAATTTTTTTTTGAAAAATAACAGCACCCTTCGTCTTTGAGTCTAGTTTCTATCAATTTTTTTTTTTGAAATTTGATAAATACACAAGTTATAAGCTATGTAGTTAAGGTATGTCAAAATTATGGTTTAGTCAACTTTAAACATTAATAAAATATGCAATAATCATGATAATGTCATCAAACCAATTGCATGCCCTTCGTATGGATGTTATGAAGCTAAATTCGAAAGAATCACATTCATATCTATTTTAGAAAAAAAGTTATGCTCTATGAAAACAATGTTACTCTTCAAAATTGGCATTTTCAGCACCATACCAATTTTTGTGGGAGAAAGAAAAAACTATTCAAATAAATTAAATAATTATATATATATATATATATATATAGAATCTAGACAATATGCATCCGAATCTGAAAGTTTTTTTCAAAATGTAGAGTTCAGTGTCCGTTCAGGCAAAAAACTGTAACCCACTCTTGTTGGGTTCACCCCTTAGCATCTAAATATTACGTATTTATATATTTTACAATTGAATGACAATTGGGAGTTTGGATAATATAGAGTTTTCTTTTGTATTAGTAGAACTAGAAAAAAACCAACTCATTGTTTTGAAGGCACCCATGGATATCCCCTATCTTGGAAAAAGGTAAGGTCAATTGGTTTTATGCTATTGAAATTCAAATTGAATGTTACAACTTGGGGGTGAAAACTACGTCTATGGTAAAATTTATTTTCATCCTTATTGAAGCTCCATGAATGAATTTAAATTTGTTAGGCTCTTACTGTAGAGATGGAATTGAAACAAACTCTTTATGATTTTTAGCTTTTTCCTCCTCTCCTATCTTTCAAAATTTTCCTACTAGCACTTGGCAGGAACTATGCTGCACTACAACTTTTGTTTTAAATGCCTTATCTTAATCTAGCCTATTCACTAGTGATTGTGCAAAGGTTTTATGTTTAATAAACATGTGTTGGGAGGGGGTTTTATACTAACATTATTTTTCTGCTTGTCATTTTTTGTTATTAACTCTCTCTTCCTAAGAATGACGCCTAACCTTGGGGACTGAGATTATTTTTTGTGCAAGGCACCCCATTTCATGGTGGGTCACGCCAAACCCTTCTCTATCCTTTATTTTGATTTTTTAAAAAAGTCAAATCACTTCTCCCTTATTTTTTTAATATTTTGTTCCAAGCTTTTGGTTGTTGGACTATGCATTAATCCTAATGCAAATGTGGGTTTGAATTGTCCATAAAGCCTAAGATAAAAAAATATAATTGGGAATGTAATTTGTTTACTATTAGGTGCCCAATCTCATGGTGGGTCATGCCCATCATAGGGGCACCTCTTTTCAATGTTTTGTTTCTTTTTAAATTTTCATTTACTGGTTTTAATTTAATTTAAAACCCCCAAGATTATATTGATTGGGCTTTCATATTGTAGTTAAGAGCATATTATGTAAACGAAATTATAAATGTGTTTTTATCAATATAATTAAAAGTGGTATTATGATAATTAGATTTACAAGTGTGTTTTATAATTGAAATTAAATTTATAATTTATAAATAAACATAAAGTTGTATCCTTCCTATTGAATTTATTTTTCATTTACATTAATACGTATATTAATGGGATTTAACTTGTTTATAATCAAATTTAAATTATGTTTAATACATTTATATAATTTAGTTTTGATCTTGGAATGGGTTATGTACATTCTATAACGGTCTTACTAGAGGCTGTGGTTTATTTGATTTTCTTTTCTATAATCTTTCTCCTTTTGAGTCTTATGGTAATTGGTGTATGGTTTTATCTTTAAGGTTAAGGATGTTATTTTCACATGTGTTCATAGTACACCTGGGAGGAATACTTTTTTGTTTTTGATTATGGTAAAAATAGGTTTTGAAGGGGCCCCAAAACTCTTTAGATCAACATGAGAGATAGGAAGAAGAAGCACAAAGAAAAGAGAGACAACTGGAGGGGAAAAAGATAACCATTACAAAGAAAACTCCAGCATAATAGTTTGAAAAGACAAAACTAGCAAAATTGGCCCAAGACCAAAAACCAGCATGAACAAACCATAACCCACAATAGGGACTAACTCTACTGTTTCATATATTCACCAGTATCATCCTTCAGCTTAACCAGCTTGTGGATAGACTCCCTTAGATTAAAAATCACATTGGGTTGAACACTCATCTTCTTTTTGATGTTGGCATGAGTTTTTATACCAAGACCTTCAATAGATGCCACAACCTCTTCAATATCATCCTCAATCTTAATAAAGGATCTATCCTTATTTCCTTCTAGTAGGGCCAGTAGAGCCTTCAAGTTATCAGTAATAAAATTCGTCCCTTCACAAATCTATTGCATAAGATTGTTGAGGGTCTCCTCGACTCTCTCAAACCAGCTAGAATTGGTCTACATCTAGAATTTGGCAACAACATTTATCCTTTTCTCCAAGTTATCCATAAGATCCTTGTCATCCCCAAAAGCCCTTTCACTGCTCCCTTCAGCAATATGCTTTCCTCCCTTAGTTAGAAGCATAGTAACATTATCCACCCTTTCCTTGATCTCAGTATACCTCAAGTTAATTTCATTGATCTTGTTATAGGGCCAGGTATCCATTTGGAATTCAAGGCCAGACCGAGTCCTATTAGAATGAAGAAATCCCTTCACCTCTTTCTGATTATCCAGATCTTTCTTATCACGATCCTCTTCAATATTCTCACCTTCTTCAAAAAAATCTTTTACCATAACCGAAGTTTCCACATTAACAAAAATCATAGGGGAGGATAGATTACCCATTTGAGTAGAGTCCTCTTAATCAACAAGGACATGAGTATTTTGATTGACAATTTCTACCCCCACCTTAGTTTTTGCAAGGGGAGAAACCTTATCATCCTTTGTGGTATCACCCTCATGACTATAAATAAGAATAATATCCCGACCATGCATCTAAATCTAAGGATCATCATAACTAACCAAATATTTAATATTCCTAATAGGAACCTGCATATTCTCCTCCTTCATAGTCACATTATCAACATGAACATTCTCTTCTTCCTCACCAGTATCCACATTCTTGTCTTCACCACTAGCGCCCATATCCGAGTTTTCTTCAAAGCCATTAGTGTCCATATCCCTAGACTTAACACTTAGGGAATCCTCACTTTTGACTTTGAATGAATGAGCAACAAAATAACCCTTAGTAGAGTCCTTAGAATTATTGACCCACTTCGACACATCCTTCACAATAATCTTCTCAACCTTCCCTTCCATCTCATCATTAGTATCCATACCATTCTCCTCAATCAAGAGAAGATTGGATTTTCTCTTTTCAATTTTAGGATCTTTGACCACCTTCTACTTCTTCTTGGGAGATTTTGTCCAAAGCTCAAAAATAGCTCTGTTCCCTTTAATATCAAGCTCTTGAACAATTTTAGGAATAGGCTCTAGAAGCTTGAATTTAGCATAATCATAAATCAACATAATCAAACCATCATGAATAATAGGCTTGGTGTCAGGTTTACTCCTATTTTCCATAATTGTAGTACCTAGAGACGTGAGGAGAAGACAAGGAAAATATTCTAGTACCAAAAATGGTTGATAAAAACAAAATGAAAATTATACACCCTAGTAAAACAACCTTCTAACATGAAATACTGCATAATATCTTTGAGAATTTTAGCCCAGAGTAGCATAACATGCTTAGATTATTAAAAATACCCTATCTATTTGACTAGGAGAGCCTTCTCTTCAGAGGTTTTAGGGAAGTTGAGGGAAACAAATTGAGATTCTTTATGACCCCTATAATACTTGATACCAGAATTCTCAAGACCACTAATCTCAGAAATAAGATCTCCAATAACAGTAAAGGATTTGCCACAAATAGAAACTTTACCTTCATCCCAACTATCCACAAATTATTTGGAAATATCTTTGTCAAATCCATGAAGCCTCTCCATATAAGGAGTGATGCTCCCTTCTTTCAGTTTCTTCAAAACAATGGCTTCCTTATTCCACTTACAGACACTCAACTCTTCTCTTTTTAACTCTCCTCCCATGGCTAATCTAATCTAGGAGCTAAGATTCTCAGGGAAATAATGCTTCATAGTCCTTTCAACATGAAGGTTAAGAAGCTCATAAAATGGAGAAATACACACAAAGCTAGCCAAAATTAAAATGACCCAAAAGGATTGCATTTTAAAAACCAAGTTAATGCCTCTACACCCTTTCCAAGAAAAGAAGTCTTTCATACTACACAACATGATATTAACTGTCCCTTTCATCATAACTTCATATAATTTTGGGATAATGATGGATCTTATCATATCTTATTAGATTAATTATTTCCTTATTTAAACCAGTTTCACCTTGCCAAATAATGATATCATCCTATCAGACACCCAAATTAGCTAGGCTATCAACAAATGTATTAGTTTCATTGTAGGCACGGGTGACACGGGTCTCCACAAAACTACTTAAAAAATCATTTGTCTACTCCATTATGTGGCTTATAGTCCATGATGGTTTGTTAATGCCATTAATGCAGTTAATAATGTTCATGGAGTCTCCCCCAAGCCATAATTTATTACATCCTTGATGAACCATAACCTTACATATCTATAGTGCAGCCATGGATTCAATCACATGGCTTGTTTGGATGCCAATCAAAAAATCCATGTCAATAATAAATCTACCTGAATAATCTCTAAGGATGCCACCATAGCCTTCCATGCTAAGATTACCTTTAGTTGCCTCGTTAAAGTTTTCCTTTAACAAACCATTAGGAGGATAATTAAACACAACCCCATCTCTTTTACTGGAAGGATCTTTCATTACAGAAGAAAAATTCTAACTATTAATAACTTCCCTATCTTGTAAACCTTCCAAGAGAGACAAACATTGATCACAAGCAGAGTCCACATTCTTGACGATATTCCTTATGATATTTTCACCAAGGACAAATGGATTAGAAAATGCATCTCTAAAGATCCTTTCATTATGATCCTTCCAAATTAGATGAGGAGTAGAAAATAGCTAGATCAACTTATCCATCTTGTGAGAAAAAGGCGATGACCATTGAGAAGAGAAATCCTGGAGAGAGTTAGTTAAAACCCAATAAACTTGCCACTTCAAAAACAACAAAGACCACACCTCTTTGGTAAAAGAACATACAAGCAAAAGGTGGGAGGAGGACTCAACTTCCTTCATACTAAGATAAGATCTATTGGGTATCATGAACCCTCTTTTAGCAAGGTTCTTAGTGGTAAGCATCTTATCCTACAAGAAAATCCAATAGAATATATTGATTTTAGGGATAAGAGTAGAAATCCACACCTTAGCCCCAAAATGGGAGGACTCCTACCTAGAAAGAAAAGAATTGGTATAAGAAACAAAGAAGAAACCATCTAGATTGGAAGCCTAGATAAGGTGATCAAGAGTATGATATCTGATAAAATAAGTCTTCAGAAGAAGGTAGATAGGATCCAAGGCTGGAGAAAATTGCTTGAGATTAATCCACATGTGATCCCTCCAGTAGTCAGAAACTATATTTCTAACCAACAACTTGCACCTCTCTGCTCCCTGGGAAAATTCATAACAAAATATCAGTGGCTTATCCAATATCCAAGGATCATCCTAGAATTTGATCTTTCTACCATTCCCTAACTACCAATGAGCACCTTTTGCAACAAGACTTTTTGAAAGAGAGATACTACTCCAGATGAAAGATCCCTACACTCTGAGTTGCATAGAGAGAAACTACTCATCCAACATAGGAGAAGAAAACATATATTTTGTGAGGTCCTACCCTGATCCATCTTAGCTCGACAATTGTTTTGAGACTTGGTTCATCTTGATGATACATTGTTTAGAGACATTAGACCTATTTTGGATTATGACTTGCTATCATTAGACCTTATGAGATGATTTTTATAGATTTATATGATGATGATGTTATTCATACTCTTTATATGCTCATATTTGGTTTCATGCTTACCTTATGCTATATGAATTCTGAATTCTACATTTGTTACATTATCTTATAGAATAGTAAATGCTGAAATTGTAAGGGTTCAATGATTAACTTAGGGTACAATGTGGATTTTGTTTATGATTCATAAAATGTAGTTCCTTATATATATATTGAGTTTAGATGTTATTATTTCACTTTTGATATGATTATATATATATTGATTTTATGAGGTACTGACATCGGAATCGAGTGTGTAGGATTATGACCATGGTTGTAAATGCAGGGAAACAAGCATGGATCTATGTGAAATCAGTTGAAAACCAAGGTCGGCTCTAAGAAGAGAATGACCTCATTGTTATGTGATTTTATTCATAAATGTGATGCATGTATGTATGTGGTTGGAAATGTTTGTAAATTCATTATTAGATATAATTTCATTTTGTGAAAATGTTAATGTTAAATATCCACTAGGCATGCCAAGTATGTAATGTGATGTGTACTTTTGTGAGGTGTCACTTAACACTATTGTGATGAGATGGAATGCCCAAGTGGAATGTGGACCCTACCTTTTCCTTAGGTTATCTTGTGTATCCCTAGGCTTGGTTAGTGGTTTAGGGAACCAAGGTTTATGTCATCATGATTTCATTTTTGGATGTAAACTTTACTAAGGTTTTTGAAAGGTTATATGGAGTCCTATGGTGTAGTTAGGGTTGGTTTTTAGTGCCCCAAGCCAGGGGCATGGGTTAGGAGGGACAACTCTCACCATTTTCACTTCCCTAGGCCTCCATATTGCCTCTCTAAGTGGGCCATCTTTGGTAATGATAAATTTGGAAATGTTTTCAAGGTTAACTCACCTTTCTATGATTTGAATTGCATTCCATTTCCATAGCAAGGGTAAGTGGAAAGTTAGCAAGGATCTAGAAACCTAACTTACTTTGGGATGAGGGAATGAGAGAGGAATGTTTTTAGAGTCTTTAGGAAAAGGAGACTAAGGGTTAGACACTTTTTGACTATGCTTGTTTGGGAGAGAGAGAGGAAGAGACATGATAAATTCTAGTGGATTTGAGAAGTGAAGGAAGCTAGGAAGCAAAGGGATAGATCTTATACAAGCCTCCATTTCCATTTCTTAGGAGAAAGGTTGGTGGTTCTATCATGTATATGTTATGTGTAATTGTATTGTGAAGATAAGTACTTTTGTGTGAATCTTGTGATGTGTTTTTTCATTGTGCTCATATGAATTTCACTTTTGTTCTACTTTCTTATTTTACAATGTGTTGTGGGTGTGCAAGATACTCCTCATCCTTGGGAGGATTTGAGGATGTCTTGGGGTGAAGGGCTTAGTTGGGAAGTCCATATGTTTAGAGCTTGGATGTATGGGCATCCTTGAGGCCTTCTTATGTTTTAGTTTGGGGGCCATAAGGGATGTGTTGTTACTCATGTGTTGAGTTGGTGTGGAGCCTTGAGAAGGCATGTAAGATAGATATGCAATTCTTGTTTTGTATGAGAATGACATCTCCATATGAGAAGTTTCCACCTTCACTCATTTAAGGATCTAGTTTTGATCCTATGTGTAAGCTTCGGAAAGGGAGTAAATTGAGAATGTTATTGTACCAAATTATGGAATGTATGTGAAATGTGTGTGTTGCATGTTTGTACCCCATCCATTATTGTTTCCCCTAGCTCAGGGGTGGCCATGATATGACCTAGGCTAGGAGGTGAGCCTCCATGGTCATGTGTGAAATAATTGTTGCGGGTTTCTTTTACTTTGAAGGAAGAATAGAGGGATTGTTCAAGATGAAGTAGTGATGTTCAGGAAAGGAGCTTTGTTGTTGTTTCAAATAGTTGATGCAAATAAATTGGAATGTTTTACATTGTAAATCTGTTGTAATATTTCAACCATGAAGTCATCTTAAAAAAAAATATAATGTACTTAATACTTGGAAACCAAAGTTGTTACTTAAGGAAAATGGTATTACTGCTTTTAAGCTTTCAAAAGGAGATTTTATATTTGTAAAATTTGAGAACAAACTTTAGATAAATTAGAAATCAAACACTATTGCTATTGTAGTATAAGTCTGTTAGTTTTAAAAAAAGGTTCCAAAATATGTCTGTTCAGGCTATAAAGGAAAATATCATTTATTATTGAGATTTATAATTTTTTTCCAAGAAGGAAATTTTAAATCCTTGTATTTAGGAAAATTTACTTTTATATACAAGCAAGATATGGGATATATTGTAAATTTTAGAACAAAGAATATTTTTTTAAATTTTCTGTAATTAGTTGTAAATTTCAAGGTTTAGAATCTCTAATGTTTGATGATAGAAATAGAAATTACATTTTAGATGTATTTTACTTTTGACAGTTAATGTTGGACATTTACTGTGTGTATTTGGGAAAATAATTTTAATAGTATTTCATCAAACAACTAGGCATCTCATTTCAACTTTTGTCAGTCGTTGATTGAACTGCATAACAGTCAAAGAAATAATGTCACTATTAGATATATTGGAAACCTCCTTTTACAATTATAATGTGTAAGCAATTTTGCATATATATAAATTTGAGAGAAAACTAACCTACAGGAAATAAATAAACAAGTTTTATTAATAGTAAAACAAAAATCAGTATACTGTGGTTGTGTAGAAAGAATTCTAAAAGAAAAAAAAAGATTAATGTATCATATGCATAAATTCTATATATATATATATATATATATATATATATATATATATATATATATATATATATATATATATATATATATATATATATATATATATATATTACATATCTTATAAGTTAATAATACATAATAATATTAAAAAGCTTATTTTTTTTTTAAAACAATAAACTAAACTTTAAAAAAATTGAAATTGAATGGGGAAAGGGCCGAAGCCCTAAATCCCATGCGGGCGGGACTAAGTTCCCACCCGCAGGTGGTGGTGAGCTACCACCGTAGCACCACCACCACATGAATTTCCCTGCGGGGAAGGCGGTGGTGGTGTGGTTGCCACAACAGTGAGCCACCGGGGGTTGTGATGGGTTTACCTGGTGCCCCCCCCCATTTTGCCTCTCTCCTGTGTGTAGTTTAGGCAGCGGTCATACCGCGTGAGTGATGGACGGTTGACCGGCCCAAAAAAAAAGAATAATGATATATTTTTTTAAAAATAAAATATATAAAGTAATATATATACTAAATAACATAAGAACTACCTCCATATAATGGAAAACCAGAAGATTATGTAAACAATAAGGTAAAACCCTAATTAGTAAAGGGTATAAACTTAAAAAAAAAATATATAGAGAGCAAGAAAATGTAGTAACATCTAGAAAATAAAAACCTAGCTCTATTTTATTTCTAGCACGAAAATAATTAAATTAGGTACTTGCTCTACATCTAGAAATTTTATACCCAAATCTTCATCTCTTATGCTTCATCTTTTGAAAAATAAGAGGCAATAGATGCAGCCTCTGTAGAGAGAAGTCTTTTGTGAAGCCATCCTCCAACGTTTTCATAAACTTGACAAACTCCAAACCCTACCAAGTAAATCTTGCACAATGAAATGAAAAAGATTAGGGTTTCGTGTGTCTTTAAAGTGGACCCAATCCTTAAATTCAGATTAGGGTTTGGGAAGCCACATAGACATAAATTAATTCTTTAATATCTTCTATTCCACTTTACTGATTTATCTCTTTACATATTTCGAGATATCCATAATTTCTTTCAAAGTTTTGAGTATTTTGTATATTACTTTGAAATGGAAACTTGAGACCCTCACCGTTAAAATTTCGTCCTAATTTATAAGTTGGAAATTCATCTTATTTGAGGTAATTCTTAGATAAATTTAATTGTTGGGTTTTATTTTTTGATTTCTTTACCGTATCTTTAGAAAAGCAACACTAAATTATTTTGTTAAATTTTATTTATTTTGGTCTTCAATGAAACTTTAGAAAAGATAAATTGTCATTAAATTTCTCTATTAATTTTATTAAACATTTTTGTAATTGTCATATTTATGTCAGTGAGTTTGATAAAAGGAATATTTTAAGTTAGTATGATTATAATTTTATTAAATAGGGCTATATTAATTCGATTATAGATATATGCTTAATTTATTTTATAGATGTAGCGCAAAATTTTTAGATTAAAGAATGGACTATATAAATGGAATTTATTATTATATTAAAATAATCTTCTTGATTTAAAAGCATAAATCAATACTCAATTTTATTCCTTATTAATATTGATCATTCAAAACTTGTAATGGCTTATTGACTTTAGTCATTATTTAAATTTAGTATATAAAATGAGTTATTGAAATTAAATATTATTAAGTAGGAGTTTAGATGTAAGATTATGTTTATTTTAATGCCTTATTTTATGAGCAATAGTTAATGTATTATGACTTAAATACCTTCCTTGCAGTTGAGTTTAAAGAAAAAATGTATTTATTTTATTCTCTTTAGTTCTTTGGGATAAACCCCTTTTTTTAAAAAACATAAACTTTACCTTTGGTTTAATAAGGGAGATGATTTTCCCTTTTAGTATGGCCTTTTTCCTTTGTCACCTAAATGTCATCCGCCGAGTAAGGGATGGAGGCATGCCATCACATGCCTTGATTCCCCTTATGTGACGTTGGGTGACTAGCCCATATGATCTCACGATTTCGATGCTTTGCATCAAAGGGCTTGAGTTTTTCCTAGTTGTCGTATAATGTTCATTTAGTGTATCAATTTTTTTGTTTGTTTGTTGTGTTTTGTCCATTAATTTTGGGCATTACATTCTGGTATCAGAGCACAGTTTCTACTCTAGGAACCTTAAAACCCATTACGTTTGCCAACTCACTGTTTGTTTTGTCCTAAGTGTAGGATGCCTCTAGTCATGCGTAGTGCTTGCTGACATGGGTGGAGACCCAATGGTGGCCGTGTGGTAGTAGAGGGAGATGAGTGGGTAGCTGAGGGAGTAGGTGATGTACATGGGCCCCCTCCTACACCACCACCTAATCCCAATTAGGATATCCTTAATGCATTACAGAATCTAGCCAGTATTATTATGGACAGATTACCTCTGGGAGGCCAGCAGGCCAAGATCTGGGAGTAGCGTAGGAGTCCCCCTCCTAGATGAGTAGAGGAGCAGGAAGTTCATGAGGGCAAGTTGGTGCACATGCCAAAGCTGCCACTAGTGGTAGTACTGAGAGTGCCCCGTGACACAGGAGACCTGATCAAAGACCTTATTAGACTACAACCACCACCCTTTTCAAGATCCACAATTGGGATAGAGGTTGAGGCTTGGATTTTGAGCCTCAAGTGTTGCTTTGGGTTGCATCCTTATGAGAGAAACCTTAAGGCATGATTTGCAGTTCACATGTTGAGAGGGACCACCTCTACTTGGTGGAGGTAGGAGGAGGTTAAGAGTCATTTTACCATGGACACCCTCACATGGGAGACCTTCTTGGAGAGATTATGAGCCCGATATATGTCAAAGAATTTTAGACAACATCACATCAACGAGTTTCATGACTTACAGTAGAGAGGCATATCAGTAGCCCAGTACGAGAGTAAGTTTCTCAAACTCCTTCCTTATGTGGACTACATGAAGGATGAGAAACTCAGGTCAACTGCTTTATCAAGGGGTTGAACTATGCCATAGATGATAGAGTGCAGATGATACCCTTAGGAGATTTATGTGATATAGTTGAGAGGGCCACGATCTTCGAGGAGATCCATAACAAGTCTCACAAAACCTAGGATCAGTTACAAAACCGAAATGCCACATCTCAGTCTTCTAGTTTCCAAAAATCTCACTGGAAGGGAAATTAGAGGAACTCATCAAGATCTTCTAGGGCACCTCAGTAGTAGCAACAACCACAATAGTCTCAATAGAACCAGAAACATAAATCTTCTCAGGGACATCAGTGCTCTAAGCCCAAGCAATGGCACTCATAGGGATCTCGATGAGATTAGAGGGGATAGTCTCAAACATCTAGAGGTGGATTCAGTGGGTCTAGTGCTATAAGAGGACAACAATAATCTTGGCCTCAAGGGATACAACTACAGGCTAGAGGTCTATGTTACACATGTGGTGCCATGGGGCACATAGTGAGGGATTGTCCTATAGGCTGTCCAGCCGGTAATCAGAGGGCAACAACTTTTGAGCCTACTATAGGAGACATGGGTAGAGCGCACAAAGTATTTGTAGTGGTTGATAACCACCAAGTTGAGCACTAGGCCATAGTTATTGAGGCTGCATGCATGATTAGAGGTAGTAGCATTTCTATCCTTTTTGATTCAGGAGCTACTAACTCTTTTATTTCACCTTTTATAGTGGAGCGATGCGGGCTAGTAGAAGCTAGGAAGGATGTTAGTTGGGAGGTTGAGTTAGCCTTAGGTGCTAGGGTATTCATTAGTTCTATGGTGAGAGGTTTCCAGTTACAGATTGGGGACTTTACCACCTTAATTGACCTTTGTGTCACACCACTTGGGTCCTATGATGTCATTCTTGACATGGATCGGCTCTATTCCCATAGAGCTAAGATGGATTGTAGATGGAGGAAAGTTGAGTGTTTAGATGATGAAGGGGTGACCTCAGTTATTATAGGAGTTTAGAGACCTATATACCTTCATGTGATTTTCACTATGCAGCTTAAGCGGTGCATGCAAGGGATGTCAGTTATTTGCTATCACTATTAGTGATAGAGAGGAGGAGGTTGAGAAGGAGACTTCTCTTGATGACCACCCTATTCTTCAAGAGTTTGCAGATGTTTTTCCTTCTCAGTTACCTGGTATGCCACCACCTAGAGTAGTGGACTTTCATATAGATCTTGTGCCAGGAGTAGAGCCTATTTCTAGAGCACCCTATAGGATGATGACACATGAGCTCAGGGAGCTCAAGATTCAGTTAGAGGAGCTCTTGGAGAATGGGCACATTCATCCTAGCATATTTCTATGGGGTGCACCCATCATATTCATTAAGAAGAAGGATGAATCTCTTAGGTTGTGCATGGATTACTGATAGCTGAACAAGGTGACCATCAAGAATCGATATTCACTTCCTAGGATTGATGACTTGTTTGATCAGATTCAAGGAGCCTGAGTGTTCTCAAAGATAGACTTGAAGTTGGGGTATCATCAACTAAGGATTGTGGAGAGTCATATCCACAAGACTACATTCCACACATGATATGGACATTATGAGTTCACTATGGTACCTTTTGGACTCAAGAATGCTCCAGCTGTATTCATGAGCCTCATGAATGGAGTATTTCATTCATTTTTAGATAGATTTGTGGTGATATTTTTGGATGACATATTGATATACTCCTGAGATGAGCATGAGCATGAGGAGCATTTTAGATAGGTCTTGTAGTGATTGAGGGATAATCAATTGTAAGGTAGCTTGCCAAAGTGTGCATTCTTTAGGAAAGAGGTTCACTATTTAGGACATGTGATATCAGGAGATGGGATCTCAGTTGACCCATCCAAGATTAGGGTGATTATGGATTGGCCAACACCTACCAATGTGATAGAGGTCAAGAGCTTCATGGGCCTTACAAGATATTATAATTTTTTTTTTGAGGGATTCTCTAGAGTAGCCCATCCCATCACTTCCCTTCAGAGAAAAGGGAAGAAGTTTGAGTGGACATAGAAGTGTGAGAGATCTTTTTAGGAGCTCAAGAGAGCACTTACCAATGCACCTATACTTGCAGTACCAGATCCTTTAGAAAATTTTGTGGTATGCATAGATGCATCTTTAGATGGGATTGGGGTAGTACTAATGTAGGATGGGCTGACTATAGCCTACAAGTCCAAGAAGCTCAAGACTCATGAGCTTAATTATCCTACCCATGACCTTGAGCTAGTAGTAGTGGTGCATGCCTTAATCAGGTGGTGACATTTCTTATTGGGTCATAGATTTGAGCTTCATTTAGATCATCAGAGTCTGCAGTACATATTCACTCAGCTAAATCTTAATGCCAGACAAAGGAGATGGATGGAGTTCTTATGTGAGTATGACTTCGACATACACTACATCAAGGGAAAGGAGAATGTGGTAGTAGATGCCTTGAGTAGAAGATGTCATGAGCTTTTAGCTATGATTACTAGCACAAATTTGAGAGGGCGCATACTACATCACTTATAAGAGGATGCATTATATTCAGAGGTTAGATAGATGGTTCAACTTAGAGACCCCTGGAAGGGAAGTTCTTAGATTTTACCCTAGAGTCCGATGGCCTTCTTCACCATAGAGGATGCATTTATGTACCTTCTTTCTATGGGTTGCATGATTTCATTATCCTTGAGACTCATAGAGCACCTTATGCAGCGCACCCCAGAGTCAAGAAGTTACATGTAGATTTGAGACAACTTTATCATTGGCTGGGTATGAGGACACACATTGCAGAGATTATAGCTAGATGCTTGGAGTGTTAGTGAGTTAAGGTGGAGCACTGTCATCTAGGTGGACTTCTTTAGCCACATGAGATACTTGAGTGGAAGTGGGACATTATATCCATGGACTTTATAGTCGGTCTTCCTATGTCTTCTCATCACCACGATGCTATTATGGTGACAGTGGACAGGTTGACCAGGGTAGTCCACTTCTCACCCATTCATACTACCTTCACAACACCTGCAGTGGCATAGGTATTTTTGAGAGATATTGTCAGACTTCATGGCATTCCATGCATGATTATATTAGACATGGATTCTCTCTTTACTTCATCATTTTGGATAGAACTTCAGACCACTTTGGGCACTAGGCTCAATTTTAGCACAACATATCACCCAGAGATAGATGGTCAGACTGAGAGAGTTAATCAGGTATTAGAGGACATGCTACGCATGTATGTGATGGATTGTCAGGCTAGGTGGGAGGAATACCTACATTTAGTTGAGTTTGCCTATAATAATGGGCATCATACATCATTGGGAATGCCTCCTTACCAGGTCTTGTATGGTAGACCTTGTAGGACACCGTTGAGTTGGGATAGGATTGAGGACAGGGTTTCTATTGGTCCAGAGTTGGTCATACAGATGGAGCAGTAGGTAGACCTGATCAAGTAGCATCTTAGAGAGGCCTAGGATCGACAAAAGAAGTATGCAGATGCTGGGAGGATTGATAGATAGTATTTGGTTTGAGACAGAGTTTTTTTGAGAGTGTGGCCGCATAAGAGCCCAATCCATTTTGGAAAGGGTTCTAAGCTGGCCCCTCGCTTTGTCAGACCTTTTGAGATTTTGGAAAGGATAGACCTAGTAGCATACTATTTAGCTTTGCCACCTAGCCTATTGTGCATCCACAATGTCTTTCATGTATCTTTTTTGAGGAAGTATATTTATGATGAGTCTTATATCATTGATTGGGATGCTTTATAGGTGGATTCAGAAGGACAACTGGCTTTAGAGCCAATATGTATACTGGCTCGCAGGACCTTGGCCCTTTGAGGTTGAGAGTTGGACCAGGTTAGGATCCAGTGGGATTGCTATGATGAGGTCACAACATCTTAGGAGGAAACAATGCAAATGAGAGATTAGTACCCCCATATATTTGATGAATTCTAGGAGGAAGTTCATGCCTAGGGGGGAGGATGTGAGGTCCTACTCTGACCCGTCTTAGTTCAACAACTATTTTGACACTTGGTTTATCTTGATGATACATTGTTTAGAGACATTAAACCTATTTTGCATTATGACTTCCTATCATTAGACCTTATGAGATGATTGTTATATATTTATATGATAATGATGTTATTCGTACTCTTTACAGGCTGGTATTTGGTTTCATGCTTACCTTATGCAATATAAATTTTGAATTCTTCATTTGTTACATTATCTTATCAAATAGTAAATGCTGAAAGTGTAAGGGTTCAATGATTAACTTAGGGTACAATGTGGATTTTGTTTATGATTAATGAAATGCAGTTCCTTATATATATTGAGTTTAGATGTTATTATTTCACTTTTGATATCATTATATATGCATTAAGTTTATGAGGAACTGACATCGGAATCAAGTGTGTGAGATTATGACCATGGTTGTAAATGCGGAGAAATAAGGATGGGTCTATGTGAAATTAGTTGAAAACCAAGGTCAGATCTAACAAGAGAATGACCTCATTGTTATGTGATTTTATTCATAAATGTGATGCATGTATGTATGTGGTTGTAAATGTTTGTAAATGCATTATTAGATGTAATTTCATTTTGTGAAAATGTTAATGTTAAATATCCACTAGGCATGCCAAGTGTGTAATGTGATGTGTACTTTTGTGAGGTGTCACTTGACACTATTGTGATGAGATGGCATGCCCAAGTGGAATATAGAACCTACCTTTTCCTTAGGTTATCTTGTGTATCCCTAGGCTTTGTTAGTGGTTTAGGGAACCAAGGTTTATGTCATCATGATTCCATTTTCGGATGTAAACTTTACTAGGGTTTTTTAAGGGTTATATGGA
>BSBK01004245.1:1150000-1465000 GCA_027943335.1 Chamaecyparis obtusa
GCTTGAACCCATCAATAAAATCTACCCCTGGCCTTTTGGGAACGATAAAAATGAACATAGAATTAACTTCCCTCATAAAAGACCTCAAACATAATAACTCTTTGATCGTAGCTGAGACATCCTGCTCAACAATAAACCAATTTTTTTGAAAAAAGAACATAGGAAAGCCATCCGGCCTTGGTGATTTCTCTCCCTCAAAAGAGAAGACAACCAATTTTATCTCTTTAAGAAAAGGAATCACCCTGATCTTAGCATTGGTATCCCTATCAATCACACTGGGGATAGAAGAAAGAGGAGTCTCTTGTTCCTCAAAGGAGAGATTAGGATCAACCAAGAGTAGATAAGAAAAATAACCAGTTAAATCCCTCCTGGTATCTTCCTCCATCTCAAGTTCACCCTGGTTTCTCATAATATAATTAATTCTTTTTGCGGCCTTATGTTTTTAGGTTGTCAAATAGAAAAATCTGCTATTATTATCTCCATCTTTTAACCAAAGAGCTCTCAATCTTTGTCTCCAAAAACCTCTTCTTTGGTAATAATATTATGGTAGTCTGCCAACATTAAATTCTCTTTAGCCTCATTTTCCTTAGATAAACCCTCCTAAATAATATCCTGAAGATCTTTGAGTTCAGACTGGATAAGGAACTTGGACTAAAAAATGTCACCAATAACTTCCTTGTTCCAAGGGCTCACTTTTTTCTTAACCAACTTCAACTTCTGACCTACTCTAAACATTGCAGTACCATCAATGTGTTCAAGTCACACCACTCTATAATTTTACCCTCCAGAATAGGATGAGGAAGCCACATTTTCTCAAATATGAAGGGGATATTCATTCTTGCATAAATAGAACTAGCAAAGAAAGAAATAGGATTATGATCTAAACCAACTCTATGTAGAGAAGAGATGGAGCAAGAATACATGAGAAGCCAATCATGAGAAATAAGCACCCAATCAAGCTTAACTTGATTCATACCCACTCCAAATTTTCTATTAGTCCAAGTATAATTCAAACCTCTGAGGTCAACATCCATTAGCGCTTGGTTATTGATAAATTCTATGAGATCCAAGATACTATACATCTGCAAAGAAGATCCTCTATACTTCTCTAAATAACTAAGAGGAGTATTAAAGTCTCCCATCACCATCCAACTATCCTTTGAGAACCCCCTTCTTAAAACTTCTAATTTTCTCCAAAAATGAACCCGACTAGACTTAGTATTAGGAGAATATATGTTAGATAGAACCAAACTAAAACCATCCCTCACATGATTAAATCTAACAAAAATGATATTACTATTAGCCTTAATAATATCACCATGAATCATGCTTATATTCTAAAAAGTGGCAGTGCCACTAGAAGCACCTTCAGAATTACAACCTATCACTCTTAAATTCTTAAACAACCTATTTTTTTCAACTTTCTCTCTTAACATCTTTGTTTCCTGGATAAGAATAATATCATACTTATGATCTCTAAAAAAATTCCTAAGCAAATCTTTCTTGTGAGGGCTATTCAACCCTCTAATATTCTAAGAGATGACCTTCATTTACTAACAAGGGAACAAACATCTGGAATGGTATGTTGTCTACCATCCTCTATACTCTATCTACTTTCCTAATCCCTCATATATTTAGCATATTTTATTCCCCGTTGAGACATTGGAGTACCAGTATTAGCTTTGTTTTTCCTAGTAGTCATACCTCCTTGCATGTTCTCTTGGCCATGGTTACCCTTTCCAGTATGTTTCTTCTTTTATTAGACCACATCCATCTAGGGTTTCCCTTTCACTTCTTGAGAAGACTCAAGATCCTCTACCATATGTCCCCAACATCTCTCTTCAACCTCCATTTCTAGTATCTCCTCCAAATCAATGATCCCAACACTGTTATGATCTTTCTCATATTTAGCAAGTTCATCCTACCAAGCATTATCCATAATGGAGTACTCAACTCTAGATAGAAAGTCACTATCATCAACACTTTTCTCTTGGAAATAACTCACCTTAATCTCACCTTCTTCAAGCTAGAGCTCAGGATCATTCATTGAGGTTGTCCTACTAGCTTCAACCCCATCAACATTCATAGTAGGAGTATTAGAACATTTTCCACCACCGGGGGCAAGGGTGGGTAGTCCATGATTTTTTCAATGACCACAAGGACCTAAGGAATTTCCTTGGGGATATCACCATTAGTTTTGATACCCATAGTACTCTATTTGACACAAGGTATAGAGGTAAAAACATTGGAAGGACTAACTTTATCTCCTCCTAGGGATTTTTCTCTCTAGATCTTCTTTGGATATGGTTTTGACTTCTTTTCCTTCTAGATTCTTTGAGGGTAATCCTTCGCCCTATGGCCATATTTCTTGCAAGTGAAACATGCAAAAGGAATGGTTTCAAATTCCATCGGTTGAATTCACTTCCCCAATTTGGAAACAATACTGATACTCTAGGGGAGATCTATATTTTGAAGGATATTAACACATATCCTTGCATAGACAAGCCTAGAACTGGATGTTGTCATAGGATCAATAGAAATAAGCTCCCCAAAGGAGCTAGCTAGCTCTGAAAGCACATCCCCATGCCAATATTACAGAGGGAAACCAAGGAGATGAACCCAAACATAAAAAGATACAAAAAGGAAGAATCATTAAAATCTAAGTTTGGTGACCATTTTTGAAGAGCCAAAGATGAATTTCCAACCATCCAAGGGCCACCACACAAGATTTTTGACATCTCTTCCCCTTAGATAATTCAAAAGAGAAATTTTTTTTCTAGGCATAGCATCAATATCCACTTGACCCTTAAGGAGCCATTTCTTCTAAGCATAAAGTCTAACTACATCAATGTTTGGTCATGACCCAACAAACTTTCCAATCAGAGTTGGAGCCATTGATGAAATTGAGTAATCTATCAGTGGATCAAAAAAGATAATAAAAAACTCTCCCTTAGCTAGATTAGAAATAACGTTGATATCTGGGAAAGAGGATTTTCCTGTGGGTTTCACCCCAAATAGAGAGGCCTACTTACAAGTAGATGCATGCTTCTTCTCATGAGCCTTAGATAGAACATTACCGCCCCTAAGATCTGCCGCCTCTAGAAAAGGCCCACCGACACCACACATACTTTTGTCCACATTAATCTCATCTTCAATGTCCTTGGTTGATTTTCATCCATTCTAAACAGGACCTGAAGACACTACATCATGTGGAACCCCACCTGCAACACTGAGTGAAGGTGATGTTCCCTCACCCAAACCAGTTGCAAAGGCTTTGCCTTGGCCAGAATGACCATTCAAATTTGAAATCCCTTTCCCACTCGATGTCTCTACCATTTCCTATCTTTTGTTGTTATTATGGCCCCTGAGATGCTAATGAGTTTCTAGGTTGAGAAGGAACCCGAATGAGGTTATCTTGTCATTATTGATACTTTTCCATTTATGAGCCTAGGGTAGGTTTTCTAGGAGTGTAGTAGGGAAGTTTCTTACAATGGGGGTTGAGGACCTCAAGTGGTTGCCTAGGGTAACCCATTATGGGTAATTTTAAATAAGTGATAACTTAGTAATATTTACTAGGTAAAACATTAATAAGATAATAATAGTGTCACACCCATGCATTAAATGATCATATATGATAAGGATGGGAGTGGAAGATGTCTGTCTATCCAGAGGATGTAGTGATCTTGCATGATTGGATTCCTTGTCTTCATGAAATGAGAATCTGATTCGCATATGACCTTACTTGGGGGCCGAGGTCTAGAGAGACCATCAAGGGTAACCCAAGATGTAGACTTATGTGATGACACTTCCCTATATGTTTTCTAGGATTCCTATGAGTATTTTGGTTCCTCTAGTAGTCTATCTTGATTATACCATTTTGATAACCTTGTAGCCTTTACATTTTGTAAATCCTTGCATTATCCTTCCTTTCTTTTGAGTATCTATTTGAGTGGGGCCTGATATATATTTTCTCAACATGGTGGGGTGGGCCTTCAGGTTCCACATGGTCAAGTAGTAGTGATTCTTCTACCATCGAGGTTTTATGTTGACGTTCTTACACTTGGTTGATCATTGATGTTGTTACCATATTCATTTCTTGGTAAGATTTCTTATGTTATCAATATTTTTTTATCCTATATCATATCATGATTTTCATTGAGACATTCCTACAAGAACACATATATGAAATTGTATATGTCATTGTAATTGTAATTTGATTAATTATTGTGATCTCTATAACATTTATAAAGGGAATGTAAGTAAATAGAATCACTACCACATGACCATGTGGAACCCTGAGGTCCACCCCACCATGATGAGGAGATAAACACTAGGCCCCACTCAAACAAATAAAAAAAAGAAAGAAAGGACAATGCAAAGGTACACTAGATACAAAGGTTACAAGGTCATCAAATAGGCATAATCAAGACAAACTACCACACACTACTAGAGGAACCAAACACTCATAGGAAACTACACATAGGAAAGTGTCATCACATATTTTTACCCTTTGGAATGTGTTGGAAACTAAAATTAAAACAATTGTTACATTGTCATTGATGTCAAACCTTAAATGGTGAGACAATTGCTATCTAGGAGAGTACCATATCTATTGATTGATGAAGAGGATTAGGGAAAGGAGATAACAAAGAGAACCTAAGGAAAGGTTGAGTTATTTGATACTTCAATGGGTACTTGATTAGTTGGAACATTGATAAGATAATGTATTGTTTATCTAAGTAAGAAGAAAGACTAAAGAAGTAGGCTTAAAAGAGAAAAAGTGAAGAAATCTAGTTTAAGTTGAGTGATGTTCATGTCAACCAAGCACTAGTATATGCCAAGTAAATCTAGTGTTGACCGAACATTAGTATATGCCAAGTGATAGGAAATTACCGAGAAAATAGTGTTTGTCAAGGAAGATAGTTTGTAGTGGTCACAAAGTTACATAGTGATGACCAAGGAGAAGAACACAGTATTGACCGAGTGTCAGTAATTTACATTTGGAGAAAGAATTGAGATTCCCAACTGACATAGTTGAATTCTTGGGATATGTAAATCATGTTGACTTTATTGATGAATTGTATGGAGTATTTAATGCATGGTAAATCATTTTATTATGAATTCAAAGAGAAGTTTAGAGATGTATCTAGAAGGAACGATGAAGAACATAATGATAGATGGATTTAATGAATCTGACCTAAACCTAAGATCTTATAAGAGATTAAGAGACAAAAGATGGATCTACCTAATCGAAGAGGTATAAAGGAAAACCTAATTGTGAGGTTACAACATGGGCTAAAGAGGTTGATGTTATTGACTGATAAGTCTAGGTGGAAGGCTGAAGGCGAAATTGTGAAGGAGATGAATAGAGTTGTGATTGCTTGAAGTGAATCCCGAGAAGATCAGAGATGGAGATGGAAATGAAGGTGAGTCAATAAATAAACATATATGTGAAAAGTGGATCTATATTTGCAAAGTGAGTTGTATGTTTTTTAGATCACAAACTACTATTTCTTTCTAACCATTGTATCAGTTTAAATACTTTAATCAAGCTTGACCTAATAGTCATTGTATAAATCCTTTAACCAAGGTGGCATTCCAATGGAATGTTCTTAAATCCTTTAACCAAATCACTTTTGATAGAGTGTTTTAAATCCTTTAACAGGGTCACATCTAATAGTGTGTTTGTAAACCTTTAACAAGGTTGGCTTTTCACAGGGCTCACTTCAAAAGAGTGAAAATTAGTAACATGTTACAAAGTGGTTTTTCCAAAGTTGGGTTTCCACTATAAAGCCTGGTGTTATACTTTTGTGAATGTTTTGATATGAATGTTGTTATATTCTGCAAGTTAATTACTTTTGGACAATGGACTGCATGTTATATGTTTTTGATATATGCTATAGAGACCAAGTTGAATAGCTGATTAGATCTGAGATTGTTGAAGTGCTAGAAAGTTCAATTGGTACATCTAGACCTGAGAACAACTGATTCACCCCCCCTCTCTATTTTTCTAAATAATTCTAACAATTGTTATTAGAGCTATTGGTGCTTACATAGAAAATTTTAAAGGTACTTGAAGCTAATGATCAAGATGTATAAAAAGGAGGTACCAAAGTTGAACAAAGAAAACTTCCTTGCATGGAAAAGTATGATGAAATTATATCTAGATGGTATTGGTGATTTAACAAAGTACTATGTGGAACATGACTATGTTATACCTATTGCACCTTTGACTACTGAGGAGATGAAAGAAAAACAAGAACAAAATCAAACAATGTTGGAGATTGCATCTGCTCTAAGCTATCCCAAATTTGAAGATACCAAAGGCTGCACTACTGCAAAGAAAATGTGGGACACTCTTGAAACTATCTATGGTGGTGATACAAATGTACTGAGAGAAAAATCTAAATTTTTGAGAGCTAAGTTTGATGAAATGAAAATGCAAGAAGGAGAAAATATTGCTCAGTAATGTGGTAGAATTAAGGAGGTAGTGAATGCTATAAGAGGAGATAATGGAAACATTGATGATGAGACTATTATTGGTAAAGAATTGAGAACCTTGCTTCTTATCTATGCTATCACAATTTCTGCAATTCAAGAATCAAGATGTAACCCTCATAATGTTCTAACTTTGGAAAGTCTTGTTGGTAAGATTACTTCTTTTGAGCTATCTAACTATGATAACTACATTGTTCCTAATATTGAATTTGCATTCAAGTTGCAAATGGTTTTTCATAAGTTTAAGAGAGAAAAATAAAAATGTGTTAAAAGTGATAGTGAGAGTGACAGTGAAAGAGACACTTCTGATGAGGGACTAGATAATATTGAGGCACTCATGGCTAGAAGACTACAAAGAGGAAAAGGAAAATATAAAGGTAAACTTCCTATAATCTATTTTTCATGTAACAAAGTTGGCCATATTGCAACAAGATGCCCTGACAAGACTGCCAAGGATGAGAAAGGGAAAGCAAGTACAAGGACAAGAGAAATGATAGAGATCACCGAAGTTACAAAGACTTAAAAGACAAAGGTAAGAAATCTTACTATATTTTAGAAGAGTAAATTGACAGTGACAGTAATGAATCTGATGAATGTGATATTGAAGTAGTTTATGTTGCTATGAAAGATGATTCTGACAAAGATGAGAGAAATGAACTTATCTCTTATGTGAGTAAAGGTGATAAATAGATTATTGATAGTGGTTTCTCACATCACATGACTGGTGGTAAAAGTAAATTTGAAACCCTAGATCATTACAAATGTAGAAGTGTTAAGTTTTGTAATGATGCACCATGTCCTGTGAGAGGTAAAGGATAAATTAAGCTGATTGATAAGATCATATGTGAAAATTATTATTGGGTTGAAGGTCTTAACTATAATTTTTTGAGTGCTTCACAGTTGAACAATATTGGTTACTGAGTGAATTTCATCAGAGAAAGGCTAAAATATTTGATGCCACTGTTGAACTAATTGGAAGTGGAGAACATACAAGAGGTAACTTGTTCTATCTAGACCTATTTGAAGAAACATGTTTGTTTGCACAATTTGATGATGTATGTTTATGGCATAAGAGGTTGTCTCATGTGAATTTTGACAATCTGGTAAATATTAGTAAAAAGAAGAAATTTAGAGGTTTTCCAAGATTGAAGAAACCTGAAAATGTGATGTGTAAATAGTGTCAATTGGAAAAAATGACAAAGTCTAGTTTTAAGAGAAAGACATATACTTCTAAAAATATTTTGGAATTGGTTCATACTAACCTTTGTGGACCTATGGGAGTACAAAGTTACTGTGGTGATACATATTTTATTTTGTTCATTGATGACTACACTAGGATGATGACTACAATGTTTTTGAAAGAGAAATATGATGCATTTCAGTTGTTTAAGTGGTATTTGGAAAAAGTTGGAAAAATAAATAGGTAGAAGCCTAAAATATTTAAGATTTGACTGAGGTGGAGAGTTTATATCAAATGAGTTTAATCTATTCTACAATGATAGAGGAATCAAGAGACATATGTCTGCGCTAAGAACACCTCCCTAGAATGGCATAAAAGAGAGAAGAAATAGGTCAATTATGGATTGTTAAAGAAAACTGATGATTGAGAAGAATGTTGCACAAAAATACTAGAGAGAAGCTATAAGTATAGCTATTTATACCTTAAACTAAACACAAATCAAGAAAGGTACAAATGCTACACCTTTTGAGTTATGGTATGGTTATGCACCTAATGTGAAGTATTTTAGAGTCTTTTGGAGTAAATTCTATATAATGAAAGACAATAGGAAAGAAAAATTTGATACAAAAAGTGATGAAGGCATATTCTTAGGTTATCTCACTAGAAAAGCTTATAAGTGTTTGAACTCTAACACTAACAAAGTTGTGGAAAGTGAAAATGTTATAATTGATGAATATGTAGAAAAGAATGAATTGCAAGGAAAAAAAGAACCTAAAGATTATAGATCTTTTGTCTACATAGAAGAAGGTGAGGCAAGTAATTCACTTGAACTAGATGCAGAGTCACATATAAGAAATGTTGAGCATCAGGAGGATGTTGTCGAGAAATTAGTAGAAGAAGTTGATAATTTTCATAATCAACCTAAAGATTAAGGAAAAGGAGAAAATAAATCTGAACCTACATTGGCATAGTATGTAAGAAGACATCATAAGCCTGAGAAAATCATTGGAGATAGAGAATCTGGAGTCTTGACAAGAAGTAAGTTGAAAGACCCTACATGTTTACTATGTGAGTTTGAGCTTAAAACTATAAAAGATGCTTTAGAGAATGATGATTGGATACAAGCCATGAATAAAGAGATTGATTTGATAGAAAATAATGATACCTAGACTCTAGTGCCGAGACCAGAAGATAAAAATGTTATTGGAACAAAATGGGTATTTAGAAACAAGCTAAATAAACATGGACAAGTCACAAGAAAAAAGACAAGACTAGTATCCAAGGGGTATGCACAAGAAGAAGGAATAGACTATGGGGAAACATTTTCCCCTGTAGCAAGATTAGAATGAGTAAGGACTCTACTTGCATATGTTGCATATAAAGGTTTCAAAGTATATCCGATGGATGTCAAATCTTCATTTTTGAATGGTATATTAGAAGAAAAAGTATACATTGAACAACTTGAAGGATTTGTTGACCCGAGAAATAAAAATATGGTTTGCAAGTTGAAAAAGGCATTGTATGGATTGAAACAAGCCCCCAAAGAATGGTATGAGAGACTGCATAATTATTTGATAAAGATTGGGTTTGCAAGAACAAATGACAATAGTAATCTGTATAGACAAAGAAATGTAAAGGGATTTTGTTAGCTGAAATTTTTGTTGATGATATCATATTTGGAGGACAAGATGTCCTATGTCAGAATTTTTCAAATGAGATGCAAACTAAGTTTGAGCTGTCTATGTTTGGTGAGATCAAATTATTTGTTGGTTTACATGTTTATCAGATGGAGAAAGGTATCTACATTACTCAATCTAAATATGTTACAGAGATACTGAAAACTTTTGGTATGGAGGATTCCAGACTAGTAAGTACTCCTATGGCTATTGGACATAAAATATCTAAAATTGATGATACTGCTGAAGTGAATCAAACCTTGTATAGATTTATGATGGAAAGTTGCAATATGTTGTACACAATAGACCGGGTATTTCCCTAGCAGTTGGTATTGTGGCAAGATTTTTTGTCAATCCTAAGGAGAATCGTATGATGGCAATGAAGAGAATACTGAGATATCTAAAAGGGACAAAGGATTATGGATTATACTACAAGAAGAATGGAAAATTTGAACTAAGAGTCTACACTGATGCCGATCAGACTAGAAATGTTGATGATAGAAAAAGTACAAGTGGTGGAGCATTCTTTCTAGGAAAGAGATTAGTCTCTTAGACAAGAAAGATATAGAACTACATTTTCCAATCTACATCAGAAGCTAAGTATGTAGCAGCTGTAGTAAATTGTTCAAATTTAGTATAGATCAAGCAATTGTTAAAAGGAATGAAAGAGGAAATCACTGAGCCAATTATTGTTTTCTATGATAACACTAGTGCTATTAATATATCAAAGAATCTAGTAATGCACACAAAGACTAGGTATATTGCTATCAAGTATCATACTTGAGAGAGCTAGTACAAGAAAAAGAAGTGAGAATGGAATATGTGAATACAAAGGAACAATTAGCAGACATATTCACAAAAGCTTTACCTAAGGATTCTCATGAATATCTTAGAGGTAAACTAGGTGTGATTCCCCTAACTGAGGCTTCCTAGTCAACTAGGAGCACTGCATCAAATGTGCTACATAGAATATTTGACAAATTGATGGAGAAAAGGTCACACTTTAGGATTTTCCAAGAGTTGTGAGAAGTGATGTAGAGATGATAATAAATCATAAGCAAGATGACAGAGAGAGAAATACATCATACTGAACTGATATGAAAACATCTACATATGGAAGATGTAAGTGATAGATACTACTTTGGAATTATTGTCAAAGAGGGAGAGATTTAGAGATTTAGATGAAAAAGAGGGAGAGATTCAGAGAGATACAAAAAAGATTCAGAGGGAGTAATTGTGTATGCGGTTAGGCAGAAGAATGTTGTGAATCAGAATGAAGCTAAGAATATTATAAAAGTTTGATGCACATAAGTTTTTGGGTTTTTTGGTAAATCATAGATTATTCATGTGGTGTTTCCATCAATGCCAAAGAGGGAGATTGTTGGAAACTATAATTAAATTTTTTTTTATATTGTCATTGATGTCAAACCTTAACTGGTGAGATAGTTGCTATCTAGGAGAGTACCATATCTATTGATTGATGAAGAGGATTAGGGAAATGAGATAATAAAGAGAACCTAAGGAAAGGTTGAGTTATTTGATACTTCAATGGGTACTTGATTAGTTGGCACATTGATAAGATAATATATTATTTATCTTAGTAAGAAGAAATACTAAAGAAGTAGGCTTAACTGAGGAAAAGTAAAGAAATCTAGTTTAAGTCGAGTGATGTTAGTGTTGACCAAGTGCCAATATATGCTGAGTAAATCTAGTGTTAACTGAACATCAGTATATGCTGAGCAACATGAAATTATTGAGAAAAGATAGTGTTTTCTGAGGAAGACAGTTTGTAGTGGTGACCAAGTTACACAGTGATGACCAAGGAGAAGAACATAGTATTGACTGAGTGTCAGTAATTTACATTTGGAGAAAGAATTGAGATTCCCAGCTGACATAGTTGAATTCTTGGCATATGTAAATCATGTTGACTTTATTAATGAATTGTATGGAGTATTTAATGCATGGTAAACCATTTTCTTATGAATTCAAAAAGAAGTTTGGAGATATATCTAGAAAGAAGCATGAAGAACATAATGATGGATGGATTTGATGAATCTGACCTAAACCTAAGATCTACATAGGAGATTAAGTGGAAAAAGATGGATCTGTTAGGAATGGGAACTTTGAGAGGGGGGGGGGGGGGTGAATCAGTGTTCACTATATCTTTATAATATCTTAACTCTTGAATCTTAACTTGATTGCTTAAGTACTGATATGAACATCAATGTAAAAAAGATAAAAAATCATAACACATAACACCAATATGGTTATGGGGAAACCAAAATAGGTAAAAACCTCGGTGGGAATTAACACCCACTAAGAACTACACTAGTGTTTTATGATCCTTGTTAGAAGATCTGGAATCCTGTTAGGAGTTGTTCTTTACAATGCTTTTAGTAAAGTGACCTGGTTAAAGGTCAGACCCTATTAGGAGTCTTTTACAATAACCCTATGAGGGGTGGGGACACACTATCCTAGAGCTCACTACTCAAGTGGTGAAGGCTACAACCTTCTAATCTTAGATACATACTATATCTATTGGATGAACTGGTGCTATGACACTGCTTGTTTGATCAATTCCTTTTGTGCACTGATGCTTTAGCCCCTTGTAAAGCTCTAACTTGTTCTATCTTCACTTCACATGTATCTACTCTACTTATCTTATCTCTATATCCACTTCCATTCATTATTACAAAGGCACATCTTATATTTATATGCACTGACAAAACAATTAACTAGGTCGGCCTATAACTGATTACATACAACGCTTCCAAGTGAATTGGCTCAAGCGTGTTTACAAAAAAAGATGTTTACATGTCTAAAAAGTAATTAAAATAGGTACATAGCCTTTACAAAACATTATTATAATCACTAATCAAAATACTAACAGTCGACTGCATACTTTGTTATGTTCTGGCATTCACTGTTTGTACCACTTCAACTGACTGTATCTTCATCATACTGTCTCATCTCATCATGTATTCTTAGACTTAGCATGAATATATAATTACCAAATTAACTTCAAGGGTGCATACCATAACGTGGCCATACACACATGCGCTTATGCTCTGATCTTCTAGTGCTCTACTAACTATCCAATCTTCTATACTTAGCCATATTATGACCTTATGATAATGTGCACTGACTCCAAAACTTTATGTGACTTTGTTTCCATAATGAAAAAACTATATCTAGTCATATACAATAGTATAGTCAACTTGCCAAAAATCTCCCCCTTTGTCATTAATGACAACAAAGGAATATGTTGAAGTTACTAACTATACCCTTATACAAAATTCTTTAATATATATTCTACCTTATATCTCCCTTATACTCTATACTATACTTGTCCTTTACATCATATATAATACTCCATATTCTACATACACTACTCCCCCTTTGACATTAATGACAAAGGTGCTCAAAAATTTGTATCTACAAGTACTTACAAAGAAAGTACATCCAGATAAGCAATCTGCAAGTTCTGGATCTCTTGTTTCCAAAATGCTATTAGTGCATTGACAGTCTATAGATGGGTGCATAAGGCATATGTTAGTTTCTCCATCTTTTCCAAGTCTATACTTGAACCTTGATCACATGTCACCATAGTGGCATCGATCTCCTTGATGTTCTGATTAAGTACATCTAGAGAGGGCGCAAGAGCACTCCTGAGCTGTGTTTGCCTTGCCCTTATCTTAGACATCTCTTTCTCAGCCTTTTCTATTTTGTCTAGTTTCCCTTGGCACACATTTTTGCACATGTTCACATCGATGGAGGGATCTTCCACTAATTTTCTTACACTATCAATCATTTCTTCTACCTCTTGGATTTTCTTGTATAGATCCGCAGTTAGTTTATCATGGTTCATGTAGTTTGTAATGATCTTCCTTCCCTTAGCTACAAACTCCTTCAAGGATACTTGACCTACCTTCAATGAAATGAGGTCAAGTTCAAAGTTTCCAACAAGTTCACTCAATCTCTCCATATATTTCTCTTTTGCAACTTGGGATGCATATTCTTCCAAGCTAGGAAAGTTTTCTTTGAAGTTTGTCAATATGGTACTGACATCATCAACTGAATGAACCTTAGACACTTTCTTGTCTGAAGGTAGAAGCTATTTAGAATGTTTATTGATTCAACAAATAGAGGGTTCCTCATCAATTTCTTCTCTTTTTCTTTCTCCATAGCAATGACACTGATCTTAATCAGGTCTTCTTCTCCCCAAGAGTTCAAGGTAGTAGAGTTTGGTGTCAAACTTGACAATAATGATGTTGAGGGTCTAGGAGTGTTGTCCATCACTTCTTGCTTTATTCTGAGTGTTGTCCATCCAAGAAATCCTGTAGCATAAGGTTAGTATTCAAAAGATGGATCCTAAAATGAGAAGAGAGCTCTTCTTTTATAGGAAGTAAAAAGGAATGGATCATGGAGATTAAGAGGCAAAAGATTTAATCAAGGGTGGAGCTTGAAAGAGGAGCAATCCATGTGCACAAATATCCTCCAATGAGAAAATAAGAGTTGAATTTTGTGTCCATATGAGACAAAAAGTGCTTTTCTTCTTTTTATAAAGTAAGAATAATGCTTCATTTGTGCAACTTAGGATAAGAGGAAAAGTGGGGGCTTTTTATTTATTAAAAGGGGATGAAATTCCTTTTAAATAAATAAAGACTTTAGGATAAAATGGTTAGCCCAAGGCAAATAATCAGAAATGATAAAGTAGGATTTGATCAAGGAAATTGATATAATTGCAAAATATTACTTTTTGAAAATATTGATTCAGGGATTTTATAAATTATTGAATGGGGGCCCAACGTCTAGGTGACCATTTTAGGGTGCATACATTTGCCTCTCTTTGACTAATGTGAGATTGGTTTGGGATCACATGTAGTCAAAGAATTGAAATTGAAATTTGAGATCGATCTGGGATCAAAAAACAATCCAGACATGTGTTTGATGAATGGGAACATATCAAGACAAAGATAAGCATAAGCTGACAGACAAGGCCAATCACCGTTGTATATAAGTAATTGTCAAGTCTAAAATAAGAGATAAGAATCTCAAGGTTCAATTGATAAGCTGAATCAACGATTAAAGCTGATAGGTACTGCCCCCTCAGAATTAGAATCAAAATTAGGTAGAGGAGAACAACAAATTGATAAACTTGATCAAGTCACTAGAAATCATAATCGAAGGTGAAACATGATAGGATAACCATTAAGCAGTGAAGATATGCCCCAGTTTGACTAGGTTTAACTGAGAAAGATATAGATTAAGGATGAAGTCAAACCTCAAAGAGATGAATCAAATGAAGATGAATACAATATTAGAAGGTTGAAAGGGATGGGGATGAAGAAATGAAGGTGCCCCAACAAAGATCAAAGGATCAGGCCTCAAATGATCAACGAACTGTGCAAAAGAGGGAGAAAGTTTGAAATGCGATTTTGACTATCAAGATGAACTCAAATTTTGATTTTGATCTTGAAAATGGATCCAGGATGTCAAAATTAGCTAGGGGTGCAATTTTAGTGCAATTCTGAGGTGTTTTGAAAAATTAGGTCAAAAAGTGAAAATGCTATAAAAGGGGTGAAAAAGGTCATTTTAAAAATCATTTGTCTTTTAGTGATTTGAGAATCTTTAGAGCTTTAGAGAGAGAAAATGGCCCAGCAAGTAGCGATCCTGATCCATAGGCATCGATTTGAGCACGCTCGGTTGCACAACCGACCTCCACAGTATGGTGCCCCGATATGTTTTTAGAAAAAATCACCTTTGTTGATCATTTATGAGCATTAATTTCAATTTAAAACACATTTTTAAAGTTTTTAAACTTTGTCAAATTTTCTTCATACGAAAAGTCATACGATACTTTAGAAGTATCGCACCCTTTGAGGATCTCTATTGTGTGATACTTCATGGGTCAGAATAGCATCGCACCGCTATTGAATCCAGTACTTGTCCCACTTGTGATGGATGTTTTAGTTTTTATAGTCTTGTCATTTTTCTCAAAATGTATTTTATATATGCTCATGTATAATCTCTCTCATAGATGTATGTTTTGGTTCTCATGTTTATGGTATAGACTCATGTTTCTGAAAATGACCTCTCTAGGATAGATATGATGATAAGATTAACCCCTTATGATGACAGGAATAGGATGTTATGTGAAAGACAAGGAGTGAAAGACATTATTGAGAGAAGGAAAGGTGAGCGTAGTTGACCGATAGGTCCATGAAAGATGAAAAAGGAGAGCTCTCTCCATATGCAAGATGCAAAACTAAACTAATATGAACCTAAAAATGCAAGCTACTATGAAAAAGTGGTTTACTTGCAAGGTCACAAAGATTTTTAGACTCTAATATTCATCATCGAGCATTATTGGTAGTGTCACAAGATCATATAATACACACTAGTATGACTACGTGAATTTGAATATGATCTATATCAGATAGATATGTGGGAATCCCACCTAGGCATCAAAGACAGATAAGTCAAGATGACTAGTGTAGTGAGGTTCTGGTGCTGGAGCACCTACTCTACATTCAACAAGAAATCATATGGAACCTAGGATTTCACACTAAGGTCCTTAGAGGCCTCTACTCATGCTTAGAATAGGGGTTAAGTATTGGATCTCTTTGTAAGGCCATAGTTCCAAGATTGGCATTTTATAAGCCCTTGGTCTAACTAGTGGTCATTAATGATCCAAAACCCTAGTCATAGGTAATCTTGTGTTTTCTATGTTTGGATCCATTAGGGATCATCAAAATAAGGTTAGGGCCAAGTTTGTTCTTTAGATTTGCAATATAACAAAATAGGCAAAAGTTGCTCTAAAAGTTGTCAAGCAACTTTTGAGCAACTTTCTAAAAGTTGTCAAAACTTGTAATTACCTCTCCCAAATAGCTAGTTGGTTCAAACCACTTGTGTAACCATTGGGAGTGCCTACATAAGCCCTTATAGGTGGGTGGTAGGCTAAGAAGATGTAATTTTGGCAATTAATCAATAAAATCTCAACCATTTCCCTGCAACCCTCGAGAATAGTGCCCTAGTATGGATGGGTACAAAAATATGTGCATGAGTTTTTGAGTTTAATAGTTTTTGTGTCCAATCCACTTTCAGACACAATTGGTTTCAAGATTTAATTCATCCTAGATCAGAAGTTATCAAAGTTTTTATGTGCTTGCTTGGATTGAGGGTTTTTACAACAGGTTTCCGATAGGGCTTGGTCTTTTGACCCAATTCCACCATGGGAATCTAATGCCCCTTGGTGGAATTCAACCTTTGTTTATGTGCTTTTAGAAAATGTAGGTTAGAGGTGGAGTGCTGTAGGGAGGTGTGTTTTCCACAAAGCCCTAGGTGTATAGGCCCATATGTGCACCTACCAGTGACTTAGAACAGTCATGATAAAACTTGGTTGGGGATTCATCAAGATCAAAAATTCAAGATTTGGAGCCCTTATACATACCATAAAAGGATACCATCATTGATCTTAGCATTGTCTTGGAGGAAGAGGCACTTGTAGTGCAAACCAGACCTAATTAGGCCTATTAGCCCTGTCCCAAATGTGGCTAAATCAGTAACCTCCTTTTTGTTTCAAGTCCTAGTGCTTGGATATGTTCCATAAGCCCCAAAAGGGTATTAGGATCCTCAACCTAATCTTCACTTTGTTTGGAAGGATTTTGAACTAGGTTCAAAATACTAGTTTCAAAAGGCTATAAGCCTAGAATTGGTGTTGTGAAGCAACTTGGTATTATGAGTTGCTCATTGGTGAAAGAACCATTGGAACTATCAAAATAGGACCTAAATAGGCTAGAGAAATTTTTTTAGGCCACCCTTAGTCTTAATATCCATTTCATGGGGTTTGAGTACTTATTTTCATAAGGAGACCTTTTGGTGAACTCTTGGTTTTGGGTGCTTAGGACTTTGGCAAGCCTAGTGATTAGGTTATATTACATTGTAGGGTTGTGATAACCTTCTCCAAGTCCTTTTTTCATACCTGTGATAGGTATTTAGCACTTGACCCCTTCACCTTGGGTGTTGAGGGATTGAAACCTTGCCATTTAGCACTGTTTGAAGGCTTCCGTTGACCACTACTGCATCAGGTTCCCTAAGTTTAGTATAGCAAGATTATACTCACATCAAGACACAAGGAAAGTCAAGATGGCTAGAATTATGCACTTGCATGAATAGTCAAGGATAATACCTTGTAGATCCTTTGTGTCAAGTGGAACAAGCATAAATGCTAATGACAATTAGGACCAACAAAATATACCCACAAGTAGAAAAAGCAATAAAACATGTCCTCATGCCCTCAGTCTTCTAACTATGCATCATTGAAAACTTCTTAGGTAGAGAACACTCATCAAAGAAATCATCATAGATAGCACACAAATAAATAAAGTCAAATAAGTCTCAGCGAGTCAAGTGTTTAAGTGCGTGTGTGTAGGTCATAGAGTCAAACTTTGAGTATCACATCTGTGAGTGAGAAATACCATATCATGCTAGACTACTGGTAAGATATCTAATAAGTGTTAAGAAACACTTGATGCTAGGGTAATGTTGAGAAACACAGTTGGGGTTGGTGTTGAAAAACACCGTTGGGGTTGGTGTTGAAAAACACCATTGGGGTGATGTCCTAAAGACCAACGCATCCTAGAGACCAAAGCTAAACAAGTTATGCCCCCTAGACAAAGACAAAGACCAATTCCAAACCAAGGCAATAAGGTCAAGGCATGATGGAGAGAGGCTAAGTGTCAAGGATGGGTGCTAAGATATAAGGGTGCAAAGGCCTCAAGTAGCGTCTATTTCCAGGTTTTCATCAGTTGGAGATTTTTTTGATTTTTTCAATTTTTTTTTGTATTTTTGCTACCAAGGTGCCTGTTTCCAGGTTTTCACCAAGGCACTTATTCTATTTTTTTTGAATTTTTTTTTAGGACTTTATATGCTTTATAGGATTTTTTCAACATCATAAATGAATTTTTTTTTGGAATTTTTCAGGATCAATAATACATGTACAAAGGATGCCCCCAGAGAGAATAGGCATCATGGATAGAACTTCTTGAGGTGAAAAACATTGATAGGGTCATGGAGCTGTTCCTCCTCTAGATCAGATAGCAAATAAGCACCTGTACCAAAAGTTGCAGTAATGATGTATGGTCCAAGCCAATTAGGTTTGAACATTCCCTTTTGCTCTCTATGTTGTTGGTTCTTAGGGTTTTCTCGTAGGACAAGATCCCCCACTTGAAATTCTCTAGGGTGAACCTTCTTGTTGAATGCTTTGCACATACACTTTTGGTAGACTCTCATGTGATCAAAAGATGCTTTACACTTTTCATCTAGAAGTTCTAGTTCCTGAAGTTTCATGGCACGGTAGTCTTCATCTGTCACTAAACCTTTAAGAGAAACTCTAAGAGAAGGAATCTCCACCTCTAAAGGTGACATTGCTTCAACACCATAAGTGAGGGCAGAAGGAGTAGCCCCTGTTGGAGTATGAATACCCATTTTGTAGGCCCACAAGGCCAGATTTATCTTTAGATGCCAATCTCTACCATTCTTGTGAACTATTCTATGGAGTATTTTGATAATGGTTTTATTTGAAGCCTCTGCTTGTCCATTTCCTTGTGAGAAGTAAATGGAGGACCAATGCTATTTTATCTTGAATTTCTTGCAAAGATGTTTAAGGTCCTTGTTTTTAAACTAACCTCCATTATCAGTGATTATCTCAGAAGGCACTCCATACCAATAGATGATATGGTTCAAAATAAACAAAGAAACTGGCTTTCCTGAGGCAACAAAAAGTGGGACAACTTCTACCCATTTGGTGAAGTAATCAGTAGCAGTGATAATGAATTTGTGTCCACTTGATGAGTTGGGATGAATTTTCCCAACAAGGTGAAAGGCCTAGCGCTGAAATGGCTAATGAGAAATAGAAGGAATAAGCTCCCTGCCTAGAGCATGTATCAGGTTTCCATGTTTCTAACACTTTTCACAAGATTTAGCAAAAGCTACTACATCTGTCTACATGGTAGGCCAATAGTACCCCACCCTAAGAAACCTTTAGGCCATAGAAAGACCATTAGAATTTCCTCCACAAATGCCCTCATGAATGTCAACTAATGCTTGGTTGGACTCATCCTTTTCTAAACACCTAAGAAGTGTCCCATCTAAACCTCTCCTATACAGATCACCAGAGATAAGGGTGTGGCGAGAGGCATTTCATGTTAGGTTTCTCTGTTCAGAATGATTGAATGTCTTAGGAATAGTACCATCATGGAGGTATGAGTAAATGGCACCATAGCGGGATGACTCATGGCCAATAAGGGTACAAACAACTTGGCTTTCTTGGGAGTCATAGATAGGGTATCATAGCTCTTCCACCAGGAATTCAAATTTGGACTCATGTTGTTCTAGTTGAAGAAGTGAAGCCAATGTAGCCATAACATCAGCTGCTTTATTCTCTGCTCTAGGGATTTGTTGAAATGTAACAAAGGTGAAGTATCATCACAATGAATTAACCATTTTCTTATAGGGTACCAATTTTTCATCTTTGGTTTGGTATTCTTCATTAACTTGGTTGACTATCAATTGTGAATCCCCATAAATATGCAACTCTGTGATTCTCCACTCTATAGCCATTTTTAGTCCATTTGTTAACACCTCATACTTAGCAATGTTATTTGTGCATGGGAACAATAGTTTGTAAGACTTACGAATTGTGTACCCATGAGGTGAAACAAACAACACTCCTGCTCCTGAACCATTTTGCATGAAAGAGCCATCAAAGAACATCTTCCATGTTCTTGCAGTCATGTACATTATGTGCTCATCTGGAAACTCAACTTGAATTGGTGCTTTGTCTTGGACTAGAAAATCAGCCAATTGGTCTGCAATGGCTTGTCATTTTATAGGCTTACGCTCAACATACTCTATGTCAAATTCTAAAAGAATCATCATCCATTTAGCAAGTCTAGCTGTGAGAGCAGCCTTACCAAGCAAGTATTTTAGAGGATCAATTTTTGCAATGAGGTGTATTTTGTGCACAAGCATGTAATGTCACAATTTTTGGGAAGCAAACACCACTGCTAGGCAAGATTTTTCAATACTAGTGTAGTTGACCTCATATGACACAAGGGTATGACTGATGTAATATATAGCTCTTTCTTTTCCAATATCATCAAGTTGAGCCAATAATGCCCCCAGGGAAGATTCTATTGCTGACACATATAGTATGAGTGGTTTTCCTAGGATATGAGGCATTAAGATTGGAGGATTGGCAAGGTATTGCTTGATTTGGTCCATGCTTTTCTGACAATCTTCATTCCAGACACATTTAACTCCTTTGTGTAAAGTCTTATTAAAGGGTTGAGCTCTATCAGCCAGTTGTGAAATAAACCTCCTTATAGATTGAAGGCATCCTTGAAGACTCCTCATTTGACTGATGTTTTTAGGAGGTGGCATATCCATTATTGCTTGAACTTTTTTTGGGTCCACCTCTATTCCTTTAACTGAAATGATAAATCCTAGGAGTTTTCCAGAGGTGACTCTGAATGGGATTTAATCTGAATTGAAACTATTCCATATGATCTAAAATTACTTTTAGATCACCTAGGTGTGTATCCCTTTTCTTGGATTTTGCCAAGGTGTCATCCACATAGTCTTCCATATTCTTATGCATCATGTCATGGAAGATAGTAGTCATAGCTCTTTGATAAGTAGCTCCGGCATTTTTTAGTCCAAATGGCATGACGTTCCAACAATAAGTTCCCCATGCACAAGTGAATGCAGTCTTTTCCCGGTCTTCAGGAGCTATTTTGATTTGATTATACCAAGAAAATCCATCCATCAAAGAATAGATCTCATAGCCCATAGTTGTATGTGACTGAATGTGACCTCTAAATCAGGCACAACACAACATGGTCATTATTCACTTGATAGAATTTGGGAGAGAGTATGAAGAACTCAATCCAAATTCCATGGTGAGGCGACCTGTTGCCTCCTATGTGAATGGGGTGTTTGAATACTCTCAGAACGAGAGCCAACAGCCGGGAGACCAATTCAACAATGGAGGATTTTCAAAAGCATGAAAATGAGCAATCTAATTGAAATTAAACTAAAATGAGATGCAATTAATCTAAAAAGGATGCTTGAAAGTAAAGATGAAATGCAGATTTTTATTTGATTTTGAAATAAAGATGATATTAGACTAAGAACAAGTAAGCAAATTTAATCTAAATGTGAAATGCAATTACACTAATATGAGATATTAATCTAATAAATGCAATAAAAAGCTTTGAAAACAATGAGATATGAGACTAAAAAATGCTATAGTGAGGATGCTCTCAAAAATTGCTTCTCTCGAATGAGAAAAAGAGATCAAATAAAAAGAAGAGCCAAGAGGAGGAGGAAGAGTTTCTTGATTCGAAACTCCTGACCCTTCATATCCCTTTTGGGACAAATAAGCATGAATTACTTAAAAAAAGAATGGAAAATGCCACACAAGTGGCCTTTCGAATATCTTGAATTATTAATTCAAAAAGGTGTGTCCATTCGAATATCAAGCAATTATTAATTCCTTTTTATGGGTAATTAGCTAAAGAGGGTGGTTTGATTTAATTTAATTTAAAGCGCATAGGACTTTACAATTAAATTAATGTATCATAGGGGTAATTTAGCCAATTAAGTCAAAGACTTTAGGAATTAATTTGGCATTTGATTATTGCAATTTATGGTCTTTGCAATTGACATCAAGTCAAATTAAGTCAAATAGGAGAGAGAAAATCGCCTAGGGAACTAGGACTTTGGTGACGTAAAATCGAGATAATGTACCAAAATTGATGAGATTAAATAGGTGCCAATTTTGGGGTATTACATTTGCCCCTCTTTGAATTGATGTGCAAACAGCGCGTTGATTCAAAGAATAGTCTGAAGTGACAGATGAAAGCAGATCAAAGCATGAATTTTTCGAAGTCTAAGTTAGATTGCGAAGACAACGATCTTTAAAAGAGAACCAGAATCAGGGTTAGATTGCCCCAATGCCAATTGATGAAGATGCAGATTTAGGACTATCTCCGAATCAGGGTTAGATTGCCCAGATAACGGTCTAAAAGAGATTTCGAGAGTCATCTCCAGAACAAAGATTGACTCCCAGGAATTAGGGTTAGATTGCCCCAATACCCAATAGATTTCAAGAACCATCTCCAGAACGAAGAATGATCCTCGAGGATCTGAGTTAGATTGCTCAGATACCTAAGAGATAGATTTCCAGATAACAAGATGCGAGGCATGAAGATGCCCCTAGCAATGAGAACTGATGATTCAAATCAGACTGATTCAATAATAGATTCGACAAGATTCAAATGATGTAATCATCCTACCCCCTCGGGAGAGAAATCGAAAGATGACATGTTAGAAGGATGATAAACAACAAGAGATTGCAGAGCAAAAGCAATTAGACTAGATTCGCGAAGCTATAGAAGTGAAACGGAGCAAAATAGAGGTGCTGTTGACCAATTTTGAGCAATAGTTGACCATGGTTGACTAAATTTGACTTGAGTTGACTTGATGAAAAGAAGCAAAGATTTGAGAACATGATGCAAAGATGAGGATCTGGCAAGAAGATGACACCAGAAGGCTGACTACACAAGCATCCGATCCAGAAGGAGTCCAATATTTAAAACGCGATTTTCAGCCACTTAGAGATGTCAGATTTTGATTTCGATCCCGAAAATGGATGCAGCCAAGATGAGACTAGGAAAAAAAGATGAGAACCTGTGATGAGCAGATCCAGAAGAAAGCAATCAAGAGAGCAACAAGAAAGCGCTCCAAATGCAAGCCTAGAATGAAAGATGCAAGTCTAAATGCAGGCCTAGGATGAACAAATGCAATCCTCCGGACTCGGCTGTTGGACTCATCGTATTTATCATCATTGAGTTCTTTTAAGTACGGGACAATCGCAAGATGCCATACAATCCTCACTAATATCGCTATCATGAGAATATGAATATGACATGAGTCTTAGGTTTGTCAAAATAAGATGTAAGCATTAAGGCACAAGGAGCCAGAATAACCTGAACACCTATTCCTTTTAATCTAGCAAGTTAACATAAGCATCAAAGCACATTTGCTAGAATGACCTGAATGTCTCTTGCGAACAAACACACCAAGCACGCAGGAGTTCCTTCTTTTGCCAAAGATTGCTCGCAGTGACCCTTACGTTCACTTAGCAAGACGAGCGTTAGCAATTTCATCAGTAGCAGAAAGAAGTCACTCAAAAGACAAGGAGAAGAACCAACCTCACCAAAGCATCCATATAAAGGAGTCGAGGTACGTATGGCCATCCAATATGAGATAGAGGCTCTTACAAATGGACACCCCTCTTAAATGAATTCCTTGGATCATTGGAACTAAACCAACAAGCAGAAAGCAAAGAAAGCAAACAAACAAACACTCAAAGGAAACAAAGCTCAACATGCCTCAAAGAAACACACACGTAGTTTGAGTTTTAGTTTAAGTTCGTGTGCAAGCGGATTGAAGTCAATTCAGAAAGATAACATTCGAAGTCTCAATGAGATAATGACAATAGGTAGACGTAATGAGAATCACTGGTGATTGATGTAAGGGAGAGGTCCCAAAAGTGAGAGGTCGAACGAAAGCTAGGTATCCGCAGGCAGGCATAGTGAGAACCACTGGCGACCAATACTCAAAAAAGAGTTTCCAAAAGTGATAGGACAATGCCCCCTAGACCAGGCAGGTGCCCCCAAGTGTGAACCAGTTCCAATCCATGAAGAGTCGAGGAAAACTCAAAGACAAGTGCATGAGCTAGCAAACCAAAGCAGGAAACAAACTAAAGCAGGAAAGCGGGAAAACAAACTAAAGCAGGAAAGGAAGGAAACTAAAGCAGGAAACTAAGAGCCAAGTGACGCTGAGATGAGATGTTACTTTAGGAAAACAAGAGGCGCCTGTTTACCAGGTTTTCACCATCTTGGCAGAGATTCTATTTTTGCTACCATGACGCCTGTTTACCAGGTTTTCATCAATGGCACATTTTTCTCTTTTTCAATTTTTTTGTACTTTTCTCTTTTTTTCTCTTTTTTTGTATTTTTTTGAATATCTCATTTTTTTGTATTTTTTTATCTTTTCATTTTTTTTTGTATTTTTCACATTTTCTATTTTTTTTGTATTATCAAGGTGCCTTTTTGCCAGGTTTTCACCAGGATAATAGATACATCAAAGCGCCTGTTTGCCAGGTTTTCACTAAGATGATCATTTTTTCAGGACATTTTGCAATTTTTAGGATTTTTTGCAATATATCAATTTTTAGGATTTTTTCAGGATCAATAAATATGTACATGAGCACACTGAGAATGTCAGCTATAGAACTTCTTAGATGAAGAGCGTTGATGGGCTCTTTGAGTTTCTCTCCTTTAGTAGGAATCTCTGAGAACACAATCATTTGTAGCAGTAGCCAGCTGAAAAGTTGCAGAATCAGAACCAGATGTTGTAGCAGTAACAAGAGAACCAACCAGTAGTGTCCAACAGTCAAGAGATCCATAGTCAAGGAAAGATCACTTAAGTGAGACCCACAAATATCCTCATGGACACACCTTAACTCTTCGTCAGATTTCCCACGCTCTAAACGCTTAGGAAGAGTACATTCTAGATTTTTCTTAGTCATGCCATTAGTAATGAGGAGATGCTGATATGCACTTTGGGACAAGGCAAGATGGAGTGAAGAGGGTAAATTATGAGAGGCAAGGGTGATGAAATGGAGGGAAGCATGAGAATTTTGGAAGCTCGAATGACAACTTTGATTTTTTCTTTCTTTGGAATCCACATAGCTTTTGAATTTTTTCTTCTTTACTTTGAGGTGCTTTTGATGACAATGCCTGTAGAATGGATTTCGAGATCCATTTTTTATTTTATTTTTTGGCTTTTGATTGTCTTCTTCTTTTTGAGGACCTTTGCGGTCTTTTGAACACCTTTGTTTCTTTCCTTTCTTCATAGTCACATGTCGATTAGATGGGACATGGTGACCTTGAGATATAAGTGGATTCTCATTATTTTTATTTTTATGTTGCACATCCAAGTTACTTCCAAAAGACTCGGGAATTGTGGATGAAAAAAGCTTATATGACTGGTTTAGGTGGAGAGATGGAGATGGAAGTGGACGGGCCACTTTTCTAGGAGATGAAGAGGGAAGAGAAATCAATGGGATGGGCTCAAGTGCAAATATATCATTATCATCCTCATCATTCATGAATGCATTAGATAGATCAAGAAAGCAATCTTCCATAGAGCGTTGTTGATTGTGAGTCATCTTAGAAGAGTCAGATAAGTTTGGAGGAATATTATGTGAGCCTAACCAAGATAACCTATTCCAAGAGTTGTGTGTGTGAAAATTGTACCTGATCTATAAACACAACACTCAGTAAAACATTAGAGGTTATTGATAATCAAAATCATGCAAAATTGAAAGCTATCTAACCAAGCGATTTACTGCCTTCTAATAGGTGCGAGATTAATGTTCTCAGATTGTAATCGAGATCAGTGACCTAGACGACACCTAAATGAAAGATTTGAATGCAATTCTAGATATGGAATAAATGCAATTAATCTATATTTTTGATATTTTCTATGCAATAAGAATGATAAAAACTTGATATGAATCTATTAAAAACTGATATGCTATGAATCTAACAATGATATGTAATATGAATGCAAAAATAAGATTGATCTCACAAAGCTTTGAATTCGCAAGTTGATTCCTCAGTCTCCAATTCTCCAGCGTGATTGTGCAAAATATGAGATGATTTGTGAAGAGCTAAAGCCTTAATTTATAGAAATCCAGGGCTTTGGAGGTGCATGAATAAAAGCCATAAATCACTCAAATTAACTCATCTTGATTTTTGAGTTATCTGATCATAAAAGATAGTTAATTCTCAAAATCATGCAAAAACATGCAAAAACAGCTTTTTAACTCAAATTAGAGTTTAGATCAGCTTTTTGAACTCCAAAAGGATGTTGAGTTCCAAAAAGTCAATAACTTGCATTGATTTTCTGATTTGGAGTTTAACTGTTTCTTTTGAATATGCATAATAATTAAGAATTAAATAAATAAATAAAGTGATTTATCCTCAACTCAACTGATTTTTGAAAATAATTAATTAATTTATGGGTTAATTAACTATTTATTCAAACTTTTATTAAAAATTATATTATTAAATAATGACAACATGCTTTAATTAATTAAATAAGAATTTAATCAATTAAAGATAGGAATTTTGATTTATTGTCAAAATTAAATAATACAATTAATAATAGATAGAATTAAATTTAATTACATAATTAAGTGGCAAATATTAAATCTAATTAATTAAATATGAAAATATTCAATTAATCAAATTTTAGGATAAATGTGATTTATTGCCAAATAATTATAAAATTAAAGATAATTAAGATAATTAGGAATATTACTAGGAATATTCTCCGATGCAAAATTTAAGATAATCAATTAGATTTGATGATGTTTAGATGTGCCTTAGATTAGGACTTTGATGTTGATTTCATATGATTTGATGATATAGGAGGTTAATGAACTTATAGCCCATTTTTGGGGTATTACATTTTGCCCCTCTTTGAATTATTGTGTGAAGCGCAGTGGTTCAAAGATAGTCTGTGTTTGATAAATATATGAAACTGATTCAAAAGATAAACCGATCTCAAGATAGAAACCGATTGAAAGATATTGAGATAGGAGTTGATTGATATTGAATTGATATGGAGATAATAGGTCTTGAATGACCAAAGATAATGTTCACTGTAGCAGCAAATGAACCTATGATTGCGAAAAAGTGTCAAAATGCCTGATTCTGAACCTTAGGATTGATAAGAAGTGAGTGACTCGTTCTAGACTCGATTGTCTTAGCAGAACTAGCAAGTATCACATCCGAATCCTTTAGTTGCCGAAGAACCAAGGAAATAACACTATGATCTGATGGTTGCAAAAATTGATACAGATTACAAGATTAAGAGAATACCAGATTGATATGGATCGATGAATCTGATATGCCCCAAGTGATGATAGATTTGCCCCGAGCGATGAGGACTTTTGATGAATCAGTGACTAGACGTGATTGTTTGTCTTGATCACTGATGAAAGATATTGATAGACTTGATCGATAGAATTTTGATTTACAAACTTTGAATTGATGTGCAATACCATGCCCCCTTCGAGATTAAAATTGAAATCTGACAAGAGAAGTCAGCGTTAAATGGTTTAGAAGCATGTTAATTGATTTGAGAAGTGGTTATACACGTTCAAGAATGCATTCTGCATCGTTTGGAGGTCTTGGAGACCGAATTTGACTAGATTTGACCATGAGTTGACCATGGTTGACCAAGTTGAAATTTTGATAGTTTGATGTAAGATAATCAGTTAAGTTGAATACTAGATTTCTGTGATGATTGAAGGTCAAATATGCAAGTAGTTAATAATATGAATGATCTCAGATTTGAATTTTGATCCCGAAAAAGGATTCTGCTTGCTATTTCATTGGAGGAACCTTCATGTGAGATTTAGCTCTTGTTAGATTTGAAGAGACAAATGGAGAATTGTTTAAGCATTGAAGTTCGTTTAATCATTGTGAGATCATGCAAAGATGCAAAATGCAAAGAGACATGCAAGATGAAATGCAACCTAAGACCTAGGACCTAGTCACTGATCATGTGTCGATTTGTTATCATCATTGAACTTTTAGGTAACCGGATAAATCAATACAATGCCCACTAGCCATGAAACCATAGACATATGAATATCAATTTGTATGTGCAAGAATCGATACAACACCCACTGGTCAAACAACCATGGACATATGAATATTGATTTTAGTTGTTGAATGTCGGATTAGATATAAGCATCAAGGCACAAAAGCCAGGATGACCTGAATATCATGTCTATTTTGATATAGCAATTTGTACAAGCATCAAAACATACACGTCGTGATGACCTGAGTACGCCTTGCGTTACAAACACATCAAACAGTCAAGAGATCATTCTAAATCCAATGTGAATTACCCGTAGTGACCCTTTATCGTTCACATCCTTAGGCAAGATTGTGTTCCACAGTAGGAGGAAGAACTCACTCAAAAAGACAATAGTTAGATCAAACTTCCTTGAATTTTTTTTGGGTATCAATGGTCGAGGTACGCATGGCCATCCAATTCGAGATAGAGGCTCTTACAGTCGGACACCATTTCAATCCAAAATTTCCAAAGTTGTTAGATTTTCACATACAAGCAGAAGACAAAGAAAAGATTATGCCCCCAGTCATCACTCTCTAAATCCTGTAAAGGACATCATTGAAGAGCTCGAAGGGACACAATATGCAAAAATCTCAATGCGAATCAGTAAGCATACAAGGAGATAAAAGCATGAAAAGCACATATTGTTTTCAGTTTGAGTTTGATGTTTGATTGTTGTTGATGCAAAATCCTTTCTGGAGACGAGACAGACTGACTGACTCAACTTGAAGCTTCAAAGGACTCTGAGTGGATATGACATGTCTAAGATACATTGGAGACTATAAGATATGACATTGATTGCCCCCAAGTTTGAACATTGATAGGATACAGACACTTGAGCTGATTGGTGTACAGACCGACTTATTGAAAATTGGAAATGCAGAAACAAACCGGGAGATATGTACAAACTAAAGCAAGACTGAAAGCTAGGAAAGACCAAGATTGTGCTGATAGATGGAGCATTTTGGAACAAGTGGTGCCCGTTTGCCGAGTTTTCACCATCTTGGTAGAGATTCTATTTTTGCTACCGAGGTGCCTGTTTCCAGGTTTTCACCAAGGCACTTTTTCTTTCTTTTTTCATTTTTTTGTATTTTTCATTTTTTCAATTTTTTTGAATTTTTTATATTTTCAATTTTTTTGTGAATTTTTGATATTTTTTTATTTTTTTGTACTTTTGATATTTTTTGATTTTTTTGTGAATCATCAAGGCGCCTATTGCTAGGTTTTCACCAAGATGTTCATTTTTTCAGGACTTTTTCCGATTTTTAAGATTTTTTTCAGGACATTTTACCAAGCACTGAATGCCTTAGGCATAGAATTTCTTTAGATGGAGAACATTGATTGGTTCTCGGAGCTGTTCTCCTTCAGTTGTTGAGAGTTGATAGGCACCAGAGCCAAAAGTAGCAGTCATTACAAAGGGACCCAGCCAATTGGGTTTGAACTTCCCCTTGCGTTCTCGATGTGATTGATTTTTAGGATTTTCTCTCAACACTAGATCACCAACCTGAAATTCTCTATGTCTGACTTTCTTGTTGTAGCCTCTAGACATTCTTTTCTGATACACTCTGAGATGATCATACGCTGCTTGCCTGTGCTCATCTAGTAGTTCAAGTTCTTGTAACCTCGACACTCTGTAGTCTTCATCAGTGACAAGTCCATGCATTTTGATTCTGAGTGATGGAATTTCAACCTCAATAGGCAGTACCACTTCAGACCCATAAACTAAAGCAAAAGGTGTAACCCCTGTAGGTGTTCTGATACTAGTTCTGATACTTGTTCTGATACTGGTTCTGATGCTTGTTTTGATACTAGTTTTGATACTTGTTCTGATAATTGGTTCTGATACTTGCTCTGATACTTGTTCTGATACTTGCTCTGATACTTGTTTTGATACTTGGTATACTTGATAGCATCTTTTTCCATTGCAAACTCCCAAGCAAGATCATATCGTGCAGTCCCATTGTCTAGCAAGGTGGAGAACAAGAGGAATTAGCAAGCTGGTGGAAGAGATGGAAGACAAGAGAATGAAGGAGAATGAAGGGAAGAAATCCCCAAGGGAAAACTCTTCAAGAATACCCAAGCTAGGGAAAAAATTGTCATGTAAAGCGCATTTGGACAAGCAATGAAAGGCTAGCATAGGATAAGCACAAAATCATAATGCCAGAGCAGGATAGGATGTAGTCCAAAGGAGTAGACATGTCAAGAGGCTTCATGGCACTGTGTTTTACTCTTTTTTTTTTTTTTTTAATTAGATCAAGACCAAAGGGGAAAAGGATAGCGATAGGTGAAAATGAATGGAGGAAGATGGATATGAAGGCTAAACATGGAAGGAATGAAAGCAAGATCATCATAAAATAGCTCACAAAATAGCCAAATGTTCATGTATAGGTCAACCTTGTCAAGATCAAAGAGAGAAGATGGAATGGGTGAAATATGTAGAAGAACTACGCATGATGCCTGATTGCCAGGTTTTCATCATGGTACTTATCCAAGGTGCCACAAGGGAGTGGTTTTCACCATAGGATGAATTTTTTTTTTTCTCTTTACTTTTGCTACCAAGGTGCCTGTTTCCAGGTTTTCACCAAGGCACATTTTCAATTTTATTATTTTATTATTTCTTTTTTGGAAGAAGGCAAGCTTTTTAGATAATGCTCCTTGAAAGGATAAACCATGATATGCCAAGGAATCAAAATGATATACTCAAAGATGCTGATAGGGAAAGGGAGATGGAAGAGAAAAATGGAGGATAAGGTTTTATGTAAAGTGAGTGAGGTTGGAAGATAGGAGGAATAGGCAAATGAGGAAAAATGATAGAAGGTAGAAGGATAATGCATGGAAGGATTGTGAAAGGGTAGGTGGAAAGGAAGGCAAGATCAATGTTAACACATACCTTGAAGGGTGGTGAGAGGATGGAGGAATCGTGAATGAAGGAATACGTGAAGGAATATGGTGAATGGATAGCAGAGGTTGAAGTTTGGGCGTATGAAATGGAAGAATATTTTTGGAAGGAGATGTAGTGGAAGCCTTTGGAAGCTTGAATGTCAATTTCACTTTTTGTTCAACACCAGACTCTTTCAAGAGAGACTTTGGAATCCATATAGTCGTAGGCTTTTTATTTCCTTTTGATGATTTAGAGATAATATCTTCAATGATGGATTTTGGAACCCATACTTGTCTTGTAGTTTTTTTTTTAGATATCTCTTTGGACTTTATGCTTCCATGTCTATTAGAGGAGACATGGTGATCTTTTTTTGATGGATTCTTGTATTGCTTCTTTTTCTTGTATTGAACATTCAAGTTACTTCCAAAAGACTTGGAATTTGTGGAAGAGAGAGGATATAACTGGTTTAGATGGGTGGATGGATGAAAAGGATTCAAGGGTATGCTTCTATGTTGATCTTGAGGAAAGATGGGAGATGGAGGTATGTAAGGACCCAAGATGGATGGAAAATTAGGAGAGTTAGGAGGGGAAAGTGAAGGGACATAAGGACCCAAGATGGAAGGAAGGCGTGAAGATCTTTGTAGTGGTGGAAGAGGTCCAAGGATGGAAGTGGAAGATGCAAAAGGATAATCAATAAGTTCATCAGCATCTATATGACAACCAAGGATATCAGCATCTTTAGAGTGAGCATTAAAATTTTCAATAGAATCGTGGACATCTTGAATATGAGCACCTTCTTTGATAGGATTGTTCAAAGCTTGCAAAGACTTAGGAAGAGTAGAAAGTGGAAGTGAACATGGAGTGGTAGAACAAGAAGATGGAAGACTTTGATTTTGACAAGGATCTTTGGATAGCACAAGTGCATAATTTTTCTTTTGATTTTCAATAGGCTTAACATTGGAAGGAACACTATTTTTACCAACCTTAATGGAAGTATCATCTTTGGAAAGTGCAAGTGTAGTAAGGTTATTTTGATTGTCAATAAGCTCAACAGTGTAAGTAGTAGCTTGATCTTGCTTAGGCGAAGACTTAACACATGGTGGAATGCATGAAAAAGGGGGAACAGGATCAAAAGAACCCTGAGGCAGATAAGAGACATCGTGAAAAGGAGTGGATGACATGGAGGGTTCTTGATCTTGATCTTTCTTTATATTATTTTCTTCATCATTTTTAGAGTCCTCTTGACATGGAGCCACTTCTAAGGACAAGGAAGCATGTTGGGATTGTATGGATGACTTTGGAAGAGATGGTGGAGGACTAGCTGAAGTAGGGATTATAGCATATGAAGGCTTAGGCTCTTTAGGTTTATCGTTATTGAAAGTCTTTGCAGCCAAGTGAAGGTTAGCTTGAGTTTCTTTAAGAGGTAGCCCTGGGGGATAACTATAGGGAACCACATGAAAAGTATCAGGGCTTGTGTCGGATGAAGGTTCTATGAAAGATTTGAAAGACTCAGAAGCTTTAGGAAATGTATGGGTATTGGAGGAAGTAGGGGATGGAACGGAACCATCACAAGACAAAGGTCCAACATTAACATGATCTTGCTTGAGAGTGTAATCTTTATTTTCAGTCTGAGAGTTCTTAGAGGAGAGATCCTTATAGTATGCATGTTTATAATTAGCATGGTAAACTTTCTCTTCCTCAAGTGAAATAGATGGATCATCTAGGTATTGTGCATAGAAATCATCAAAGTCTCTTTGATAATCAGAATCATATGGATCACTCTCCTGATCTATCCAATGTGATGGCCCATTTGCAGTAAGTAGGAACGAATGACGAGGAGGACTCTTAGAAACAGAGGTGTCATAGGTATTATTACATTGTCTGTCATCATAGTCATCATAGTCTCCAAAGCTAGATGTGTCACTCTCCGTGGAAGAGGTATCATATTGCTCAATTTTTTTCCGGGGGCATGGTGACATGTACAAGTCTTTATCAAATGGAAAAGAGTATAAAGATTCCATGGAGAACTTTTTAGATTCCTTCTCTTTCTCAAGTTTGTCAAGCTGGACTTGCATAGCATGTATCTGTTTCATTATAGTGGCGATCAGAGCTTCTTCCTCTTGTTTACTGATTCTTTGAGACATGTGTACTGATTCTCAATAGCTACTGATTTGTTCTTGACACAATGATATTTTTTACAGATTCTGGAACTAGGCTGGAAACATTGGATATCTTGCAATTTGATAATTTCTGACAACTCTCTCAAATTTTTCCAAACGGCACTCTGCAGACTCGTACGACACTGGGTAGTCTATGAAATGACATTTGCTAAACTCATACAACAGTTGGGTAGATATGAAACGACAGTTGACAAAAAGTCATACGACTTTTGACTTCTTGAAATGACTTTTGACTCCAGAAAGAACTTTACGTCAATTTTTGCAAAATTTAAGGTTTTCAGTTTTGAATTGTTTGCAAATTGTACTGTCTAGATTTTGAAGGTTATACTAGATTTGATCATTTTTAATAGCCAAGTAGATAAATAAGCACGCAGAACAGCAAGCAAGTGATTCCAAGCACGTCTGAAAACAATGAACAAGGGCAAAAGCAACCTTGTGCATGAACAATCAAGTGACCAAATTGTGCTAATCCCTGAGAGTACTAATTGTGTATGTTCTGAAAAGTTTTGCAATAACACACATATACCTGAGAATGAAAAATTGGCCTCTCTAAGGTTTTTTAGTAATGGTTTGACTCTGCAACTTTTATGATTCAAAGGGGTGAACTCCAATCCTGGCGCACCAGGGTTTTGACACAGTCCGAGAACTTAATCTTCAAGAGCTGCTAGGGAGATCTAACAACCCAACAATGAACCATACCCGTGGAGATTTCTTCCACAAGGATATTTATATAGCGGTTGTCACTACCATGGCGAAAATGGCTATTACCGCTTGAGGTTCCGTCAATGCAGTTTGCCCTGTGAAGGGATTGTCCGCTACGGTTAACCCTCTCTAAAGATGACTCACAATAGTATACCACAAGGGGACTTGGCTCCAGATTCAAGGTTTTGACACCTCTTCACTTTTAACCCAAACAAAGCAAGCAGATTAATCCGACACGCTAAGACAAAGTTTTGTTCCACCAAGGTCTGTGATATCAACTCCACGTGATCTATCAACCTCTCCGGGGAGAGAATGTATCAATCAATAAGAGAAGACGCACTAACCAATTTTGATTCACCAAAGCTCGTGATATCAACCCCATGTGATCTATCAACCTCTCCGGAGAGAGAATGTGTCGATCAATAAGAGAAGACTCACTAACTAAGTTGAATGTGAAACGCACTAAGTATCCTCCCTACCTACAAGGATTCTATCGTCAAGAAGGATTTCGCTAGGAATCCAATCTCTCAAGAATCACAAATAGTGTTCATAGGGCCTAATTACTATGTGAGCACAGATGTATGTTCCGAAAGCAAATCTACCAAAAGCATCCAAAAAGTAGAAAGAGGAACACTTAACGTTTAAAGCGAATATGAGATGAGTCCACAAGGTGGAACACTTAACACCTCACACAAGCTAAAAATGAGTCCACAACTTAGAAAACAAGGGAGTTCCTAAAAGCACAAAAGGGTTGCCAAGTGGAACATTTAACGCTTCTGTCCTGTTGACCCCTCCCCTTTATGGCGCTAAGATTGCAACCACGGGGCAGAAATGAGGGGCCGGTGGATTAGCGAGTCCAATAACCCAAGATAGCAATCAAGATCAATCACAAGTATTCTAAGACTACTTAATGAATCCTTAAGGGTTCACAACCTAGTATCAATTATGCAAGTGTGTAGAAATAGATCAAAAGCATGAAAAGATGCACACAAGCTTGACACATAAGAGATTTATTTTAAGTCCCAAATTAAAATATTATTAGATGAAGGAGAATACCTGGGATCCTTGCAACGTGCTTAGTAGATTTTACTTGATTTTTAGCAATTTTTGTTGAGCTTTTCCATGCAAGCAAGTGACGAACTCTCCAACAAGCAAACAAGCAAACAAGATATGCAAAATATATTCAACTTATGAAAACCATAGGGTTAGCTCTAAAAATCAATTATTATCAGTAATAATAACCAGCAATCAACCCAAATGACAACTTATATCATTCATTGAACCATGTAAAAAAAATAAGTGCATACCCATCACAAAACTTTATTTTTTTTGCTGCATTTGACCTAGTCAACAAGATCTAATTTTTTTGATATGATTTTGGCCACAAAAATAGAAATTCAGAATAGAGACCCCTACTAAAAAAACAAAGAGCTTTCCAAAAATGCAAAAATTTTAGAAAAACCTCTTCATTTGTGCCCTAGAGACCCATTTTATTAATACAAACTAGTTTTTGTAAATTGACTATTTGAGCTATGATATCATGTCCAAATTTAAAACATAAAGAATAGACCCCCTGTAGAATTTAAAGAGCTTTCCAAAAATATAAAAATTTTCAAAAAATATGCTGATTTGCGTCAGATATTAATTTTTTCCGGAATTTCAAGAAAAAATTATTAAAAATTCAAAACATCTCAGAAAATTCTAAATTTTTTACTGTAGCTTCCATGAAATGTCACCAACCTGCAGAAAAAATTTTAGATCAAAATTCCAAGCCGTTTGGGAGATAAAATTAAATCTTTGAAACTTTGGGGTTTTAGCTCCCAAAAAAATCAAAACCAGCATGCAAAGGTGGGTTGCCCCACGGTGGGCGCCATAAATGTGTGTGTGAAAATTGTACCTGATCTATAAACACAACACTCAGTAAAACATTAGAGGTTATTGATAATCAAAATCATGCAAAATTGAAAGCTATCTAACCAAGCGATTTACTGCCTTCTAATAGGTGCGAGATTAATGTTCTCAGATTGTAATCGAGATCAGTGACCTAGACGACACCTAAATGAAAGATTTGAATGCAATTCTAGATATGGAATAAATGCAATTAATCTATATTTTTGATATTTTCTATGCAATAAGAATGATAAAAACTTGATATGAATCTATTAAAAACTGATATGCTATGAATCTAACAATGATATGTAATATGAATGCAAAAATAAGATTGATCTCACAAAGCTTTGAATTCGCAAGTTGATTCCTCAGTCTCCAATTCTCCAGCGTGATTGTGCAAAATATGAGATGATTTGTGAAGAGCTAAAGCCTTAATTTATAGAAATCCAGGGCTTTGGAGGTGCATGAATAAAAGCCATAAATCACTCAAATTAACTCATCTTGATTTTTGAGTTATCTGATCATAAAAGATAGTTAATTCTCAAAATCATGCAAAAACATGCAAAAACAGCTTTTTAACTCAAATTAGAGTTTAGATCAGCTTTTTGAACTCCAAAAGGATGTTGAGTTCCAAAAAGTCAATAACTTGCATTGATTTTCTGATTTGGAGTTTAACTGTTTCTTTTGAATATGCATAATAATTAAGAATTAAATAAATAAATAAAGTGATTTATCCTCAACTCAACTGATTTTTGAAAATAATTAATTAATTTATGGGTTAATTAACTATTTATTCAAACTTTTATTAAAAATTATATTATTAAATAATGACAACATGCTTTAATTAATTAAATAAGAATTTAATCAATTAAAGATAGGAATTTTGATTTATTGTCAAAATTAAATAATACAATTAATAATAGATAGAATTAAATTTAATTACATAATTAAGTGGCAAATATTAAATCTAATTAATTAAATATGAAAATATTCAATTAATCAAATTTTAGGATAAATGTGATTTATTGCCAAATAATTATAAAATTAAAGATAATTAAGATAATTAGGAATATTACTAGGAATATTCTCCGATGCAAAATTTAAGATAATCAATTAGATTTGATGATGTTTAGATGTGCCTTAGATTAGGACTTTGATGTTGATTTCATATGATTTGATGATATAGGAGGTTAATGAACTTATAGCCCATTTTTGGGGTATTACAAGAGTCAGGTCCCCTTTCAGGTGGTAAGAGTGCACGAATAGGAACCATTTCAATTTTGGATCTACCAAGATTCCATGAAGCTGTAACAGAATGGGGTCTTACATACCCATGATTTGATGGAGCAGTAGGAGTATAGCTTGGAGTAGATGGCCTAGGAGCCATATGAATGATCTCCACAGGAGGGTGGAAAGGATCATCATCAATAGCTTGATCTGGAGGATCATAACTTTCTCCTCTTTCTGAGTTGTTAAGACTAGCATATAAGTGCATAGCATCAACTGGTATTTCTGTAGTAGCATCTGATATGGAGTCCCATTCAGCTAGAGACATAGTCGGAGGTAGACTTTCTTCATTGTTGTCATCTAACATAGGAAGTGTTTCTTCAACAGTAGGATCTTGTTCAGTAGTAGAAGTAGCAGAGTAATCTGGAATAGGCATACCTTGAGGCATACCCAAGAGGAGGGAAGCATCCAATAGTTGCTCCCAATCAGTATGTGTGCCATTGGAGTTGGCAATAGTAGGAGTCTGTTCAATAGCAGAAGTGGTGGAACAATCTAGAATAGGCGTACCTTGAGGCATACCCAAGATAAGGGAAGCATCCAATAGTTTCTCCCAGTCAGTATGTGTATCATTGGAATCGGCGGTAGTAGGATTTTGTTCAACAGTAGAAGTGGTAGAACAATCTAGAATAGGCATACCTTGAGGCATACCAAAGATAAGGGAAGCATCCAACAGTTGCTCCCAATCAGTATGTGTGCCATTAGAGGTAGTGACATATTCAGTAGTAGTTGTAGTAGTAGAAATCTGTTCAGTAGAGTGTATAAAATCCTCCTGGTGAGGACCAAAATCATGTTCCTGAAGCACTTGAGAAGGTAGATAAGACTCTTTTTGGTAGTCTGAATCAGAATTTTGAACATTCAAAGATCTTTCATGTGTCATAGGCTGAATCTGTGTTTCTTCATTATCTGAATCCTTGCATGAGTGAAAATTGTAGCTAGGTTGGTCAAGCTCATCGCTCTGATAGCCAATACCAAATCCATCTTTAGAAGGTTCCTCATAGGAATGTGGAGATGGAGGGAGAGTTGTCAAAGACAAGATGGACTCAATCTGATATTCCCCCATTCCAATATCTTTGATCTTCAAGGTCTTTTCTATTTCTTTGAGCTTAGCATCATAGAACTCAATGGACTCTCTATTGGCAGGAACAAAGCTATCTGTTGTTTGGGTAAGCATCTTAGCAGAGCAAGTATTTTGGCTAGCACTATTGTCAATGAGGACGTGAGGGATACTCTTGGGGCCTATCATAACTTCAGTGTGCAGGAGAGCATTATGCGGGTGGCTCAGCAAGTGATCATCTTCCTTAGAGAATGATAAATAATGAGGTGAGGTCAAATGACCCACCATAGATTGAAACTGGTCGAGATTGAGATCTTTGGGGACATTTTCCTTAGTGAGGGCTTTATCCATAGATAGTTTTGGTCTGGATGTCAAAGGTTCGGGACCTTTGAGAACAATCTTTGCATGAGATCGAGGGATAGTGTTTTCACAAGCTGGAGATTTTGTGTAGTTATAACAGGGAGGTGCAGGGCCTCGCAAGACAAAGGGAGTTTTGGGTTTAGGAGTATCCTTGCTCCTTGGAGAAATGATCATGTCACAGTGAGGGATCCAAGGTTTGTTTCTAGCAAATCTGGAAGGCAGTTGAGCTTCTGTTGTAGCCTTCTCAGTGGCTTTGACTGTTTGCATGCTAGAGCTAAGATTAAAGACAGACTTTGAGGGTTTTGACATGTTAGAGCTGAGATTGAAAACCAACTTTGAAGGTTTTGGCATGTTAGAGCTGAGATTGAAAACCAAGTTTGAAGGTTTTGGATCTCCCATCTTGTTGGTAGTATTATGAGAGATCGTGAAAGAGTTGATAGGTTCAAAAGAATCAATAGGTTTAATTTTAGAAAGTGACCCTTCAGAGTCTTGCTGGTCTTCAAACAATGGGTTATAATATTCTTGAAATAGTAAGTCAGATTGTATCTGAAACAATGGATTGTAATACTCTTGGAATGACGAAGAATGTGAGGATTCCTCACAAAGTTCAGATTTCATAAAAAATTCAGGATGACCTATGTCTTGATTACAAGGTTTACTTTGATCTTGATCAGCATTTTGAATGGGATAAGTCTTGCCACTTCGAGTCGTGACAGTCATAAACAAAGATGTAACGAGCAAAGATTCGGGATAAAGCTAGACTCTGTCTCAAGGATAACGAAAGGAGATAAATGGCTAGAACAGCCAAGATGCAAGATGAACCTGGTACGAATTGTCAAAAAGAGATGGCTAGAACAGTCGAGATAAGACAATCGCAACACAAGGTACAAGAGCACAATGAGATAAGGTAGACTAATGAGAGACAATACGAGTCAAAGCAAAGATCGATCGATTCCTAACTCAAGACAACTAGTTTCTGACGGTATACGACAGGAAAATAGAAAAACAAATCATGGACAAAAGGCAGATCAGATTTATGTCATTGATCAAGCACATAAGACAGCAATCAAGGAGTTCAAGCAAACAGTCTTCAAGCAATGGGCAAGGGACAAAGCAACCTTGCGCACGAACATGAATAGTGACTTAGTATTTCTACTCCCTAAGGACTCTACTTGTGTATGTTCTTGAGAATGTTTTAGCAGGCACTTAAAACACAACAACATCCTAGCAAGTTGTCTACAAGGATATACATGGCTTTTCTAAAGGGAGTCCTCGATATACACAAGGTACGTGAGGCCCAAATCCGTAGATGAGAAGAATTAGAAATCACACAGCCGGGGGGAGATGGTAACCCAAATCTCCTCCTTCACTTCTCAAAGGTATAAAGTTCTTTGAGGCTTAGCCAAGAGTGAAATCTAACTCATTCCCAAGAGAGGTGTCTTTGGATTCACCTCCCGATATTTATACTCCGCTGGAACACGGGAGTTAAGGTCGTCCCTTGAGGTGATGAAATCCCCAAGCAGGCCTTCTAAAAAAATGAAAAGTAAGTAATTCTCTATCAAAAAGTATTGAAAAGCACTAAAGGTGGTGCATTTAACCCTTCAAGTAAATGTGAGGTGAGTCCAAAAAGTGGTGCATTTAACTCCTCACACAAACTCAAAGTGAGTCCACACCTTAGAAAACAAGTGAGTTCCAAAAAGCACAAAAGGGTTGCCAAGTGGAACAATTAACGCTTCTTTCCTATAGACCCCTCCCCTTTAATGTGGCGCTGGGATTGCAACCACAGGGCGGAAATGAGGGGCCGGCGGATTAGCGAGTCCAATAACCCAAGATAGCAATCTAGATCAATCACAAGTAATCTAAGACTGCTAATCAATACTACTCATAAGTGCAAGAGGGTTTGAATCATGGAATATTTAACTTTCCAAGTAAACATGAAGTGAGTCCACAAAGTGGTGCATTTAACTCTTCATGTAAACAAGGAATGAATCCATGCCCTCAATTACTCAATGAGATATTTTGATATTTGAAACCAAGAATTACTTAAGGTGTAAAAGACAAGCATGCACTTAAACACAAACTTGAATGAAAGAAAATCTATGTTCATTCATTTCCCATTAAGAGCATCAATTAAAATGTGTTCTATGAAAGCATGTAAACACTCAAGCCAAACACATAAGAGATTAATTTTATGCCCAAAGCAAGTGTTATAGAGATTTTAAGAACTCACCTTAGGTCCAAAGATCTGCAATTCAGCATTTAGCACACATCCGAAAGTATAGAATCAAGACAAATCAATGACAAACCGTAAGATATGTAACATTGCTGTCTTCAAGACAGTCTTTAAAGATTGATTTATTTGACCCATAAAATCACAATATTAAAATTTATGGAAAGAATGAAGTTTTTAGCTAACATAAAGAACTATCATTTCCCAAAGTTACAAGGTCTTATGATTTCATTTGGTTCCTCAACCAATAATGTTTTCAGACTGCAATTGTTCTGTCATAAATCAGATTTAAAACACCAAACTCTGCCTAGGAAATCACATATCTTTCTCAAAAAGAATTCAAATGAAACCAAAACAATTTCACAGTAACTATTAATGAATCTAGTTTCCAAATATGTAAGCCATTTATTTTTCTCATTCATAAATCATTTTCTAAAAATAAATCATTGCCTGCAACTCCAATGCAGATTGTTAAAAACCAGTTTTTAGTCAAATGACCATAACTTTCACAAATCTGCATAAAAATGACTCAAACCAAAAGGAAATGAAAGCTAAGTCACGTATATTTCCAATGGATATTATTAGAGATCTTGATTCTGCATAATTTGTCCGTACCAGACATTTCAATCTGACTATATTCAAAGAATCTCAAATCTGCAAATACCCAATTTCACCAAAATGATCATAACTTATTCATTTCTCAATAAAAATCAACCAAACAAAAAGAATGAGAAAGAGGATTCATCATTATATCCATCCATTACTATATTAAAAGTTTTTCAAGCTGTAAATGGCCGTACAAGGCATGAAACCAACACAAAAATTGAAAAACCAATCAAGAATGAGGTCAGAAATTGATCTTTTCTACCCCACGGTGGGTGCCAAAATGTATGTGACTGAATGTGACCTCTAAATCAGGCACAACACAACATGGTCATTATTCACTTGATAGAATTTGGGAGAGAGTATGAAAAACTCAATCCAAATTCCATGGTGAGGCGACCTGTTGCCTCCTATGTGAATGGGGTGTTTGAATACTCTCAGAACGAGAGCCAACAGCCGGGAGACCAATTCAACAATGGAGGATTTTCAAAAGCATGAAAATGAGCAATCTAATTGAAATTAAACTAAAATGAGATGCAATTAATCTAAAAAGGATGCTTGAAAGTAAAGATGAAATGCAGATTTTTATTTGATTTTGAAATAAAGATGATATTAGACTAAGAACAAGTAAGCAAATTTAATCTAAATGTGAAATGCAATTACACTAATATGAGATATTAATCTAATAAATGCAATAAAAAGCTTTGAAAACAATGAGATATGAGACTAAAAAATGCTATAGTGAGGATGCTCTCAAAAATTGCTTCTCTCGAATGAGAAAAAGAGATCAAATAAAAAGAAGAGCCAAGAGGAGGAGGAAGAGTTTCTTGATTCGAAACTCCTGACCCTTCATATCCCTTTTGGGACAAATAAGCATGAATTACTTAAAAAAAGAATGGAAAATGCCACACAGGTGGCCTTTCAAATATCTTGAATTATTAATTCAAAAAGGTGTGTCCATTCGAATATCAAGCAATTATTAATTCCTTTTTATGGGTAATTAGCTAAAGAGGGTGGTTTGATTTAATTTAATTTAAAGCGCATAGGACTTTACAATTAAATTAATGTATCATAGGGGTAATTTAGCCAATTAAGTCAAAGACTTTAGGAATTAATTTGGCATTTGATTATTGCAATTTATGGTCTTTGCAATTGACATCAAGTCAAATTAAGTCAGATAGGAGAGAGAAAATCGCCTAGGGAACTAGGACTTTGGTGACGTAAAATCGAGATAATGTACCAAAATTGATGAGATTAAATAGGTGCCAATTTTGGGGTATTACAATAGTCATGTCCACTATCATGTCTATGTTTGGAAGTGGAAAGTCATCCTTTGGGCATGCTTTATTAAGATCTCTAAAACTGTACAGACACGAATGGACTTGACATGTTTTGAAACTGGTACAATATTGGATATCCATTCGGCATAATCAATGGCTCTTATAAATCCTGCACTAAGGAGTTTCTCTAATTCAACTTTAACAAGAAGAGCTATGTGAGGATGCATTTTCCTCAATTTCTATTTTACTAGTTTGATACCTGGAGCTATGGACAAGTGATGCATAATGAGACTAGTGTCCAATCCTGGCATGTCTAAATAAGTCCAAGTGAAGTTAATTTTCTTGCTCTGTAGGAACTTGGTATATGCCTCTTTTTCCTGTGTTGATAGAGATTGAGCTAAGTGCACAATTTGTGGAGCCTCTTGTGTATTCAAGTTAACTGGCTATGTAGGCTCAACAAGAACTGAAGACCTATCCTGAAAGTAACTTGGAAGATGATCAAGTACCTCATCCTTAGGTGTCTCAAAGAGGTTTTCACCTTCAGATACATCCTTTATTTTTACTTTTTTAGGTTCTGACACCGCCACATAGTGGTTTTCACCATCAGAACTCTCATTCTTTTTTTCTTTTCTTTTCATTTTGTGACTAAGGTACTTGATATCTAGTTCTATCATGCTTGTAGTTGGTTCACTAGTGGAAGAGACTATAGGTTTGAGAGCATTTAGATAATAGGCTATCTCATAGTCATTTTGAAAAGTTAGAAGCTTTGGCTCTTGGTAGCACTGCGACCAATCAATTTAATTGAGGATTGGAAAGGGGTAGGTCAATGACTGGTTCAATATTGTGTATGTGAATGGCATCATCTCTAGTGATTGTAGAGTTAGGATTCGTCAAGTATCCCTCTAAGGTACCCAAATCAGGATTTATCCTACCAAGTGAAGCATCGTCCACTAAAGTGACTCGTGGATTCCAATCCTCTAATCCTACACTAGAATCATTAGCTACCTTGGGTTGGGAACTATATGTATGGACAACATCAATGTCCATGTCAACTGTAGAACAATTAGAAAGAGAATCCCATTCATACTCATGTGAGTATGTATCTGAATCCCAACTGGGATGTTTACACCAAGCATAATTTTTAGGCCTTGAGGTAGAGGCTTCAATGTCACCAAGGGTAACATCTTCTTGAATGTTATTTGTATGTTGATGTTCTTGAATAGGATCCTCAACATGATCTTCAATAGTGATTTGTTCTTGTTCTAGGTCTAAAACTATTGGATTGATAACTGGAGCATCTAAATCTCCCCAAAGGAGATTGGTGGAAGGGACCTAATCTTCACACCTATCTTGTTGATTTTGAAAATTGGGAATGTAGCTAGGTTCATCATCACTATCTGTTGCAGTAAGGATAGGAGTAGTTTTCTTATTCCGACTTTCAAAACCTAGGCCAACCATTGTCTTAGATCTGTGGCCAAAGAGAGCATGATTGAGTGGTTCAGCCTTAGCATCTAATCTATGACTGAGAGGACCATGACCGGGGTAGCCCATATTTTTGACCAAAGTGTATTATCTCCCATAAGCCTTAGGAGATGGGGAGAAATTTTCATTATGCTTGTATTTTTCCTCCTTTTAAATCCAATCTCTAACAACTAACTCTTCTTTTTCATCCTGTATGGGTACTAAGGACTCTATAAATGTACCAAATAGAGTCATTGTTGAAGATGAGGGATGGATCTCCTGTGAAGGTTTACCATAGGACCTAGGTGAGACTGGTAGTTTTGTGAAGGAGTCAATTTTATAACCCACCATACCAAGGTCTATGGCCTTAAACTTGTTCTTGCACTGCTCTAGAGTTGCATCAAATTTTTTTGCTTCCCTATTGAGAGGAACATGAGTCCCTGCTGAAATTGCATTAACGAATAATGTGCTATCCCCAAGTATACAAACTTCTACTCCATTATAGGGGAAATTAACACATTGGTGGTAGGTGGATGGTACTACTTGTATGTCATGGATCCATGGTCTACCAAGTAGGATATTATAGGCTAAAGGACCGACATCAATAATTTGGAACAAAATTTCCTTTTCAATAGGGCCAATCCTGATAGGAAGGATGGCCAAGCCTTTGGAGCTTCTCTCTTCCTCATCATAGGCTTTGATGGTTATTTTCTTACGAGTATCAATAACTTGTTCTGAGTAACCCAATATCTTCAACAAACTCAAGGAACAAATATTTATCCCAGCACCCCCATCAATCAACACACACCTAACATGGGTCTTGTGAATCATGACTTCAATATGAAGGGAAAGATTATGCAGATGGCTCAAGGCTTTGTCATCTTCTTCTAAGAATGTGAGGTTATGTGGGCTAGCAAGGTGGTTAACCATGTTTTGGAATTGGTCAACATCTATGTTGTTAGGGACATTGGTTCTATGCAAAGCATCCTCAAGGACACGCTCATGTCTAGGAGACAACTCTAGGAGTTCAAAAATTGAGATTTGAGCTGGTGTTCTTTGTAACTGGTCAACAAGATTTTACAGGATTGACTGCTGACTTGGTGATGACATTCTTGGATGTCACTTGCTTGGGTTTGCTAGACTAGTTGGAATGAGGACCTCTAATGATCACAGGACCTCAACCTTGGCTTCTGGTGATAACATTAAGAGCTTGGGATGACCTTTGAGAGTGAGGACCCCTAAGCACTACCATGGGTTCTTCATCAAATATAGGAGGAGAGCCCACATCATGACTATAAGAATCTTTGTTTCGCATCATGTTGACATTTTCCTCAACAATCTCAAGCATATTAACCACATTTTCTACACCTGTGTAGGTATAGTTGATTGTAGCTTTACCATTCTTGGGTCAAGAGGTTTCCCCCTTTTAATATTTGGGCAAAGGTTCTTTGAATGCCTCGTGGTCCACATTTGTATTCAACCCATCAATCTGAAGTTTACCACTTTCAATAAGATCCTGGATAAGGTGTTTAAGTTTCTAGCAATGTTCGATGTCATGTCCAATGCCATTGTGGTATTTACAGAAAGATTTTTCATTCCACCAATGTGGCTTAACATCAGGTATGTGAAAGTATTCTAGATCTTGTGGTTGTGCAAGATTATTAGCAATAAGGGTCTTGAAAACATCCTCATAGGAGTCACCTAGTTTAGAAAACTGTCTCAACTTTTTCTTGGGCTTTTCTTGATACTTAGGTTTACTCTCTTGTTGGTTAGAGGATGTATTGAGCTTCATAGCTTGGACTGCACTAGACAAATGTAGGACTCCTTGATCCTTGGGTTGGGAAGAGTCCACAACTCCATCATTGACTACTTGATTATTCTTCTTCTAGTGTGAGTGCTTGCCTTTGTCCTTATTAGCATTGTTATTATTTTGACCATTATTTTTGTTCTTGTTGTTGTTGGTCAAAATGCCTTGTTCTTTTAAGACATCCTCTATTCAACATGCTATCTCAACCATAGTATCAAAGGAATCAAAGACCATTTTTTGAACTTCATAATGCATTTCAGGCACCAAATTACTAACAATGATGTCAATCCTTTCATGCTCAGGAATAGTCCTAGAATAGTGGGAGCACAATCATCTCCACCTTTGCAAGAAGGTCACAAAGGATTCCCCTTGGTTTTGTTTCAAATTTCATAAGTCCAACATAGTGACTGATCTTGATAAGGTGTATGCAAAATGTTGAACAAATCTATGGACAAGTTCTTTGAAAGTTTTTACGGGAGGGGTTATGTTGGTAAACCACTCCATGACTTGGCCTTTGAGGCTTCTTGGAAATAATCTCATAAGGTAAGAGTCATCTTGGTGGAACTCAAAACTCATTATACAAAACTGACACACATGATCATGTGGATCACCATTGCCATCATACTTGTCATATTGGGGAATTTCAACTTTCCTAGGAAAATCTGTCATAATCACACTTTTGTCAAAAGGATTGGGACAAATAGAATCAGGTGAAAAGGAAATTTTAGGTGCCAACACCTCTTCCATCATTCGTTTGAGTTTCTTGATTTACTCTTCTTGAGAGGGTCCTTGTTTCTTGATCCTCCTATCCACATAAAAGTTGTAAGGGACTCTAGCACCTTTGTTAATCAAACGGTCTAGGAACCTATCTTTATTCTGATCAAGGTACTTCTCCACATATTTTTGGAATAGTGGCTCTTGTTGCATTCTCATTAAATCTTGATCATCAAAACTTGTACTACTTCCTCCATGTTGAGAGCCATGATGAGCTCATTGGGAGGGTTTTCTTGAGTTCCTAGGAGGTGTTCATCTCCTATGTTGTGAAATCCTTCTTCCTCTAGGACTAGGAGATCTTGAAGGGGTCCTTGACCACCTTCTACTTCTTGGGGTTCTTGAGGGAGTAGAGGGTGGAGAGTTGTTTCCACTGTTGGTACCCCCGTTGTTGAATTGGTTGTTAAGTTGTTGAGCTAACAACCTATCTTGTTCCTCTTGGAATGCTTTTCTTCTTAATTCCAACAAGGCTTGTTTCTCTTCCTCTAGGTGTCTAAACCTTTCTTCTTTAGCGGCTTGTTTGTCCAAGAAGGCTTTCTTTTCACACTCAATCCTTTTAAGCCTTTCATTAGCATATCTTGGGGTTGTTTTGAGCGGAGAGTTGGACCTTGAGTGTTTGAACAAGTCATTAGTGAATGCGGCATTCACATGAGTGTCACTAGATTCATTGTTTTGGTCTTCATGTTGTGACCATGCATCTTGGTGAGCTTGCCCAAAATGTCTTTCAGCTCTTTGATGGGCATCTAAATATCTTGAGTTAATAGGGGGTGATTCAGGTTGATTGTCATCACCAAATGACATGTTACCCCTATGTCTTTGGAAAATGTCATCAAGAGTTTGATCCATTGCTTCTCTTTGTCTCCTAGTCAAAGTGTAGCTCATGTCCATATTTGATTGAGAGGATGGAAAAGAGGTGCTCAACTCACCAGGATTGCTCTTTGGGTCAAACCAAGCCTTAGACTCACTCCTAGGTGATTGATCAAAGACAGGTTTCTTTCCCTTTCACTTTTGACAAGTTTGGACTAAGGGTAATTGTTCAAAGACAACTTGAGGTCATTTTCCTTGACTAACTTGGCACCTTGTCGTAACCGAAATGAAAGAAAAAGACCCTTGGTGATAAGATGACCTTATGAAACATCAATACCAAACAAGGATAGTGAAAGTGTTCAATTGTCCAAAAAGAGATGGTAAGATAGAAAGCTGAAAAAGGTGTAAACCAATCCCCCCACAGAGGTGTATAATAAAAGGATAAGTATCCTAACATGTATGGGCCAAGAAAATGGGTTTAACCAAATATATAATTGAAATTGAATTTTGATGGAAGTGAATTGGATAAAAGAGTACTAAAACTCTCCAAGCGTGTTACCAAAGAATCTAAAGGTGTACTTTTTCAACAAGGATAATCTCTAACTTATTGATGCCAAGCAAGACTACTTTGTAAAATCAAAGAACACTAATTTAAGAGGTCTAAAACTAGGAACCCAAGGTACAAACAGGTTTCTAGCAGCAGAGTAGGTCACCTTCTAAAATCTAGTCAACTAAAGAAAAGACTGAAAATGGCATAAACCAGACGGGTAGCAAAGAGACTCTGTGCGATAGTTTCTAGGCAAACAGTGTGATAATTTTTGAGTAGGTGATATTTTCCAGTAAGTAGGGTGATAATTTCTAGGCAGCCTATGCGATAGTTTCTAGGCAAGCAGTGCGATAGTCTTCCAGCAATGAACTATCGCACGATAATTCTCAAGACAGTGTGCGATACTGTTTCAAGGCCGTACGATTCTTGACTAGTGAGTTCTAAAAATCTCAGTTTTAAGGGGAGTTTGTTCAAAATTTTAGTTTGAAGGTTGGATTTTTCAATTTCAAACATAATGACAATAGTAAATAGATAGGTTTGCAAATAGTAGGTGATCAAACATGTCATAAAACACTTGCTCAAGGGAAAAATAAACCTTGCCAAGACAATCAATTGTGATATCAAAGCAATAAAATCCTATGAATGCTACCGTGATGTTTGATGTTTGAGAAAATTTACATGGGTAGATCACAATGAAAACACTTCAAGCACTTACTATCCTAAAAATTCAATGGCTCAATACTTAACAACTTGGCCCACACTTGATGCTCCATTGCCTCACACAAAGTGGTTACCCATAATAGATGTTAGCTTTGTCGTGGAAGTGTCAATGACACAATCAAAGGAATATAGATGGTGAGTAATCTTGGGGTGATCCAAGTTATTCCACTTGGATCAATCCTTGCACCAAGAAGCTAAGCGGCAAAATATGGTGGCTTCTATCTATGGTTCTTAATAAGGGCTTCTGTTCATAATACCCCTCTTGCTCCCCAAAGGGACTGGGACCTCACGACCACAAGAGTACCTTAAGCATTCTTGCTCAACATTTTCCTCATGGTCACAATCCCACAAGTACTCACATTAAGTGAAGATAAGTACTACATCTACCAAGGTTTTGTGTCCTTGATAGCCTTGATTTTATAGTGAGTCAGAATAGCCGGCAAAAGGCTTGTCCCCACTTGGGTGGTTCCTCTTGATTGCTCAAGAGTAGGCTTGCTAAAGGATTCTAAAAGCTAAACAAAGAGCGGATCAATCTTTGAGTGTCAGGATTTCTATTTCACCTCTAGGGTGAAGAGCATAATCTCCTAGCTCAAAAATATCTCCCAAACACACCAAGCAAAGGTTCAATTACCCTCTTGCTTTCAAAATCTAAAGATGGGTCAAAATTTTTTGGTTCACCACAAGGGTGAAGAGAATACTTCTCCTACCACCCAAAGAGTCCTACAACAAGATATTAAGTGCCTACTAAATGAAACAACTAGTATATGCCACACTCAAAAGAAAGCAATTAAACAAGAACTTGATTTGTTTTTTTATGCTTTGGGTAGCCTTGCAAAAACTATTAGTAGCCCTTGTGCATGCATTTTTAGGCAAATAACCAAGCAATAGGAGCACCTACAAGCACCACTTGTTAGCCCTACAAGGGTTAGCACATCAAAAATTGAATGAAATATGCAAATAGACCCCTGTCCTATAATAGGAAATCAAAAATCCGAGTCAAAACCAAGTAGATCTTGCAAAGAAAGGACAAAAAGTGCTTACTGCCAGGCCTGGGTGATATTTCTATCAGAGAAATAGTTGTGTGATATTTCATCCTGTACTGGTGCGATAATATATCTCCGAGCGATAATTCCTACTACCTGCATGTGACAGAATATGGAACACAGTGCGATATAATCTGTCAAAAAGTGTGATATTTTAACTGGTAAAATATCGCACTGGTATGTTAGAAAATATTGTATGATATTAGAAAACTATTGCATGATATTTCTATCAGAAAAATGAAAGAGAAAAGTATTGATGAAAAATTAGTGGAAATGCATAAAATGAAGGACAAAACAAGAGTGTTCTGCCCCACGGTGGGCACCAAAAATGTACACACTAAATAGTGCACTTCTTTAAGTCATTACTTCCAAGGGAATCCATGGATGGGAAACCTTGAGAAAGTGACCTAGAGCTCCCTAGGCATGGAGTCACAAGGATGTTGATGGTGCTCTCAGCTAGAGCTATTGAAGCATGCAACCTTGCTAGTAAACCACACAATGGGAGATTCAACGAGACAAGGGCAAGAATGCCAATATCCTCAAGAATCAACAATGATAATGCAATGCGATGCAAGCTATGCTAAGAATGAAGATGCAAGCTAAGCTATGAAAGGAAAGATACAAGTATTACAAACCCTTGCTAATTAAGCTATGTGAGCTAATCTAAAGCATAAAGGAAACTAAGCTAGATGCCATGAAAGCTATGATGCAAGAAATAAAACTAGAATGCAAGAATGATCTCCAAAAGTTCCAAAGTCTCCAAGAAATCCTGCAGCATAAGGTTAGTATTCAAAAGATGGATCCTAAAATGAGAAGAGAGCTCTTCTTTTATAGGAAGTAAAAAGGAATGGACCATGGAGATTAAGAGGCAAAAGATTTAATCAAGGGTGGAGCTTGAAAGAGGAGCAATGCATGTGCACAAATATCCTCTAATGAGAAAATAAGAGTTGACTTTTGTGTCCATATGAGACAAAAAGTGCTTTTCTTCTTTTTATAAAATAAGAATAATGCTTTATTTGTGCAACTTAGGATAAGAGGAAAAGTGCGGGCTTTTTATTTATTAAAAGGGGAGGAAATTACTTTTAAATAAATAAAGACTTTAGGATAAAATGGTTAGCCCAAGGCAAATAATAAAAAATGATAAAATAGGATTTGATCAAGGAAATTGATCTAATTGCAAAATATTGCTTTTTGAAAATATTGATTTAAGGATTTGATAAATTACTGAATGGGGGCCCAAAGTCTAGGCGACCATTTTAGGGTGCATACAATATGCGCTGACAAAATAATTAACTAGGTTGGCCTATAAATATTTACATACAATGCTTCCTCAAGTGTGTTTACAAACAAAGATGTTTACATGTCTACAACCTAATTACAATAGGTGCATAGCCTTTACAAAAAAATATTATAACCGCTAGTCAAAATACTAATAGTCGGCTGTATACTCTGTTATGTTTTGGCATTCACTGTCTGTACCACTTCAACTGATTGTATCTTCGTCATACTATCTCATCTGATCATGCACTCTTAGAATTAGCATGAATACACATTTACCAACTTAACTTTAAGGGCACATACCATAACTCAGTCATACACACATGTGTTGATGCTCTGATCTTCTGGTGCTTTGCTAACTATCCAGTCTTCTATACTTAGCCATATTCTGACCTTATGATAATGTGCGCTAACTCCAAAACTCTATATGACTTTGTTACCATAATGACAACACTATATCTAGTCATATCCAACAGTATAGTCAATTTTCCAACAAGATCTACCTAATTGAAGAGGTATAAAGGAAAACCTAATTGTGAGGTTACAACATGGGCTGAAGAGGTTGATCTTATTGACTGATAAGTCTAAGCAAAAGGCTAAAGGTGAAATTGTGAAGGAGCTAAATAGAGTTGTGATTGCTTGAAGTAAATTCTAAGAAAATCAGAGATGGAGATGGAAAGGAAGGTCAGTGAGTAAATCAACATATATGTGTGAAGTGGATCTGTATTTGAAAAGTGAGATGCATGTTTTTCAGATCAGATTATACTGTTACTTTCTAACCATTGTATCAGTCTAAATATTTTAATCAAGGTTGACCTAACAGTCATTGTATAAATCCTTTAACCAAGGTGGCATTCAAATAGAATTTTTCTTAAATCCTTTAACTAAGTCACTTTTGACAGAGTGTTTTAAATCCTTTAACAGGGTCACACCTAATAGTGTGTTTGTAAACCTTTAACAGGTTTGGCTTTTCACAGAGCTCACTTTAGAAGAGTGAAAATCAATAGCATGTTACAAAGTGGTTTTTCTCAAGTTGGGTTTCCACTATAAATCTTGGTGTTATACTTGTGGGAATGTTTTGATATGAATGTTGTTATATTCTGCAAGTTAATTACTTTTGGACAGTGGACTGGATGTTATATGTTTATGATATATGCTATAGAGACCAAGTTGAATAACTGATTAGATTTGAGATTGTTGAAGTGCTAGAAAGTTCAATTGGTACATTTGGACCTAAGAACAATTGATTCACCCCCCTCTCTGTTGTTCTAAATAATTCTAACATGAATGATCTCACTAGACTTTTGTCCCCAAGTGTGTGTAGATACCCAAAAATGGACACACTTGTGGGTTCACATTTAATGCACTAATTATTCCTCTATTAATTAATGGTTTTGTAATTGTTAATTAATCATTTGCATTCTTCCAAAATTGAACATTTGCATCATTTAATCATTCTCATTATATTAATTAAATAATTAATATTGTTTAATTAATTAGTCTTTACTAATTAATTAAATTCAATTTCTAAAGTCCCATAGTTTAAATAATAATTATTAATTATTTAAATTAACTGATTTATTCCTCTTGATTAAATTAGTTCTTAAATTAATTTAATTCCAGTTTCATCTCGATTTCTTCTAATTTCAATTTATTATTAATTTCATCCAATTTTAATTTAATTTCATTATTTATCATTTAATTGAATCCTATTCAATTAAATCCTCAAATATCTGAAAATGCGATTTATAAGGAATTAAATTTCCAAAAAATGGAATAAAACCCCATAGTTGAAAATTTGATTTTATGAAAATCTAAAATTAGAAAATATCCCAAACTTTCCATTTTTAGTTTTTGGCAACTTTATCTCTCCAAAAATTGAAAATATCTTCATATTTTATCCTCTATCTTTTTCAGTTCGAAATTGGAAACTTACCAATTCTTTCTTTAGTCTCTTTCATCCTTGCTCACGAATCGTGATTTTCTTGAATAATCTCGACCACTCATTTTAATCCAATTTTCTATATAAGCAACCCTCATCTCTCACATTTTCATCTCTGAATTTTGCATCAAACTTATGTCAATTTATTATTAGAGTATCACAATTTCTCAAAGCTCTTGAGTCTAGATGTTGCCGAATCAGCATTGAGTGCTACAACCCAACAACAAAGAGAAGCAAAAAAAGCCTCAAGCATCATTTAGTTTGCATATGTGTTTAATTTATGAATATGATGTTTGTTATTTTATTGTTTGTAGGGTTTAATGATTATTAGTAGTTTTCTTCATTAGTTCAGTACTACTAAATTGTTTCTTTAAACTTGTACAAAATTTCCCTACATACATTTGGTGAAACCGACATGAATGAATAGCCCAACAATGCTAAAAATTTGATAAATTTGTCTCTCATATTTGCGTGCAAATTTTCTTTGCTGATATGTTGTTGCATGTGGGTTTTCAAATATTTAGTCATATCTTCTGAATGACTTGGAAGTTTTTGATGAAATTTTTATTGTAGGTTTGAGATGAAATCAAGAGCCTATAGTACACAAATAAGTTTTTTTTGATCACTTTTGTGTGATTTATTATTTTTTTTATAATATTTCATAAAAAAAAATTGGGTGCAAATTAGTTAATTTCTTTGAAAATTTTACATTTATGGAAATCTCTTAAAAATCTAAATTGGGTATGTTCTTTGTACTTTTAATTTTGATAACAAATAATGGCCGAAATAAATAAATCTTTCAAAATTGGTATGTTTTGATCAATCAAGTCCCTAGGACACAAATGAAAGATTTTTTAAACAATTCTTACATTTTTGGAAATACCATTGATTTGTACTAGGGGTTACTTCTTTACATTTCTTTTGTTTTAGGTGAGCAATATATCTAAAAATTAGATCTTTATGACTAGGTCAAAAGCAGAAAAACAATCAAGGATTTCAATTGATTTGTATGCTCATCCTTGATTTTGCTAACCATGTCAATTTTAGTTCACCATGGATTATTTTTGTTGGACTAATGTGTGGGGAAGATGTTGTGGATGCTTAGGAGTTGGAACGATCACCACTAGGTGAGTAGAAAAAAATGCAAAAATTAGATCTTCAAAATGTGCCTAGCCTTTGCTAGCTTTGAACAAAGTAGGCCTAAAACCCTTCATAATTTTCTTAGATCGCATAAATTATTTTCATAATCTAGGTAATTAAATTTTAGCATGGAATGAAACAAACACTAAATCTAAAAGCCCCTTGTTTTCATTTATATTAAAGGCTTGGGAACAATCATGTCTATTGTGCTTGATAACTAAAAGTAGTAGGGATATGCTCTCATCCTTCTTAGGATGCTCAGATTCCTATACCTCCTCTTAGTTTCATTTCATTAATTTTAGTAGGTAGAATAATATGAGCCTTAGGGGCATACCTCCTGATATTTTCCTTAGTGAGGTCAGTGAGAGGGAAAGCCCAAAGTGGGATACAACTAATTCATCCGTAGTAATCTGACCCACTATAAAATGAAACACCTCCATCTTTAATGGGGTGAAGAAAAAAGAGAATGTAATAACCTTCCTCTAGTAGTCCTCATGGATTGCACAAAACCTCCCTAGCATTAGTGGGAAGCTCTCGAAAGAGAGGTAAAATCAAGATCTTTGAATGGAATCCTTACTAGAAACTAGTTAATTAGAAGCCACCTTTTTCATCCATGTATAACCAAACTGACCATAGATATATTGTTTGTAATCTCTTCTTGTGCAAGACTTGTCAGACATTTTAGAACATACACTCAATGTTTAGCTTCTAGGACTATTGATTGAAGTGAGTGTTGTGCTTGTCATTTTATTTGTTGCATTCAAGTTTCATGTTACAAGTGTCGTCAAAACATCCTTAAGATCAAGATTTCAAAGTTCACCATCAAGTATCCCAGGTCCTTAGAACTAAGAGATCACAATCAAATATCATCAAGTCTTAATCATAGAGATGAGTATTTCTCTATCAGACTCCAATTCAAAAGTCATCCTTTAATCTTGGAATCATTGCAATAACAATGTGAACCACACTCCAAACACTTCAAATCAATAGCAAGATGTCTCTTCCATACCCTTTTGGTTGGAGATAACTCATACGATCTCAAACTCGGAACAAACCAGGTGAAATATAATTCAATTCATCTCCCCTATAGAATGAGGAACAAGAAACCAAGTACTATGGTGACACATACCCTTTTCTCTATTTAGAAAGTTTCCCCAAGATGACACAACAAGAATTAAAAACTAATATCCTCATGCAACAAATGATAGAACTGCGTGCCCAAATAAATAATCTTAAAAGTCAGAGACAACCAAAGTCTTGGACTTATTATAGGCACTCAAAAATGGCATATTTCTCTAACACGATGACATTCCTAACATTCCTCTTAAATTGTTAAATAATCTTTATTATTTAAACATTAATTGTGTCATTCTACCATATTCTAAGATCAAAATCATCATTTCTCCCTAATTCCATAATTGAGTGATTTTAATTGATTACTTTATTTATTGAACTTCTAAATAATTATTTTATCATCTATTAATCTATAATATAATTAAATAAATAACCTTATTTAATTATACCCTATCTTATAATAATTAATTAAATAACCAAATTTAATTAATGTTCCCTCCTAATTATTTCATTTCTGCAATAATTAAATCAAATTCTATCTCATGACTAAATAAATGATATTTATTTAGTTAAACTAATTATTCCCCTCTCATGATTAAATAAATTATATTTATTTAATTACAAGTAACAATCCCTCTCATAAATAAATAAGTAATTGTTTATTTATAGAATATCTCCACATGTGCAAATAAATAATATTGTATTTATTTAAATCATAATTATCCTCCTAAATCCTAACTCACACTCACTTTGAGTTAGCTTTTCAATCACAACTCTTCACTCCACAACTCCCTCTCCTAACTATTCAATCCACATTGTTAATTCCTCCCTCAACAATCAGTTAAGTCTTTCATCAATTCAGTCTTTTGCTCCATGCAATCAGTTGACTGATCCATGCAATCAATTAACTCACCGGTCTATTATGTTATCTCACCAGTCTATTCCAGTCTATTTACTGATAGATCAATCAATCTTGTTAAGCCAAGCAATCAACTTAATTAAACTCCCACTCACTCTGAGTTCAACTCCTCAATCATAGTCGATCAACCCTTCAACCATGCATACTTGGTTGAAATCCCTCAAATCTTATAAATATAGAGCCAAATATTTGATTTTGGTAACCAAAATTGCTTTGAATTCTTATGCTGGCACGCTCTTGAGCTCAATTCTGAGAGCCTACAATTTCATGAGAAAGAGGATACCAAGGAAGGATTTTATGGTTTTCATATTCATGTTCTTAAATCGATTTCATAATGTATGATTGATTATGCTTATTATTTTTCTTGTATCCTTTCTTAAATATTGGGAATACTAATTGTTCTAACAATATCTTTGTGGTTGAGATTTTATATGTTATTACAGGTTTCTATCAATCCTATTATTACCCAATTACAAATGGTGAACCCGATGTGAAATGTGGTCATATCTCTCAAACCACTTGAAATTTTTTTATGATTTTTTTTTGCAAGTTTACACTGAAATAAAGAGGCTAGAGTCCAAAATTCATAATTTTTGGATTTTTTTAATTTTTTTTATAAATAATTTTTGATATTTCATAAAAAATCAAATTTGGGCATAAATCATCATATTTCTTTGAAAAATTTACATTTTTGGAAATATCTTGAAATTATAAAGGGGATATTTTCTCTGTGATTTTAATTTTGTTGAGAAATATTTACAAAAAAGGTAGATCTATTAAAACTGGCATGTTCTAATAAAATGGGTCCATAGGGCACAAAATAAATAATGATGATTTGAAATATTTTTTTTTAGGTGTTGTTTGACATAGAGAAGCTAAAGTGCACATTTCAGATTTTTTAATTTTTTTAAGATTTTGTATATATTTTTTTATGATATTTCATAAAAAAATATTTCTAGATACAAGTCAGAATTTCTTTTTTAAAAAGTTACATTTTTGGAAAGGTATTGAAGTTCTACGGGGCCTATTCTCTGTGATTTTAATTTTGATGAGAAATATTTAAAAATAAAATAAAATTATATATAGATCTTTGAAAAAAAAAATTGTGCAGGTGCAGGTGATAATCGATTGATGAGAGTCCACAAAAATTACTACAACCTCTTAATTAGAGGCCATCTGTCTCACCTCTGAACATTTATCTTATTATAGTGCAAGGGGAGGTTGAAAAAAATCTCCCCCAAAGATTCCCATCATATATGTGTTAGCATAACTCATGTAGTGATGATAAGTGTTGCATTGATGAAGATTGATACACATTTAATGATAGGTGAATCATTTATTAGGTTGTCATTGATGCCAACTGATTGACTTAGTGTTTTCAGTATGTCACTAGATATTGTGTAAGTAAATCATGATTTGCAATACATTTATGAATTTGTTATTCTAATGGAAGGATATGTCATGTGTTGTGATGCTAAGTTTGTAACCGTGGCTTTTGATATGAAGTATTGAGTTGGTTATGTTTGAATAAAATCAAACTGGGTAATTGCTAAAATAGTAAGTGATTTGAATGATATCTCAAATCAGTAAAGTATTTGATAGAGTGGTCATAGGATATGATTGATAATAGTGATTAGATACTATATTGAGGTTCATGAATCATATTTTTGATAGATGAAGATGATTTAATTAACTAGAAGTGGTATTAACATAATGGACAGGTAAACAAGACAAAATTCTTAAACATGTAATGAATATTTGTGAATCAGTGAAGAAATTTTAAGTGGCAATGGGATCAATGATGTTCTTAGTAAAGTAGTAAGGTAGTTCTATGATTTGTGGAAAGTATTTGACATCACATTTCTTGAGGTATGCATTTGAGGTGGATTCTTCAGGAAGTTTTTTTTGGTCAAACAAGATTTTGAAGATGGTTCAATTTCCAAGGTGAAATCCATGTGTAAGCTTACGCAGTAAGATAAAAATGGTTTATGAGCTGTTACATACATTATATGTTACCTAATTTGATCTGCATCATTGGTATTTAAGATCTAGGGTTTATTTTAAGTTGGTGGAAGAAAACCTATATAGTAGAAAGTTGAAAAATAAGTTATTTCCTTATTGCTAATTGCAAAAGGATTCGGTGACAAAGAAAGTGAAGGAATCAATGTGATCAAGCCAAGGAAGATTATAGCACATGGAAAATATTTGCAGAGCTTAATAGGATTTGATCATGTAGAGGTAGGGAAATTTCACAGATCTTTTTTATCTATTGCTTTCTAACCATTATAATAGTGAAATCCCTTAACATGATGGATCCTAACATATCTTTATTATAAATCCTCTAACAAGGTGGCATTCGTATTGAATGTTTAAAGTCCAGTAACAAGGATGGTCCTAACAAGGAAAAGATTCTAATAGATCTAAAGGAAAATCCCTTTACTAGGTAGCACCTAACAATGATTTTGTAAACCTTTAACAATGTAAGCTCTTCACATGGATATGGTGTCTTCATTGTGTGATTAATTATTTGTGCATGCATGATTTGAATGTTTCTAGATATGTTAGTTGATGTTGAATGTTATGGTGCATAAAGTTTAAAGAGTTTAAAATCAAAAAATTTGGTGATTACTAATTCAACCCTCCCCTCTCAGTAATCATACCTATATTAACATTTGGTATCAAAGATAAGTTCCCCTATTGAGAAATCTTAAAAGATTGAGGGAAAATACCTGAAGACGTATAGGAAGGAAGCACCTAAGTTCACTAAGGACAATTACTCTCTTGGGTAAGTAGGATGAAGTTGCATCTTACAAACATTGGAGATCAAGAATTCATTCATCTCTCAACCAAGTATGTTCAACCTATTGAAACCATAATTGATTAAAAAACAAAGAGAAAGCTGGAGCATAACTCTATAATGATTACATGACATAATAACCCATCAAAAATAACCCTGGACATAATAACTTGGCCACAATAACCCGAGGAAAAAATAACCCAGGGTCAAAATAACCCAATCCAAAATAACTCGTAGTGAAAATAACCCATGGACAAAATAACCCATGGACAAAATAACCCCATAAGATTATAGAGAAAGGAATTTTTTTTTTATAAATTACAAGTATATTTCTAAAAAAAAAAATTATTCAAATTTTCAATTAAAGTGTCAAATTATGAGAAATGACTCTTATATAATCTAAAATATTATTATTTTCATAACCATCAACTAACTTATTTTTATTCTTTCTTTGAGTTTACAGTATTTTTTCCTACTTGGTTGTGTAGTGTGTCGAGCCATATATTTCTCTATTTTATTCTCTTGGAGACTAAAATAGAGAAATATAATAAGGAGATTGTAGAAGTGTTTCGAATGCATTGGTTACATAATCTAAGGCACAAAAGCTAATGCAACAAGTTTTATGATCTCAAATGAAAATACTTCATTGACACTGTAACGTGTTTGTAAACCTTCTTCTTGAACTTTCCTCCACAAGCACTAAGAGAAATGGAAAAAGCATCCCCAAATTTTGATTTCTCTTTTTCTTATCACTCTACACACTCTTAATTTTTCTCCCCTTCTTCCTTCCTTTACTTCTCTTAATTCTACCACTTTATATATCCTCTTAATGCCTCTTCATAATGCCTTTTGACTTATATCTTTTCATAATAACTCTTATTTAGCTCATTCCCACAAATTTGTCTTTATTTCTATAATTATTTACCATTTTATAAGGTTATTTAAGCATATTAAAGATGTTTTAAGGCTATTTTAGGGGTATATAATGGATATATGGTCTAAAAAATGGCCTAAATATCCTCTGTGGTGCCTCACAATCCCTTTTTTAGCATACTAACTTGATCTAAAATGACCATGGGTTACTATGTCCCCAAGTTATTGTGTCCTTGGGTTATTATGGTGGGGTTATTGTGTCTAGGATTATTTTTGCTGGGTTATTATGTTTGGTTACCCTTTGTAATGATAGAAATAGAAAGTTCTCTATCTGATGTTGAGTTTGTAGATATCAAGGATATGGATAATGCTAAAGACATGTGGGACAAGTTGATAATAGTTTATGGTGGTGATGTTCATTTTCATAAAGAAAAGGTGGATAGTCTTAGAGGAAATTATGATGGAATGAGAATGCATGAAGGATAGCATTGCTCAATATAGCTCTGAGCTAAATGAGGTTGTTTTTACAATCAAAGGAACTGGTGGAAAAATTGAAGAAGATGATGTGGTATGTGAAACATTGAGAACCATACTACCACAGTATGCTATTAGAGTCTCTTCTATACAAGAATTGAGATCTATTAATCCTTCAAATGTGACTCTATATTCCTTGGTTGGAAAGCTCACTTATTTTGAGTTAAGTAATTTTGATAACATTATGCCTAGAATAGAATCTTCTTTCAAAGCTTCCCTAACCATTGGATCATCAAAGAAAGGAAATGAGGTCTCTAACATTTCTAAAGGAAATCATGATTATGATTCTATCTTGTTTGGGGAAAGAGAACAAGAAGAGTTGTAGATATTGCTAGCAAGGAGATTACCTAGAGGAAAAGGAAAGTACAAAGGCAAAATAGAGATAAGTACTTTATCTTGTTTGTTGATGATTACTCAAGAATGATGTCTATTATATTTTTGAAGGATAAATATGATGCATTCTACATGTTTAAGGTGTATAAAGAAAGAGTTGAAAAAGAAACAGGTAAAGCACTTAAGTGTCTCAGATCTAACAGAGGAGGTGAGTTTACTTCTCAAGAATTCACAACATTTTGTGAAGAACATGGAATCAAGAGAAAAATATCAACATCAAGGACACCCCAGATAAATGAAACTGTAGTATCCCACCCCTAGTCCTATTTTATAAATATTATGATTACTTTAGGATGATATATTATATGTTAGGAAATCATTGATGCGTATGATTTTACTGACCCCATACTTGCATGTGTATGGTTGATGTGTTTATTTTACATTTTTGTTTAATGTGCTTGATGTGGTTGAGGGATGGAGTCATAGTTACTTGCTTGTGAGATCCACATAATCAATCGATCCCCACCATTATTTGCTATATATTTATATATGTATGTACATGTAGGTTTTGTATGCAGGTTTGCAGGTACCGGGCATCGACTTTCTTGAATTGTCAAGATGAGCGTGCCCTATTGCAATATCTCAAATGGTAAGAGAGGGGAGATAATACATAGATCCAAAACCCTAACCTAAGCCTAATTGTCCTAGGATTGGACAAGTATCGGTCTGACTACCCTATCCGAATTCGTTTGGTTGACAAGAATTCATGGATCCTTTCTCCTGAGGTTGTTTGGTTTTGTGTTGTTTTGATTTCAATTATTTTATTATTTATGTGGGTGATTTTATGTGATTATTAATTTATTGATTATAGTTGAATTTAATATTAATTATGTGCCTAAGTTAATTGAGAAAATTAATCTAAAGTCAATTATTTAATTATTTGGAATTAACTGATTATTTAATTGAAATTAGATTTAATTATGCTTGCGTATTATTAAATAATTAAATATTTAATTGCATGTTCTAGGATGCTTTAAATATTTAATCTATTTAATATGGATTTTAATTATTAACATGTGCATAATTGAAAAGTGATTTGTTTTCAAAAACTAATCAACTTGTTTTCAAAAGTCAAAGTTGAGTTGTGCAAAATAAAGATATTTTAATTATTAATTAGAATTTTCCTTCAAAATTGTAATTGGAGTTTGATTAGAAGTTAATTGCTGAGTCATCTCTGGGATTTGCATGAAATGAGGAAATGAATCTCTAATAGGGGGAATTGCATTCATTTGGAGATTAGACAGGTTTTGGAGAAGATTTTTGGAGGGCTTGTGTGCTTTGGATTTTGGGGATTTTGGATTGTTGTGGTTGCTTGTTGGTTTGACTTCATTGTGCATCTGGATTGGGTGCTTGTTTTCTACACACTTTCAGATCTACAGGTTGGATTCAATTGAGGAAGAAATTCTAATTTCAGATCTTCAAGGGGGTTTCATTTTAGTTTCTGGCATTGGATCTGAAGTAGGATCTGAAAAGCTTATTCTATGTTTTCTGTTTGCTGTTTGATGAATTTCTGTGTTTGAATAATTTCTTGATTATTTCCTCAGATCTGTGTATATTTTCTTTTTTTTGGGTATTAGAGAAACCCTTGAATCAGATATTTTAGGTTTTTATTAAATTTTAGCATTGTACCGTTATGCTGGCAAAATTTTATTTAAAGGTTGTTCATAGTTTTCCTATAAAATGAAAAACTCAATCCTAGACTATGGTTTAACTATATGGCTGAGGGAAAAATAAATCTCCTTTGGAAAGAAAATCAATTTGGATGAAAAATCTCAATTCTGGTAAATTATTCTTGCTGGAAAAGTACAATCAATGTTAAAAAAAATACACAGTCAAATAAAACTTAGAAAAGAGAGTCAAAAGATTCTAGGAAAAGTGAATACATTCCATAAATTGAAATTAGAACCTTGTGCATGAATGTTTTAAAATAAATCATTCTATTTTCCATCTTTTGAGCTTGTTATGTATATATATATATATATATATATATATATATATATATATATATATATATATATATATATATATATATATATGCTCTATAAAAAAAGAAGAAAATGCATTGGATTAAATTAAAGTTTATTGATATGGAAATTAAATTTTTAAAAAAAATTATATATGTATATATAAAATATATATATTTATATAGTGGTGTATGGAAAAAGTTTTGTTTTGTTTTATTGTTTTTTTTTAAAAAAAAAAACATTTATTAAAAAAAATTTAAATAAAGTTTTGGGGGCGGGGGCCACCACACCCCCCAACCCCCATCTTCGTACTACCTGATGATAGAGAGGATTGTTGACGACAATACCAACTTTGCTATGGCAGAGAAGGTACTGCCTCGACAGTACCCTGCGCCTGTGCAGGTGGGCGCATGGGGAGTGGGGTGTGGGGCCCGCAGGGTCCTCCCAATGCATACTCATTATCTTTAAAATAAAGAATTAAATTTCGTTTAATTTATTTAATTTTTGTTTGTTATTAATTTAATTTTTATTAATTAATTTGTTTATTACTTAATGTAAATGTTAGTTTGAACAAACTTTTATTTATTAACTTAGTTTTTAATTAGTTTAATTTAATTATATTTTATTTATCAAATAATTTAATCATATTTGTCTAATTTAGTTTGATTAAATTTCTTTTGTATATTGATTTTGATTTAAATTAAATTATGGTGGATTTAATTAAATCTAAACTTTTTATTTATTTATTACATTGCTTAATGGAGTTAATTAAATACTAATTGCAGGTAATTGGTATTTAGTTAAAATTCTTGTGATTTAATATGATAATTTTAATCGCATACTTAGGTAATTCGTTATCATGGAAAATAACTTATTATCTTTGTGAACTTGATGTGCCAACTAGGGTATACTAAATAGTTTATTATTATAGAGACTGATTAAATTAACTTAATTCTGTTGTCAATTATCAAGTGTTGTGTAAATATATTATTACAATAGAATTGATATACTTTATTTCATCATTGGAAACTTATGATCAAATGTTGGGAATTGAAATACATCTACTGAAATTGGACTTTTATTCTGTTGTATCTATAGGACAATATTAGGGGATATTCTCTGTTTATGATATTATTGTAATGATTTTATTCTAGATTTTCCTAGTGGGTTTCATTGTGTATATGCTTGGATTCAATTATTATGTTTATAGAAATTAAATACTTATAGTTCAATTTTAGATCTCTATGATGTGAGTGTTGTTTTCTTCGTTCCCGATGTGTCTTCTTTTGCTTATTGTGTTATCGGGCACTAGAAGACCTAGGGAAAATAGAGGCTTGGGTATGAGTCGGTTATGACATGGTTTCAGTATTATATTTGATATGTGTGTGTGTATTCTGATTATCATCCTTGTTTTGACCATTTGGGCTCATGTTGTATTGAGTTTTACTTCATATTCTATAGAGGAGAATATGATATTGACTTTTATGTCCAATCCACGGGATCATGTGTATTTATTCTTTTATGAACACTTTGAGAGTGTTTTGTGATATCATGGTTATGTGAGAACCAGTGTGTTCCTGTTATTTTGTGGAACAGTCCTAAGGGACATTGTTATCTTTTTGTGATCTATGTGTGATCTGTGAGCCTAGGGTAGTTTACCTAGATATGTAGTAGGGGGTGGCTTGCAATAAGCACCGGGGTCCACAAGTGGCTACCAGGATCACTTATTGTTAAGTATCTATAATCAAGTGATAACATAATATAACATTGAGATATATTAAAATGAACCTAACAAGATATGGTTTCTTTGCCCTGGCTTAGTGCTAGTATAGACTAAGGTGGGAATGGAGAAGATGACTAGCCCCCTTTAAAAGGGATGAGTTGGCATAGTTGATGGCTTCGTCTGTACGAGAGGTCATTGACACCATGTATGGTCACTTGGGTACTGAGATCCAGAGAGATTACTAGGACAAAACTCAAGGGTTAGATGTACATGATGACACCTTCCTATGCATAGTCTAGTTATCCATGTGTCGGTTGCCTCTGGGTTAGTGAGTCTTACCTTACACTATTTCTGTATACCTTGAGTAGAGAGATTTCAGGATCCTTTCCTTAACATGATCTATTTGATGTTTGTTATCTGAGTAGGATCTGTTGTTATCTCCTCAGCACGGTGGGAGTGGACCATTTAGGTTCATGAGGTTGGGTGGTAGTGATTCTTTTACCATTTGAGTTTCTGACATTCGTGTACTAGTACTGGATGATCCCTATAGCAGTTGTTCCTTCTTGATCTTCATTGTTGGAGTTGTACCCTTCTTCTTCTTCCTTGCGATCCTGTATCTTTGTATCAGTTCTTTAGAGATATCAGGTGTATTTCTTTTAGGTTATTGTATTACATACCTTGCGACATGTGCAGTGGATGTAGATTTATGGATACCTTATGGTACCAGATGTATTTATGTTATCTTCTATGTGATGTCACTTTTATCCTTCATTTGTTTATATGAGATTTGTAATTGTACCTAATCTAATTTAATTAATTAATGTTAACATAATCTTCGTCGAGGAACCCTCGAGAGTTGTAACCTATGTTGGTTGTTTATATTAAATGTAGTAAATGGTAATTGATTCTGCAATGATGTTTATCTTGTATGTTAACTTTAAAAAAATAAATTATTCTGCAAATTTAGATCCCTGTTTAGGTTAAGTTCTCCTGGGTTACCTAGTGGGGCATTACATAAACTTTAGAGAGAAGGAAAAAATACATAATTGACTATGCAAGAACACTTTTTATAGAAAAGGGAGTGATTAAAATCTTTTGGAGAAAATCTGTAAGTACTACTATCTATACTTTGAAATGGGTACAACTTAAGAAAGGTATAGACAAAACACCTTATGAGCTATGGTAGGGTCATACTACTAGTGTCACTTATTTCAAAAATTTTGGAAGTAAATGTTACATAAAGAAGGACGAACAAAATGGCAAATCAGATTCTAAGAGTGATGGTGGGATATTTTTAGGATATTCTACTAGAAGTAAAGCTTATAAGTGTTTGAACAAGTGTAACAACAAGATGGTTAAAGGAGGTAAAACTAAAAGGAGTATTCTCATATCCTCAGATGAGGAGGATGAAATTATTGAAAGCCCTAGAAAGTGTAAGAAAAAGAAGCATAATAAAAAGTAAAAAGAGACTGAGAGAAGAGGTGATAAAACTATGAATGACACCAAGAATGTACAAAAAGATATAGAGGAGGTCAATAAAGTTATCAATGACATTGTGGAAGAAGATACCACCCCTCCTGGTAAGCAGAATGAGAACATGGATATTAATAAGGTTTGTGATGATGCTGGCAACAAAGAAAAAGGTAAAGTTGAGATTGGTTTGAATCAAAATAAGAGTATTATGTCTTTTGGCCATTTTTTGGAAAATATTGTTCAGGACACTGAAAAAATTAAGGCTAACCTTAAGGATCAGGAAAAAATTGTCAATATGATCAGGAAGGTGAACTTTGGAGACAAGCCCCTGGCTACTTGTTTGGAAGATTAGATGGAAGTTGTGTGCAAAGGGGAGACCTTCAGAGAGATAGGTGGAACTATCCTTCAAATCAAAGAGAAGCTAAATAATTTGGGCAAGGACATTAAGGACAACAACTATGAAGGAAAGATTACTAACTTGGAGAGTAAAGTGGAGAAGCTGGAAAGTAATTTGAAGAAAATCAATGAGCAGAGCTTACATATTCTGAAAGCCACTACAGAACACATTAAGATCTTGGTTTCTAAATTGGAGCATAATAGGGGAGAGAAAAATAAGGAGATAAAGGAGAGAACATGGCTTGGTAAAAGAAATCATGCCAGTACTAGAAAGAAGGATGCTAATTTGGAGGAGGTGAAGGCATTTGCATGCAACACGGAGCTACTAGTCACCCAGCCTAAGGAACTGATGAAAACTTGCTAGCTGCTACTTTGCTTTGTTTTTGCTATCTTTTTCTATTGTTGTATGTTTTATGTCTACTTTCTTTTTCTATTGTTTGCATTTGGTGCCTTGGGCCTATGTATCCTTGGGTGCTATAGAACATTTTGGTTTGAACTTTAATGCTTATCCTCTGATCTCTTTGTAAAAGGTTTCAAGTCTTTTCAAAACCCATTTTTACTTAATCAAAACAAGATGGTTGAAATTGGAAAATGTTAGAATTGATGAATATTATGAGAAAAATGAGGAAGATACCATGGAGGAACCTTAAGACTATAACCATTTTTTTTTATGTTCAATCGATGGAGACAGATACAATACCACATATGAATGAAGTGATGAACAATCCACAATTGGAGAATGATCCACAACTAGAGAATGATCCACAATCAGAGAATGATCTGGATAACTCGTGAATGATGATGAAGGTAACCAAAGGACAAAACTAGTCCTCCCAAGGTATGTGAAACTTAATGAATCTCAAGATCACATTATTGGAGATAAAAATGATGGAGTGATGACAAGGAGTAAGGTAAGGGAAAGTAGTTGTTTACTATTTGAATTAGAACCTAAAACTATTAAACATGATTTGGAAGATAATGATTTGGTTAAGGCTATGAAAGATGAACTAGATGAAATAGAGAAAAATAAAACATGCACTTTATTACCCAGGGCTTCTGACAAAAAATCTTATAGGTCCTAAATGGATCTTCAAGAATAAGTTGCATAAGAAAGGATAAGTGTTCAGAAACAAGGAAAGACTAGTTTGCAAAGGGTATGCACAAGAAGAAGGAGTGGAATATGGGGAGACCTTCACACCTATTGCTAGACTTGAATGTGTAAGGATAAATTTTCAATATGCTTCTTATAAAGGTTTCAAGGTCTCTCAAATGGATGTAAAAATTTCTTTTTTGAATGGTGTGTTAGAATAAGTATACATTGAATAGCTTGAAGGTTTTTCTATTGAAAAAGGTAAAGACATGGTATGTAAATTTCATAAAGCATTGTATGGACTAAAATAATCTCCAAGAGCATGGTATGAAAGGATACATGCTTATGTTATCCAGATTGGTTTCACAAGAACTAGTGACAATAGTAATGTATATCTAAAATTTGAAAGTGAAGACAAGATATTGATTGTTAAAATTTTTGTTGATGACATAATATTTGTGGAAATAAAGCATTGAGTAGCTCATTTGTAGAAGCAATGAGGAAGGAATTTTAAATTTTAATGATACGGGATATAAAATTCTTTATTGGTCTTCAAGTACAATAGATGAATAAAGGAATATATATTAGTCAATCCAAGTATGTGAAGGAGATTCTAAGAACTTGTGGCATAGATGAATCAAAACAAGTGGGAACACCTATGGCCATAGACTGCAAGTTATCTGAGGAAGAATCCAAAGAGTTAAATAAAACTCTATATAGATCCATGATCGGTAAGTTACAACATGTTGTTTACAGTACACAAGATATTGCTCATGTTTTTGGGATTGTTACAAGGTTTTCGTCAAATCCAAAGGACTCACATATGGTTTCAGTGAAGAGGATCTTTAGATATCTCAAGGGGAATGAAGATTATGGTTTATGGTATGGTAAGGGCAAAATTTTTTCTTTGAATGTGTTTACCAATATAGATTGGGCAAGTAATTTTGATGATAGGAAGATCACAAGTGGTGGAGCATTATTTCTTAGTGAAAGATAAGTCTCTTGGACTAGTACAAAGTAGAATTGTATTTCTCAATCTACTACAGAGGTAGAGTATGTTGTTGCTACTATTGATTGACAAAAAGTGATATGGATTAAATAGATTCTTTAGAGAATTCATGAGAAGGTCACAGAACCAGTTGTTATCTATTGTGATAACACTAGTGCAATAAACATTTCCAAGAATCCGGTGATGCACTCAAAGACAAAGCGCATTGCAATAAAATATTATTTTCCAAGAGAAAAGGTACATGAGAAGGAGGTAAGGCTTTCTTATGTGCCTAGTAAAGAACAAGTTATTGATATATTCACCAAGAAATTACCAAAAGATACCTTTGTGTATCTTTGATGAAGGGTGCTCCCCTTAATACCACAAACACATAATAGAAATAGAGAAACAACAACAATTTGCAAGAATAGAAAATGGGCTTCTTATTATCTCCACAAATTTGGAATTACAAATTTTAGAATTACAATATGCAAAGCCACATGGGCATTTTCCCTTACAATATTTTGTAGGACAAAGCCTTGAATCATTACCTAGATCTCTACCTAGAACTGCCCTAGACAACACTATAGACCTTTCTAATATAGGCAATTTTCACTGCCCAAGAAGGTTCCAAAAATTTAGCCCTTAAATCGACTACACATGAAATTATTTTATTTTTACAATTATTACAATAGGGTGGGATAAAAAAAAATACAAAATATATTTTTAGGTAACCCAACTTTCGAAGGCCATAACTTTTTAACCGTAGCTCCATTTTTCTATTATAACCACTTTTTAGAAACTCCAGAATGAGATCTACAGTGCTTGACTTGCGCAAGCTCTAGTTAGCCGAGGGTCAATCACGATCCAGAGCCTCTAAGGGCTTCAAAATTGAGCTCAAAGATTTTGTACTCAAAAACCTCAATAACTTCACTGATACATATGATATGACAATGAAACTCAATTGGTAGGTTGATATGACTAAGATGAACCTCCACCTGTGAAATCAAAACATTCCGAGATCATATGACCAACTTACTAAAAATAATAAGTTTCCATAAATAGCAGCTCTGTACAAGATAGCCCTTATTGAAACTAGAAACCAAAAATATTTTTGGGTGATGCAAGATTTCTCTTACACCCAGGATGCTCCTGCATTAGACACTTAGGGTAATTTGAGAAGTGACCCTGTCATGACTTAGGTGTGAAAAGGAAAACCAAGATGGTTAACCTCCCTTGTTAGCCATGATGAATCTTCAATAGGTCATCCTTTCTAGTTGACCAGATATTCTTGATATGTCCAGATCCTTGTGCTTCTACCAACATGACTATCCAGTATATCCTCAATCTCCTTTGTATCTAATCTAGTTGTTGGAATACTCCAATGTGCTTTTGTGATCTCATTTTCAACACCCCCTTCATGATACTCTATTAAATCTAAAATATTAAATATTGGTGAAATATTCAGCTTAGTAGGCAATTCTACCTCATAGGTATTTCTTGAATCATGCTTCTTCAGTATCTTACATGGCCCAACCTGCTTCATTTTCAACTTGTTATATGTACCAACTGGAAATCACTCCTTCTGCAAATAAACCATGACTTCATCTCCAACCTAAAATTCCTTATGCCTTCTTTTCTCATCTGCCTTAGCCTTATACTATGCATTCATCTTGGTAATGTGCTTCCTCACCTCCTCATGGATGTTCTTCAAATGTTCTGCAAAATCCTTAGCTTTAGCACTACTTATTTCTTGTTTATCTATCTTCCTCAACTCAGATGTATTTTTGGGACTACTTCCATATACAATTTGAAATGGTGATTTACCAGTGCTCATGTTGAAAAAATTATTGTATGCAAATTCTGCCTATGGTAAAATCAAATCCCATCCTATTGGCTTATCTCCAACCAAACATCTTAGCAAATTCCCCAAACTCCTATATTCACCACCTCTGTCTATCCATCTGTCTATAGATGATGGAATGAAATGAACTTCAAATCTATCTTTAACTTCTTCCACAACATGCGCCAGAAATATCCAACAAACTTAGTGTCTTGATCTGAAACTATACTCTTTGGCAAACCATGTAGTCTCACCACTTCTTTGAAAAACAATTCTGCTATTGTAATACCCCAAAAATGGGCTATAGGTTCATTAACCTCCTACATCTTCAATTTGAATGAAATCGACATCAAAGTCCTAACCTAAGGCACATCTGCACATTATCGAATCCTAATTGATTTTATCCTAAATTTTGCATCGGGGAATATTCCTAGCAATATTCCTATTTATCCTAATTATCTTTAATTTAATGATTATTTGGCAATAAATCTTATTTATCCTAAAGTTTGATTAATTGAATATTCTGAATATTTAATTAATTAGATTAAATATTGCCACTTAATTATTTAATTGGATATAATTAAATTATTCCTAAATTGTATTATTTTATTTTGACAATAAATCTAAAATCTCATGACTAATTGATTAAATTTTTATTTAATTAATTCATGTCAGTAGTCAATATTTAATAATATAGTTTTAGAATAAAGTTTGATTTAATAATTGATTAACCCATAAATCAGTTGTTTTAATTCAAAAATTAGTTAAGTTGAGAATAAATCACTTTATTTTTAAATTAATCTATAATTAAATCATGCACAATTAGAAAAGCAGTCAACTAGAAATCAACAATCAATTTTAAAATTAAACTCAAAATCTGATAATGAGTTGAAATTTGATCTAAACTCTATTTTGAGTTAAACACTGCTTTTGCATGATTTTTGTGAGTTAATTATCTTTGATATCCTGATAACTGAAAAATCAACCTGAGTTTATCAAGAGTGATTTATGGCTTTTCTCTTGCATCCTCAAAGCCCTGGATTTCTATAAAATCAAGGTTTAGCTCTTCACACAAATATATACCTCGAATTTTCACAATTACTCTGGCGAATTTGCAATTGAAGGATTGAGCACTTATGGCAGGCGATTTATGAGATCTTTCAATATTGGTCATAGTTTCATAGTTTCATATCATAGCTTTGCATTCATAGTTTTCATAGCATTCTTAGATTAAATCTGCATTCAATTTCATTCATTTAGCTTAGATTTCATACAGTTCTCATTCTTATTGCACAAAAAAAATAAAAAAATATAGATTAATCTGCATTTATATAGTCTTTCATCTTTTGCATCCAAATCCTTCGTTTAGGTGTTGCATTGTCACTGATCTTGATTCCAATATGAGAACATCATACTCACACCTACTAGAAGGTAGTAAATCACCTAGTTAGCTTAGTTACAATTATTTTGTCAGATTTTGATTTCTGCTAACCTCTAATGTTTTACTGAGGTGTTGTGTCTACAACTAGGTACAAAATTCACACACACACTTCTGGCACCCACCGTGGGGCCCTAAAATGGGTTTCCATCTCTTCTATTTCACTTCTATCTATTTTTCTATCATTTTTTGGTCTATTCTACGATTTCATTCTCTGTTCGTACATTTTTCATATGAATTTTGTCAGAAAGTCATACCAAAAGCTACTGGTTGTCGTACGACAGTTGATAATTTCAAGGCTCATTTCATTAACTATAGATTGTTGTTTGAGAGCTGATTTGTCATCTGGTGACATACCTAGTGTCGTACAAGTTTCCAGACAGTCGTATCAGAGCTGACCCATTGTCGTATGGGATTTGGATTGTTGTCTAGAAGGTAACCCATTGTCGTATGAGTTTTGACTCTAGGATTCAATTATCATTTTAGAATTTTTGGCAATTTTTTAGATTTGGACTAACAGCTAACCCTAACAATTGAGATCTTCTATTTTTTACAACTAAATTGCTAAAAATAGGTAAAATCTACAAAGTGCATTATGAGGGATTTAGGTATTCTACTACAATCTGATAACACTTCGATTTGGTCATAAAATAAACTCTCACATGTCAAGCTTGTGTGAATTTTCTTTCTTTCATATCACAGACTTCATTTTGGGCTATAAAATGAACATAGATTTGCTTTTTGCATATCTGTTACACATAGTAAATAGGCCCTATGAACACTATTTGTGGATGATCTTGAGAGAATAGGCTTCTTTCACTTGTTCACACATGTGAAGCTCTTTTTGACGAAAGATCCCCTTGTAGGTAGGGAGATTACTGAGATTGTCTTGCATTCTAGTAGATTTATGCATCTTCAACTTTTGATTGATACATTCTCTCTTCGGAGAGGTTGATAGATCATAAGCGGTTGACATCATAGATCTTTGTGGGATAATATTGGTCTTAGCATGTCAGATTAATTTGTCTACTTTATTTTGGTTAAAAGTGAAAAGGCTAGAGGACTATGCTCTACTCCCTTTTTGGGTAGTATGAGAAGCTCAGATCCTTGAATCTGGAACCAGTCTCCATGTGGTATCTTTTGTGAGTCACCTTTAGAGAGGGTTAACCATAGTGGACATTCCCTTAATTGGGTCAACCATGTGGATGGAACCTCAAGCGGTAATAGCCATTTTCACTGTGGTAGCAACAACCGCTATATAAATATCCTTGTGGAGGAAATCTTCATAGGTGTGGTCTCTTGTTGGGCTATCAGATCTCCCTAGCAGCTCTAGATTGATTAATTTCTCAGACTATGTCAAAACCCCAATGCACCTAGATTAGAGTTCTCCCTCTTGAGATCATAAAAGTTGCAAAGTCAAACCATTACTACAAACCCTAGTGAGGCCAAATTTTTCATTTTCTAGGAATATGTGCATTATTGAAAAACTTTTGAGAACATATACAAGTAGTATTTCTAGGGATTAGCACAATAAGTCACTATTGCTTGTTTATGTACAAGGTTTCTTTTTCCCTTGTTCATTGTTTTTAGATGAGTGCCTGCTTCCCTTGCTTGCTATTTTGTGTTCTTGATATCTACTCAGTTGTTTGAAACAGACTATTACACAGATCTTCAAAACTGGATAGAAAACTTTGCCAACAATCTGAAACTAAAAACCTAAAAATTGCAAAATCTGAAGTGAAATTCCTCTCTTGAGTCAAAATTCATCCTACAGTCTTAGATTGTCATACGAGTTTTTAGAAAAAGTCATTTCACAACCCCTGTATTGTCGTACGGTATCCAGTATAGTGTTGTACAAGTGTTGTCACCAGAAATCAAAGAAAAATTATCCCTGGCAGCAATTGTCATATGAGTCTTGCAATTATTGCTTGATAGCATACCCAGTGTCGTACGAGCTTTCAGAAACTCATTTGAGAATTTTCAAAAAGTTGTTAGAGACTTGTCAAATTTGTCAGAAATCTAATTTTTGCAGCCTATTTCTAGATTCTGTCAAAACAATCATTGTGTTAGGAACATAGCAGAAACTAGAAAGAATTCATTCATTTTCCTAAAGTGGTCTCTTGAGTTTGATTTAGCCTTCTGATTTATCGATTTGAGTCTTTTTCATCTTGTGTCAAAACCTTGTCAAAATTATCTTCAAATTCAGTCTCCTTACTAAATGGCTAAGTGTTGTGAGCTCGTGCCTGCCATCTTTTGGGCATCTACCCATACTACTATGGCATAGTATCCTTCATTTACATCTGATCTAATCTTCAATCAAACCAATCTTGATAAGGTTACATCATTCAATCTTCTTGAATCATATCTTTCTTCAGTTTTCTTCATCTTACTTTCTTGCTTCACCTAAGGTTAATGGTGGAAACTAGAGCTTCCTCACACAAGAAATCTGGAGAACTCAACACCATACCTTTGACTATTCACAAGGGTCCAACTCTTGAGAAACTCTACAATTCTGGTCTTTATAAAGATGATGGTCTTGACAATTTTTGATTGAAAACTGGTTACATACCCCCTCCATCAACTTACAGAGGTAATCAACAAAATCCTCCTCAATATATCCTAGGGAGTCCTAAAACTCCTAACATGTCTCACAGAGGGACACAACACGGGTATCAAGAACCCCATTCTCAACATGGTGCGGATCAAGAACCTACACCTTCTGAAATTGCTCGATATCAAAATGATGATGACTTCAAGAAAATGATGAGGCATTTCTTGAAAGAAGATAGAGAGGCATACTTTCTAGAGTTAGCTCATCAAGGAGCTAAACTTCTTCCAAAATTTAATGTTAAAAATATCATTACACATGAGGAAGAAACCCCTATCACAGCTATGATGAAATAAATGCATGCCATGCAAGTCAAGCTTAACAAACTAGAGAAAGAAAAGGAACCTAAGGAGTTCTCCATGGAGGCCCTATGCCCTTTTCCATTTGATAAAGACTTGTACATGCCACCATTCCCTAAAAGAGTGGAGATGCCTAAATATGATAAATATGATGGAAAATCTAATCCTCAAGATCATGTCAGAGAATTATGTGCTCAATCTATGGAGTTCATGCATGAACCAACCTACTTAATGCATCTTTTCCCTTGATCTCTGGGAGGAGCAACCATTCATTGGTTCTCTAGGATGCCTCCAACTATCAAAACTTTTGAGGAGTTAATCAAAATTTTCTATCAGCAATACTCCTACAATATCCAACATCTGGTCACCATGATCGACATCTACAATCTGAAACAATATCTAGGAGAACCATTCCTAACATTTCTCAAGAGATGGAGGAAGAAATTTTATCTATATGCTAGACCCATTCCTGAAACTAACAAACTGGAAATCTTCATCAATAATCTTGTTCCAGAAATCAACTACCCTTTACAAATGCAAAATCATACATCCTTTGATTAGATGGTAGATAATGTGATCAAAATTGAGAAAGTACTTGTGAAAAAAGGAGACATCACACTTTAAAAGGACAAGTATGAATTTGGATCTAGTTCTAAAGACAAGAACAAAAATTGGAATAAGAATAAGGGCGTCATCATAGATGGCATTGTTGATACTATCCGTGCCCCATCCAAGGCACCCGCTTTCAAACTCACTGTTGGCACCCAAGCCATCAAAGCTTCTAAAGCTAAAGCAACAGAGCCCAAAAAAAATTCATCCGATTATAAACCTTGGGCTATAGATCCTAACCACAAATTCACTCCTCTTGGAGAGTCCTTGGAATCTTCGATGAAAACTCTATTGGCCAACAAAATCATCTACTTGCCTAAGATAAAATTCTTTGATCCTGAACCTAAACCGAAATGGTGGAGAGAGATTGATTTCTGTGACTTCCATCACAATAAAGGTCATAAGACTAATAACTGCATTCACTAGAAACACATTATACAAAACAAAATTGATAATGGAGAAATCAAAATCTACAATCATAAGAGCAATAATGATCATAAAACATTCACGGAACCATTTCCTAAACATGGTAAAGAAGATTCTTCTTCTCAGCCTAATATGGGTGCTAAAGTCAATTATGCCTACTTTGGAAATAATGCTGTCATCAATATGGTTGAACCGTGTCTATCTGAGCATTGCAATGTCATCACAATTGTAAGAAAATATAGGGATAATCGATCAGCTAATGCAGTTACTCGATCACAAGCTCAGGCGCATCTGCAAGGACAAATACCAGATTCATCCAATGTCCCTAGGATGCCTTTCAATCTTTCATTTGTTTCTAAACAGAAGGCTACATCTAAATATTCAAGTCCTAAAGACATGAGGCCTAAATCATACAGTATTGTCCAACAACTCCAACATACAAATGCAAAAATCTCCATGTTTGAGTTACTTCGGATATCTCCAGCTCATAGAGCCATTCTAGACAAAGCTCTGCTCGGATCCAATGTTCCTGATAACCTTGATTTAGATAGATTCCAGACTATGGTTGGTCATCTTACGTCTCCACAGTATATCTCCTTTTTAGAGGAAGATGATAACTCCTTGAGTCATCCGCATAACCAGCCCTTGCATATTGAAGTCTTGATCCAAAACCATCATGTCAAACATGTGTTGATAGATGGGGGCACTAGTCTAAATATTTGTTCTTTCAACTTGATTACACAATTGGGATTTTCAGAAATGGCCATTGATCCTAGAAAGAAGATAACTATCAAAGAATATGATGAGCAAGAAAGATCTTCCAAAGGAACAATTGTCTTACCTATCATAAGAGGTCCTATCATCAAAGATACTATATGTCAAGTTCTTGATCTACCTTTGGCTTACAATATCCTTCTAGGGAGACGATGGATACATGAAATGAAAGCTATTCTTTTTACATACCATCAGTGTTTGAAATTTCCTTATGAAGTAGTAGAGGTGATGATTCCAGCTGATCTATATACAACTTCCAATGAATTGAAAGTAAGTGTTGATAAACTTGTTCCTAATAACAAAGAATCTTCCACTAAGCAGCTAGACGTTGCTTCAACATCCAAGATGGAAGACATTGCTAACGATGTTAAAATCAAAGAAAATAGTATCAGAGAATATACTATATAGCCTGTCTTATCTTTGACATCTCTCCCTATCTCACCTAAGTCCTATGGGAAAACTCTAAAACAGTCTAAAAAGGAGTCTAAAGAACCTCTTGAGGCATATAAAGGAAATTTTGTTGCATAATAAGTATCTAAACAAGAGTTTGAAGAGGATGAAGCTGTGCTTGCATGGCTATACAAAGATGAACCTGAATCTCAAATTGTTCAAAAATGTGACTCTAAAATACTGAAGATCCCTTCTAAGTCATATGGCCCAGGGGACAAATTGATCACAAAAATGGGATATAAAGGAAAAGGACCTCTAGGACTACAAGGTAAAGGTCTTCTATCACCTCTTGACCATCATGGACGAGCAAATGAGAATTGATGGAAGAGAATCCTGGGTGTAAGAGCAATCTTGCATCACCCAAAAATATTTCTGGTTTTATTTTCAATAAGGGCTATCTGTGCAAAGCTGCTATTTATGGAAACTTATTATTTTTAGTAAGTTGGTCATACAATCTCAGAATGTTCTGATTTCATAGGTGGAGGTTCATTTCAGTCATTTCAGCCTTCCAGTTAAGTTTCATTGCCACATCATCAGTATTGGTGAATTTATTGAGGTTTTTGGATACGAAATCTTTGAGCTTAATTTTGAAGGCCTTAGAGGCTCCTGATCATGATCGACCCCTAGTTGACTAGTGCTAGTGTGGTTAGGCATTGTAGATCTTGTCATGGCATTTTCGAAAAGTGGTTACAATAGAAAAATGGAGCTACAGTTAAAAAGTTATGGCCTCTAAAAGTTGGGCTGCCTAAAAGCATATTTTGTATTTCTTTTGAGCCGACCTTATTGTAAAAATTGTGAAAATAAAATAATTCTATGTATAGTCTGCCTTAATGGCTAAATTTCTGGAACCTTCTTGGGCGGTGGAAATTACCTATATAAAGAAGGCCCATAGTGTTGTCTAGGGTAGTTCTGGGTATTGATTCGAAGCTTTGTCCTATAGAATATTGTAAGGGAATGCCCATGTGGCTTTGCATATTGTAATTCTAAAAGTTTGTAATTCCACATTTTTGGAGATAATAAGAAGCCCATTTTCTATTCTTGCATATTGTTGTTGTTTCTCTATTTCTATTATGTGTTTGTGGTATTAAGGGGAGCACCCTTCATCAAGTGGTATCAGAGTAGGAGTTCTTGAGTGTGTAAATAGATCACCGATTGTGAGGCAGTTTGTACCAGGACCGTGGGTTAGGTTTTCTATGTAAATAGATTATTGACTGTGAGGTAGTTTGCACTAGGACTGTGGTTAGGGTTTCAGGGAGAAGAACAAAAATTCCTCCATGAAGGGAACATGGTTGAAGAGCTGGTGTTGTAACACCTGAGGTTAGAGAACTGTAGAGACAAGTGTGATCATTGCAAGAGGACATTCATAGAGGAATGAACTTTAATGTCAGAGATGAAAGTGAGGATGAAGCCGAAGAAGGAAATTCTAAACAAGGAGAAGTCAAAGTTTTGAATCAAGAAGAAGAAAGACTTTTCTGAGCCATCTCAAAGATCGGGAAGAGACCTAAAATTGAGGTTCTGACATTTTTTAGAAATCTTAACCTAGAAGAATTGATCGACTGGATCAATGAGTGTGAAGAATATTTTGAGTATGAAGATATTGAGGATCCTAATCGGGTCAAGTTTGCAAAGGCCAGACTGAAGGGCCATGTGAAGATCTAGTGGCAAGAGATTCAATTGGAGTGAAATCAAAGAGGAAAGGATAAAATCACAAGATGAGAGTGGATGGTGGATAAATTGAAGTGACAGTTCATCCTTGTTGATTATGAGCTTGACCTATTGAAGAAAATGCAAAGTTTGAAGTAAGAAGGAAGATCTATTCAGTAGTATACAGAGGAGTTCAATCGAATCCTCATCAGAACAGGCCATGCAGAAGCTGACAAGGAGAAAGTTTCCCATTACCTTAATGGGTTAAGGCCGAGCGTTCAGGAAGAATTGAATCTGGACCGAGCACCAGTTTTCCCTAAAAGTAGAGGAAAAGCTGAACAAGAAGTTTGAGAGCAGACAAAGCGAAAGAGGTCGTGATGGAAGATCTAGTGGATGGTCATATGGAGATCAAAATGAAGATCCGAAAAAGCAGGATGAGGCCAGTAATAGTCAGAATCAGAGAGGAGATAATTTCAATCATTTCCATGATCAAAATAATAGAGATCGGAGAGGAAGAGGAAGAGGAAAAGGATCTGGAAGAAGAGGCTTGCATGGAACATGTTTTCACTGTGGAGTAGAAGTTCATAGGGCATTTGAATTTCCTCAATGCCAAGGAAGGATGGATAGGAGAAATGAAGGCCAGGCTAGAGTGGCACATGTAGATGAAGATACCAGATCATCACATTCTGAAGATGCTGAAGGAGGAGAAACACTAATTAATAGAAGAGTCCTACTGAGTGGTGAGAATGAACCTAAACAAAGGAGGAGCCTATTTCACACCAGGTGCAAGTGTGAGGGTAAGTGTTGTGATGTGATTATTGATAGTGATAGTACTAATAATTTGGTGTTAGAAGAGATGGTGAAAAATTTGAAGCTCAATAGATAGAAACACCCACATCCATATTGGATTTCCTAGGTGCAGGATGACCACAAGGTCATGATCAGTGAATAGTGCCTAGTAAAGTTCAAGATTGGTGGGTACCATGATGAGGTACTATGTGATATCATACCTATGGATGCATGTCACATGTTGTTGGGTAGGTCATGGAAGTTTGACAGATGTGTTGTACACGATGGTCGTGCAAATACCTATTTCCTAACAAATGATGGAGTGCGAGATAAGCTAAAGCCATTGAAGGAGACTGAAGAAAAGGTATGTGGTAATGCAAGAATAACTTTTGTTGATGGAAGAAAATTCTTAGAGGGTATGAGGCATGAGCATGTGTGTTTTTCTTTAATTCCAAAAGCTAGTAAAAAGTAAGTAGAGGATGTACCTATAGAGGTTGCAAATTTGTTGAATGAGTTTTAGGATATTGTATCTAATAATGTACTTGATGGATTACCACCGGTAAGGAAGATCAATCATTAGATGGATTTGATTCCAGGAGCTAGTTTGCCAAACAAGGCAGTTCATAGAATGACACCAACAGAAAGTGAAGAGTTGAATAGACAAGTACATGAGTTATTGTAGAAGGGGTTGATTCGAGAGAGTTTGAGTCCCTATGCTGTACCAGTGGTATTAGCACTGAAGAAGAATGAAAAATGGAGAATGGAGGATGCGTATAGATTACAGAGTAATAAACAAGATCACAATCAAGTACCAGTTTCTATTGCCATGAATGGATGATATTATGGATTGTTTGAGTGGAGCTGTGTATTTTTGAAAGATAGATTTAAAGAGTGGATATCACTAGATTTAGATCAGAGAAGAAGATGAATGGAAGACTACCTTCAAGACAAAGGAAGGACTATATGAGTGGTTAGTCATGCCTTTTGGGCTAACCAATGCACCAAGCACTTTCATGTGGCTCATGAACAAGGTTTTGAAAGAATTTCTAAGTAAGTTTGTCATTGTTTACCTAGATGATATTTTAATCTTTAACAAGACATTGGAGGAACATATGATGCATAATCGTATGGTGTTTGAGAAGTTAAAGGATGAGAAATTATTAATTAATTTGAAGAAATGCAGTTTTGTGAAGAAGGAGTTAGTGGATTTGGGATTTGTAGTTTCAGTAGAAGGTTTGAAAATGGACCCAGAGAAAGTGCAAGCTATCCTTGACTGGCCTACTCCAAGGAGTGCTACTGAGGTAAGATCTTTTAGTGGTTTGGCTAGCTTTTACAAAAAATTTATCATAAATTTTAGCAATATTTGTGGACCCTTGATTGAAACAATGAGAGGGGATAGAAAAGAGTTCAAGTGGACTAATGGGGCAGATAAGAGTTTTAAATTGTTGAAACAAAAGGTTATAGAACAACCTGTTTTAGCACTTCTTGATTTTAATAAGGCGTTTCAAGTAGATTGTGATGCTAGTGGTACTGCAATAGGAGCTATTATGAGCCAAGAAGGTAAACCTATTGCTTATTTCAGTGAGAAGTTAAATGATGCAAATAAGAAATATTCTATTTATGATCAGAAATTTTATGCTATAGTTCAGGCATTGAAGAAGTAGAGACACTATTTGCTTCCTAAGGAGTTTTTTTTGTATACTGATCATCAAGCTTTGCAATATTTGAATAGTCAAGGAAAGTTGAATCAAAGACATTTGAAATGGGTTGAGTTTTTGTAGAGTTATACATTTATTTTGAAACACATAAGTGGAAAGTCTAATAGGGTTGCAGATGCACTTAGTAGAAGGAAACTATTGCTGACAGAGATGCAGATTGAGGTGGTTGAGTTTAAAGAACTCAAGAGTTTGTATCCAGAGGATTCTAATTTTGGTGAAGCTTGGAAAGCTTGTAAAAAACTTGTTACTCTAGATAGAATGAAGTGACTGAATTTCATCTTTCAAGATGATATGTTATTCAGAGGGAGTTAGTTGTGCATTCCAAGAAGTTCTATGAGGGATAATCTCATCAAGGAGAAGCATAGCGGAGGATTGACTGGACATTTTGGTCAAGATAAAACCCTTGCTTTGGTTAGTGAGAATTATTATTGGCCATAGTTGCAGCAAGATGTCAAGAAGTTTGTACAGAGTTGCAGAGTATGTCAGATGACAAAAGGAGTGAAGTTGAATACAAGGTTGTATCAACCATTACCTGTACCAGAGAAGCCTTGGGAGGATATTAGTATGGACTCTGTTCTTGGTTTACTAAGGACACAATAGGGACATGATTCAATTTTTGTGGTGGTTGATAGATTTTCAAAGATGATACATTTTATTCCTTGCAAAAAGACTAATGTTGTTCATGTAGCAGAATTATTTTTTAGAGAAGTGATGAGACTACATAGTTTTCCAAAGAGTATAGTTTCAGATAAGGACACTAAGTTTGTTGGATATTTATGACGTACATTGTGGAAAAAGTTGAAGACAAATTTGAAGTTTAGTTCATCACATCATCCATAGATTGATGGACAAAGAGGCGGTGAATAGGAGTTTGGTGAATTTGCTGAGATGTTTAGTTGGAGATAAGCCAACAGGATGAGATTTGATTTTACCACAGGTAGAATTTGCATACAATAACTCTGTCAATAGGAGCACTGGTAAATTACCATTCTAGATTGTATATGGGAGTAGTCCAAGAAATGCATCTGAGTTGAGAAAGATAGATAAAGGAGAAATAAGTAGTGCTGAAGCTAAGGATTTTGTAGAACATTTGAAGAACATCCACGAGGAGGTGAGGAAGCATATTACCAAGATGAATGCACAGTATAAGGCTAAGGCAGATGAGAAAAGGAGGCATAAGGAATTTTAGGTTGGAGATGAAGTCATGGTTCATTTGTGGAAGGAAAATTTTTTAGTTGGTACATATAACAAATTGAAAATAAAGAAGTTTGGACCATGTAAGATACTGAAGAAGCATGATTCAGGAAATGCATAAGGTAGAATTGTCTATTGAGCTAAATATTTCACCAGTGTTTAACATTTCAGATTTGATAGAGTATCATGAAGGAGTTGTTGAAGATGAAGTTATAGCTGCACAGTGGAGTATTCCAGCAACCAGTTCATATATCAAGGAGATTGAGGATATATTGGACAGTCATGTTGGCAGAAGTACAAGGAATAGGACATATGAAAAATATCTTATCAAGTGGAAAGGATGACCTATTGAAGATTCATCATGGATGACAAGGGAGGAGGTTAACCATCTTGGTTTTCCTCTTCACACCTAAGTCGTGACAGGGTCACTTCTCAAATTACCCTGGGTGTCTGATGCAGGAGCATCCTGGGTGTAAGAGCAATCTTGCATCACCCAAAAATATTTCTGATTTTGTTTTCAATAAGGGCTATCTTGTGAAGAGCTTCTATTTATGGAAACTTATTATTTTTAGTAAGTTGGTCATACAATCTCGGAATGTTCTGATTTCACAGGTGGAGGTTCATTTTAGTCATTTTAGCCTTCTAGTTGAGTTTCATTGCCACATCATCAGTATTGGTGAAGTTATTGAGGTTTTTGGGTATGAAATCTTTGAGCTCAATTTTGAAGGCCTTAGAAGCTTTGGATCACGATCGACCCCTGGCTAACTGGTGCTAGCGCGATTAGGCACTATAGATCTCGTCATGGCATTTTTGAAAAGTGGTTACAATAGAAAAATGGAGCTATGGTTAAAAAGTTATGGCTTCCAGAAGTTGGGTTTCCTAAAAGCATATTTTGTATTTCTTTTGAGCTGACCCTATTGTAAAAATTATGAAAATAAAATAATTCTATGTATAGTCGGCCTTAAGGGCTAAATTTTTGGAACCTTCTCGGGTGGTGGAAATTGCCTATATAAAGAAGGCCCGTAGTGTTGTCTAGGGCAGTTCTGGGTAGTAGATCTAGGTATTGATTTGAGGCTTTTTCCTATAGAATATTGTAAGGGAATGCCCATGTGGCTTTGCATATTGTAATTCTGAAAGTTTGTAATTCCACATTTTTGGAGATAATAAGAAGCCCATTTTCTGTTCTTGCATATTGTTGTTGTTTCTCTGTTTCTGTTGTGTTTGTGGTATTAATGGGAGCACCCTTCATCAAGAGTAAAATAGGTCTAGGATATAAGAAGAAGCCTTTCCATCTTAGCAAGAACTCCCCATATGTCTTAGAATAGATTGAGCCATCCACAACAAATCAACTAAAGGAAGAAACAATAGAACAATCTAATAGTGATGATTCAGACACCACTGAAGATCTTATTCCTTATGAGCGTTTGCCTAAAGAAATAAAAGACCTCCTTGAAGCTGAAGATGATCCAGTAAAAATAATTAATATAGTCGAAACACAAGAACCTACTATAGAGCAAGAGATAGTTGCACCACAAGAACCAGCTAATCTCAAAGGCAATCAAATAGACAAAGAGGAAGGTGGTAGTTATTCTGAGACAGATTCCCATGAGTATGAATTCAAATTAGAATCTGAGGGTAACCCTTCTTCGGGAATTCATCCTAACTTTAATCATGTTCTTAGATTTCCTAGAGGCATAGATGAAGAATAAAATGACTATGAATGGGGAATCATTCCAGAAGAAGATGAGCTTATCATAGAGAAACATGCTGATGTTATTCACTAATATGCACCTAAACCCAATGTAAGTCTAGAGTGAAATGCTGAACTTAACGAGTCTAATCCACTAATGGCTGAAGTGGACTCCCACAATGACATTGAGCCTATTCAAGAATTAAACGTCTTAAGTTGTATTATCACTTTTGAAATTGAGCATTGGGTTAGGACCAATGATGACAGATCTATATCCGTAAACACTATTTCCAAATCTTTCACCACTTTGACTATCCAACATCCTAAAATTCTTGTCCAAACCTCTACAAATCTGAGCCAAAGTATTTATACCTTTCCAAATGACTATGCCCTTTCTTGTTACCTCAATGTTGTTGAGCCTATGAGGACTTCCATCAATGAGCCAAGTGTTAGCATGATGGAGTTGGACATCAAGTATCTTAGTCAAGAAAATAAGAATACGAATAAAAAGAAAAGGAGTTCTGAGGGTGAAAACCACTTTGTGGCAGTCTCACAACCTATAAAAGTAAAAATAAAAGACGTATCTAAAGGTGAAAACCTCTCCGAGGCACTGAAGGATGAGATATTTGATGTCCTTTTTAGTCATTTATAGGATAGATCTCCAGTTCTAATTGAGCCTACTCAATCTATCAACTTGGGAATAGTAGAAGAACCACAGTTGATCCATGTAGCACAATCCTTATTAGAAGAAGAAAAGAAAAAATTTACAACATTCCTAACAGAAAAGAAGATCAACTTTGCATGGAAATATTCAGATATGCTAGGGTTGGATCCTGATCTCATAATGCACCATTTATCTATAGCTCCAAACGTCAAACTTGTTAAGCAGAAATTGAGAAATATGCATCCGCATGTTGCACTATTGGTCAAAGCTGAATTAGAGAAACTACTAAAAGCTAGATTCATCTTTGTTATTGACTATGCTGAATGGATCTCTAATATTGTACCTATTTATAAACTAGAAAAATCTATAAGAGTGTGCACAGATTTCAAAGATGTAAACAAAGCATGCCCTAAGGATGATTTTCCACTACCTAACATTGATATGATAGTGGACATGACTGCGGGCTTTGAGATGTATTCTTTAATGGATGGTTTTTCTGGATATAATCAAATCAAAATTTCTCCAAAAGATCAAGAGAAAACTGCTTTCACATGTGCATGGGGTACCTTCTATTGGAATGTCATGCCATTTGGGCTTAAGAATGCTAGTGCTACATATCAGAGAGCTATGATGTCTATTTTTCATGACATGATGCATTGAACTATGGAGGATTATGTTGATGACACTTTAGCAAAATCTATGATAAGATCTAAACATCTAAATGACTTGAGCAAAATACTAGATAGAATGGAGAAGTTTAGTCTTAGACTAAACCCTAAGAAGTGTGCTTTTGGTGTCACTTCTGGAAAGCTCTTAGACTACATTGTTTTAAAGAAAGGAAATGAAGTTGATCCAACTAAAGTTAAAGCTATCATGGAGATGCAACCTCCCAATAATATTAGTCAAATGAGAACATTACAAGGGAGAGTTCAATCTATTAGATGCTTCATATCTCAACTAGCAGACATATCACACCCTTTCACAAAGACATTACATAAAGGTGTGACCTTTGCATGGAACAAGGAATGTGAAAAGAATTTTAATCATATCAAGAAATATCTATCAAATCCTCCTATCTTGATGCCTCCCATTCAAGGGAAGCCTTTGATCTTATATGTCTCCACTATAGATACATCACTGGGGCATTGCTTGGACAACATGATGAGAACAAGAAGGAAAGAGCTATATACTATATCAGTAGAACATTGGTGGCATGCAAAAAGAACTATTCTATGATTGAAAAGGCTTGTCTAGCTATGATCTTCACATCAAAAAAATTGAGACATTTTATGTTGGCTCATACCATGCATTTGGTAGCTAAGATTGATCCACTAAAGTACCTACTAAGAAAAGCTTCCCTCACAGGTAGATTAGCCAAATGGGTCATCCTCTTAAGTGAATTTGACATTGAATATGTTGAAAGAAAAGCTATTAAAGGCCCAGTTATTGTTGATCAACTAGAAGATGCACCTTTGTTTGATGACACACCAATGCACATGGAATTCCCAGATTCCTCTATCATGAATCTTTCTTCTAGAGAATGACAATTATTCTTTGATGGATCCTATACATAGAATGGATCTGGAGCAGGCATCTTGTTTCTCACTCCTCAAGGATACTCAATTCCTAAGGCATTCAGAATAAAATTTTCTTGTACAAATAATATTGTTGAATATGAAGCCCTTCTTAATGGTATGGAAATAGCAATTGAGTGGAAAGTAATAGAATTACACATTCATGGAGACTCACAACTTGTAATCCATCAAGTCAATGATGTGTATCAAATGAAATATGAAAAGCTCATTCTATACAAGAGAATGGTAGATGATCTAAAGAAATACTTCATATCTATCACCTTTGAGAAAATACTTAGAATAGAGAATAAGGCTGCCGATGCAATGGAAACACTATCTACTTTATTACATCAACTTGAACATGAGCTATGCTACGAGTTCTTGGTGGAAGCACTATCTTATCTTGCGTATGATTCCCCTGATACCTGTATGATCTACATTGTTGTAGGTCATGATTCATCCTGCTATAAAAATTTATTCTCCTATCTCAAAGACCAAATCATTCCTAATACCTTTAACCTCCATGAAAAAAGATACCTTATCCGCAATGTATACTGATATGTTATCATTGGTCATGATCTGTACAAATGAGGTCTAGATGGTATGCTATTTAGATGTTTAGAATGGGAAGAGTCTAAATGTGCATTAGAGGAAGTCCATGATGGTATTTTTGGGTCACACTCGAATGGTTTAACACTAGCTTGAAAACTTATTAGGGCCAGGTACTATTGGCCAGAAATGGAGAAAGAAGCTATCAAGTTTGCTAAGAATTGTCAAAAGTGCCAAGTATATAGAAACTTAATTCATGCTCTAGGGAGAGATCTAATTCCCTTCACTACACAATGACCTTTTCACTAATGGGCATTTGATCTTATAGGATCCATACATCCTTATTCTTCTAATGGACATACCCATATCATAACAGCTACAGATTATTTCACAAAATGGGTAGAAGCAGTCCCTTTAACTCAAGCCATTGGCAAGAAAATTTCTATTTTCATCTTGAACTATATCATATGCTAGTATGGTATTCCACATTCTATAGTCATAGATAATGGTGGATAATTAAAAAACAAAGACTTAAATGATTTATGTGCCAAATTCAAGATTACACAACATTGGTCATCTATCTACTATCATCAAGGGAATGGACAAGAAGAGGCTTCTAATAAGAATCTATTGAAAATCTTGCACCGTACAGTTAATAAAATATGAAGAGACTGGCATCTCATGATCAATCCAACTCTGTGGGCCTACAAAACAAGTATTAGGACACCCACTGGTGCTACACCATTCGCATTAGTTTATGGGTCTGAAGTGGTACTACCTATTGAGGTTGAAATCTCATCACTAAGAATCAAGATGCATGGTTGAGTAACTGATGATGACTACAGAGTGTCTAGGTTGCAAGAACTTGAACTACTAGATGAGCATAGACAAGCAGCATATGATCATCTTAGAGTATATCAGAAAAGAATGTCTAGAGGATACAACAAGAAAGTTAGACATAAAATTTTAGGTTGGTGATCTACTCTTGAGAGAGAATCCTAAAAATCAATCACATAGAGAATGCAAGGGGAAGTTTGAACCCAATTGGCTGGGTCCCTTTGTAACCACTAATACTTTTGGCTCTAGAGCCTATCAACTCTCAACGACTGAAGGAGAATAGCTCTGAGAACCAATCAACATTCTCCATTTGAAGAAATTTTATGCTTGAGGCATTTAGTATTCAAAAATGTCCTCAAAAAATTATAAAAATCTGAAAAAGCCCTGAAAAAAATGAACATCTTGGTGAAAACCTAGCAATGGGCACCTTGATGATTCACAAAAAAAGTTAAAAATATCAAAAGTACAAAAAAATTGAAAAAATGAAAAAATACAAAAAAATGAGAAAAAGAAAAAGTGCCCTGGTGAAAACCTGGAAACAGGCACCTTGGTAGTAAAAATAGAATCTTTGCAAAGATGGTGAAAACTCAGCAAACAGGTGCCACTTGTTTCAAAATGCTCCATCTATCAGCGCAATCTTGGTCTTTCCCAGCTTTTAGTCTTGCTTTAGTTTGTACATATCTCCCGGTTTGTTTCCGCATTCCTATTTTCAATAAGTCGGTCTATACACCAATCAGCTCAAGTGTATGTATCCTATCAATGTTTCAAACTTGGGGGCAATCAATGTCATATCCTATGGCCTCAAATGTATCTTTAGACATGTCATATCTAGTCATAATCCTTTGAAGCTTCATCCGAGTCAGTCCGTCTGTCTCCTCTCCAAAAAGGATTTTGCATCTACAACAATGCAATCAAACATCAAACTGAAAAAAATCTATGCTTTTACATGCTTTTATCTCCTTGTACGCTTACTGATTCACATTGAGATTTTTGCATATTGTGTCCTTTCAAGATCTTCGATGATTTCCTTTATAGTATTTAGAGAGTGATGACTGGGGGCATAATCTTTTCTTTATTTTCTACTTGTATGTGAAAATCTAACAACTTTGGAAATTCTGGTTTGAAATGGTGTCTGTCTGTAAGAGCCTTTATCTCAAATTGGATGGTCATGAGTACCTCGACCATTGATACCCAAAAAATTCAAGGAAGTTTGATCTAACTATTGTCTTTTTGAGTGAGTTCTTCCTCCTACTTTGAAACACAATCTTACCTAAGGATGTGAACAATAAAGGGTCACTACGGGTAATTCACACTGGATTTAGAATGGTCTCTTGACTCATGACATTTATGTTTTGATGCTTATACAAATTGCTATATCAAAATGGACATGATATTTAGGTCATCCTAGCATTTGTGCCTTGGTGCTTATATCTAATCTGACATTCTGAAAATAAAATCAATATTCATATGTCCATGGTTGTCTAACCAGTGGGCATTGTATTGATTCTTGTGCATACAAATCAATATTCATATGTCTATAGTTTCATAACTAGTGGGCATTGTATTGATTTATCTGATTACCTAAAAAGTTCAATGATGATAACAAATTGACACATGATCAGTGACTGGGTCCTAGGTCTTAGGTTGCATTTCATTTTGCATGTCATTTTGCACTTTGCATGATTGCATGATCTCACAAATTGCTTGAACACTTCAACAATTCTTCTAAACTAAACTTAAACTGAAAATGAAGAGCTGAATCTCACACGAAGGTTTCCTCACAAAACTACAAGCAGTCACCATCCTGGGTTAAACATCCTTTTTGACATAAGACTGAGTACTTGTCTTCATCAATACCTACAAAACATATCATGTGTATCGTTGCATTTACATTACATATTCATGATCATTCCATCTATTGCATTACATACATTTCCATACATACATTTTCCATAATCAATTACATTTGCATCACATTCATACATTTGAAAGAAACCATTGCATTGCATAAATCCATACATACATTCTACTCTACTCATAGCATTTACATCACATGATATCATCATAAATCAAAACATGACAAGTACAAATGAAGTCACAACCAAAATCTTGATGTCATATCATATAACTCGAAACTAGTAAAGGGTGTGCTACTAGCAAAAAGTACAAAGGAATGAGCTCATGTGAGCTATCAGAAGTCAAAACAATATACATAAACAAAAATGGCAAAATATATTAGAATATCTTGATAGATTAGCTATCTGCCTGATCCTCTTCATCTGGTGGAGGTGGTGGTGGTGCATTAGGCACTACCTTGGCTCTAGGAGCTCTAGCTCACTCTGATGCTATCATATACTAAGAGTATGGGTACTCTTTGAGTAGCAGGAACAACAACATAGTAAGTAGAAATGTAATAGGTAGCTCTCAAGGTTTGATGTGTCACCTCTATTTGTAATCTCCTATTCTCCTCTAGGAGCTGGGATTGCTATCTATTTGCCTCAGTGAATCGCTCCTCCCAACGAGCACTCCATACCTTCAGGTCCCTGACCTGTAATCTAAGACATCTAATAATCTCCTAAGGAGTCAATGGTACACTAGGATCTACATCTACTACTGGCATGTCAGTATCTCCAACAGGGTGCTTGATAGTCTCTGCTCTTTGCACCTTACGACGTCTAATCTCATCTCCCAGATGAAAACTAGTATCAACATGAGTGGGATCAGGACCAACACCTACATCCTACTATGCACCAAGAACCTCATCCATTGTACCAACACTACCAAAAGTACCACTCTCTCCTCTAGTGGCTCTCTTGTGTAAAATTGTAGGTCTTCCTACTGACAAACTAGAGGGATGAGGTGGTCTCATTTGTCTAGATGGTCTCTATGGAGGTGTGAATACTGCTCTTGGCCACGGAGGTGTAGGATGTGGCATCGACACCTGTGTACCTATACATCTTTGTCCTCTCCCCATTGGAGCCCCTGTAACATCCATAGCCTCCTCCATGGAGGGTATCAACTCTGTCGGATCTGAAAACCTATGTATGGGATGCTCTGCAAGCCATCCAATGAATCCATTTGTGACCCCTGCATCTGACACATCTAGCCGATAGTCCCAATCTCTACCAATGATACCATTGTACTCCTATGTACAAAGAGCACAAGATAATCTAGGGCTCCATCCTAAACTGAGCTCTCTATGGATCCATGCATAAGGTGCAAGCTCCTATGGTGCATCTTGTATGATGTCATACTATCTTCACACCCTGGTAATAAGGAACTGCTCCAAAACTATAGTAGTTCTACCAATCAATACCTGACTTTGGCACAAATAGCTAAATTGCTCTCATGCAGTGGGCCAGGCCTCAATCTATAAATATGGATGCCATATAACAAAGGTACTATCATCTAAGTAGCATCTAAAGTACTCTATGTGACCCATGCGCACCTATGTAACATATCTAGAGTATCTATATATCATTGTCTCCTGTGGCTGGTGCTGATCCTAACACACTAGTCTACATACTGGGATATGCTCCCTCACCCATATCTGAAGCACTAATACACCGGAAGAAAAAGACTTTCCCTCCTGATACACAATCTCATGCATCTCAGAGAACATATGTGCTAGCATGCATTGACCCCAACTCAACTCAGAAGGAGAGGCCATCAATCATGCAACCATAGCCCAACCCATCAAGAGACCGTTCTACTGATGGTTAGACATAATAATGCCTCCAATCATACCAGCTATAATACACTCTAATCTATGGGTCTGTCCATAGTGCTATACTAATAAATCCCAAGAAATAGAACCAGTAAGCTGTGTATCATCTCCAAACAAATGTTTGAAGGCATATAATCCAAACTACCCCGAGCTCACATAATCTAGATGAGGACCATGAACTAGAATACGCAATATCCTGTACACATCCTTTGGTGTCACAGTAATCTCTCCAATAAGGAGATGAAAGGTCTGGGTCTCGGAATGAAAAATCTCCATCAAAGACATCAACAATCCATGGTTCACCTTAATCTTGGGCAACCGAATCAGATACTCGAAGCCACAAGGAGCTAGATGAACCCTCATAGGGTCTGGAAGAGATATGCATGGTCTCTAAGTAGCAGGATGAGAGACACGCAAATGAATGTTAGGATATATGACCTACACATAATAGAAATAGGGAATTCTATCATTAATTTGGTTGAAAAATAGGCTAACAGTATAGAAATTCAAAAGTTCACTATCTCAGAAGGTGCATTAAATGATCAACAATCAGCCTAAGGAATCAGAAAATAAAATTTTTTGACCTAAAAAGGAGTTTTAAGCTCACTGTTTTCCATATGACAATATAAACTGGCACCAAAACTCGTATGAGTTTTAGCAGGGTCCCATAGGACAAACCATGCATATACGACTTTCTAGGGATCACCATACAACATATGAGGGACCCGACAAAATGTTGTATGACTCTTGGGTGCCTCTCAAACAAGTTTTGGGGGGTACTGATATGATACTCTACAGGACATTGAAAAGTTGTATGAGTCACAGAGGATAGTCGTACAAGTTTCCATGCATGCAAGAATTGAAAAATTGAAACGTACGAAAAGCAACCTAAAAATGTTACAAACATGAAAAAATGGAATTTACGAAGAGGCACAGAGGTCCACTTACCAAATGTCCATACTGTGGAGGTCGCTGATGTCTCCAGTTGTGCTCAAATTGGTGGGAAGAGATAGGTACCTTTGGCTCAACCATTTTCTCACTTAGAGTCCACGAGGTTTCAAAATTCAAAGGTGAATAATGAATTGAAAATGACCCTTTTGGTCCTTATATAGCTTTTGACCTAATTTTCAAAAGTGATTTGTTTTTCATGAAAATTGCACCCTTGGCTAATTTCGATGTTTTGAACCCACTTTCGAGATCAAAATTGAAATCTAAGATTGTTTACTATGTCAAAATTGTGATTTAAAATTTTTGGACCTAGGATGGCCGACTGCCTTGCATAATCAAGCTTCAATCATCATAGAAATCCATTTTTCAACTTAACTGATTATCTTACATCAAACTGTCAAAATTTCAACTTGGTCAACCATGGTCAACTCATGGTCAAACCTAGTCAAACTTGGTCTTTTGGACGTCCAAACGATGTAGAATGTGTTCTCCAACGTATATACCCACTTCTCAAATCAATTAACATGCTTCTACACTATATAACGTTGACTTTTCTTGTCAGATTTTGATTTTCATCCCAAAGGGGACATGGTATTGCACATCATTCAAAGTCTGTAAACTCTAATTCTGTCAATTAAATCTTTCTTCAGTAATCAAGACAGCAACCACGTCTAGTTGCTGATTCATCTAAAGTCCTCATCACTTGGAGCAAATCTATTGATCCTTGGGGCATATCAGATTCATCGAGATCCATATCAATCTGGTATCCTAAATCTATCTTGTAAATTGTATCAAATTTTCGTAACCATCGGTTCATTAGTGTTATTTCCTTATTTCTTCGTAACTGATGGGTTTAGGATGTGATACCAATATGATTCTTTTGAGGACAATCAGGTTTGGAATTGGTCACTCACTTCTTCACAATCATAAGGTTTAGAATTATGCATTTTGACACTTTTTTCGTAATCACTGGTTCATTGTTGCTATAGTTAACATTGTCTTTGGTCATTCAGGACCTAAAATCTTAAAGCTTACATCTTTAAATCTTTCAATCAGTTTCTGTCTTAGAATCAATTAATCTTTCAAATCATTTTCATACATATATATCAGACATAGACTATTCTTTGAACCACTATGCTTTGCACAGTGATTCAAAGAGGGGCAAAATGTAATACCCCAAAAATGGGCTATAGGTTCATTAACCTCCTACATCTTCAATTCGAATGAAATCGACATCAAAGTCATAACCTAAGCCACATTTGCACATTATCGAATCCTAATTGATTTTATCCTAAATTCTGCATTGGGGAATATTCCTATTTATCCTAATTATCTCTAATTTAATGATTATTTGGCGATAAATCTTATTTATCCTACAGTTTGATTAATTGAATATTTTGAATATTTAATTAATTAGATTTAATACTGCCACTTAATTATTTCATTGGATTTAATTAAATTATTACTAAATTATATTATTTATTTTGACAATAAATCTAAAATCTCATGACTAATTGATTATATTTTTATTTAATTAATTCATGTTAGTTGTTAATATTTAATAATATAGTTTTAGAATAAAGTTTGATTTAATAATTGATTAACCCATAAATCAGTTGTTTTAATTCAAAAATCAGTTAAGCTGAGAATAAATCACTTTATTTTTAAATTAATTTATAATTAAATCATGCACAATCAGAAAAGCAGTCAACTAGAAATCAACAATCAATTTTAAAATTAAACTCAACATTTGATGATGAGTTGAAATTTGATCTAAACTCTATTTTGAGTTAAACACTACTTTTGCATGATTTTTGTGAGTTAATTATCTTTGATTTCCTGATAACTCAAAAGTCAACCTGACTTTATCAAGAGTGATTTATGGCTTTTCTCCTACATCCTCAAAGCCCTGGATTTCTATAAAATCAAGGTTTAGCTCTTCACACAAATATATACCTCAAATTTGCACAATTACTCTAGCGAATTTGCCAATCCTCCACTATGCTTCTCCTTGATGAGATTTTCCCTCATAGAACTTCATGGAATGCACAATTGACTCCCTCTAAATAACATACTATCCTGGATGATGAAATCCAACCACTTCATTCTGTCTAGAGCAATCGGTTTTGTACAAACTTTCCAAGCTTCTCCAAAATCAGGATCCTCTGGATACAAATTCTTGAGTTCCTTGAAGCCAACCACCTCAATCTGCATCTCTGTTAGCAATAGTTGCCTTTTGTTAAGTGCATCTACAACCCTATTAGACTTTCCACTCTTGTGTTTTAAAAAAATGTATAACTCTGCAAAAACTGAACCCATTTCAAATACCTTTGATTCAACTTTCCTTGACTATTCAAATATTGCAAAGCTTGATGATCAGTATACAAAACAAACTCCTTAGGAAGAAGATAGTGTCTCCACTTCTTCAATGCCTGAACTATAGCATAAAATTCTTGATCATAAACAAATTATTTTCTCTTGGCATCATTTAACTTCTCACAAAAATAAGCAACAGGTTTACCTTCTTGGCTCATAACAACTCCCATTGTAGTACCACTAGCATCACAGTCTACTTGAAACACCTTATTAAAATCTAGAAGTGCTAAAACAGGTTGTTTTGTAACTTTCTATTTCAACAGTTTAAAAATCTTATCTACCCCATTAGTCCACTTAAACTCTTTTCTATATGGTCCCATTATTTCAGTCAAGGGTCCACAAATATTGCTAAATTTTTTGATAAAATTCCTGTAAAAGCTAGCTAAACCATGAAAAGATCTTTCCTCAGTAGCACTCCTTGGAGTAGGCCATTCAAGGATAGCCTGCACTTTCTCTGGGTCCATTTTTAGACCTTCTACTGAAACTACAAATTCCAGATACACTAACTCCTTCACAAAATTGCACTTCTTCAAATTAATCAACAATTTCTCTTCCCTTAAATTCTCAAACACCATACGAATATGCATCATATGCTCCTCTAATGTCTTACTAAAGATCAAAATATCATCTAGGTAAAAAATGACAAATTTACCCAGAAATTCCTTCAGAACCTCATTCATGAGCCGCTGAAAGTGCTCGGTGCTTTGGTTAGCCCAAAAGGCATGACTAACCACTCATATAGTCCTTCCTTTGTCTTGAAGGCAGTTTTTGATTCATCTCCTTCTCTAATCCGAATCTGATGATATCCACTTTTTAGATCTATCTTTGAGAAATACACAGCTCCACTCAAACAATCCATAATATCATCCATCTGTGGCAATGGAAACCTGTACTTGATTGTGATCTTGTTTATTGCTCTGGAATTTGTACACGTTATCCATTCTCCATTCTTCTTTAGTACTAATACTGCTGGTGCAACACATGGACTCAGGCTCTCTCAAATCAACCCCTTCTATAACAACTCTTGTACTTATCTATTCAACTCTTCACTTTCTATTGGTTTCATTCTATGTGCTACCTTATTTGGCAAACTAGCTCTTGGAATCAGGTCCATCTGATGACTGATCTTCCTTATTGGTGGTAATCTATCAGGTACATTATCAAATACAATATCTTGAAACTTATTCAATAGATCTGCAACTTCTACAAGTACATCTTCTACTTCCTCTTTACCAGCTTTTGGAATTAAAGAAAAACACACATGCTCATGCCTCATACCCTCTAAGAATTTTCTTCCATCAACAAAACTTATTCTTACATTACCACTTACCTTTTCTTTTGTGTCCTTCAATGGCTTTAGCTTATGTCACACTCCATCCTTCATTAGGGAATAGGTATTTTCATGACCATCATTTACAACATGCCTATCAAAATGCCATGGTCTACCCAACAACATATGACATGCATCCATAGGTATGATATCACATAGTACCTCATCATGGTATCCACCAATCTTAAACTTTACTAAGCACTATTTATTAACCATGACCTTGTGGTCATCTTGTACCCAAGCAATCCTATATGGATGTGGGTGTTTCTACCTCTTGAGCTTCAACTTAGTGACCATCTCTTCTAACACCAAATTTTTAGTGCTTTTAGTATCGATAATCACATCACAACACTTATCCTCACACTTAGACTTGGTGCGAAATAGGCTTCTCCTTTTCTCAGGTTCATTCTCACCAGTCAACAAGACTCTTTTATTAATTAGCGTCTCTCCTCTTTCAACATCTTTAGAATGTGATGATCTGGCATCTTCATCTACATGTGCAACTCTAGCCTCACCTTTAGTTCTCCTATCTGTCCTTCCTTGGTGTTGAGGATATTTAAATTTCCTATGACCTTCTTCTCCGCAATGAAAACATGTTCCATGAAAGCCTCCTCTTCCTCTTCCCCTCTGATCTCTATTATTTTGATCTTGGAAATGATTGAAATTATTTTCTCTCTGATTTTGACTACTAATAGCCTCATCCTTCTTTTTTAGATCTTCATTTCGGCCTCCATATGACTGTCCACTAGATCTTTCACCATGACCTCTTCCATTTTGTCTTCTCTCAAACTTCTTGTTCAGCTTTTCCTCTACTTTTAGAGAAAACTAGTATGCCTCTTCAATACTGTTCATTCAAACCAAATTCAACTCCTCTTGAATGCTTAGCCTCATCCCATTAAGGTATAGGGAAACTTTCTCCTTATCAGCTTCCGCATGGCCTATTCTGATGAGGATTTGATAGAACTCCTCTGTATACTCCTGAACAGATCTTCCTGCTTGCTTTAAACTTTGCATTTTCTTTAGTAGGTCAAGCTCATAATCAACAAGAATGAACTATCACTTTAATTTATCCACCATCTGATCCCGTCTTGTGATTTTATCCTTTCCTCTTCTATTTTTCTCCAATTGAATCTCTTGCAACCAGATCTTTGCATGACCCTTCAGTAAGGCCTTCGCAAACTTGACCCGATCAGGATCCTCGATGTCTTCATACTCAAAATATTCTTCTAATTCATTGATCCATTCGATCAAATCCTCCGGCTTAAGATTTCCTAAAAATGCAGAAACCTCAATCTTAGGTCTTTTCTTGATCTTGGAAATAGCCCAAAAAAGCCTTTCTTCCTCTTGGTTCATAATTTCACCTTCTACTTCTTGATCAAAATTTCCTCCTTTGACTTCATCCTCAATTTCATTTCTGACATTAAGATTCATTCCTCTGTGAATCTCTTCTTTCAATGCTTGCACTTGTCTATGGAGCACTCTAACCTCAGGTGTCACACCACCAGCTTTTTTCCCATGTTCCCCTCATGGAGGCATTTTTGTGCTACTCACTAAAACCCTAAACCACGGTCCTAGTGCAAACTGCCTCACAGTCAGTGATTTGTTTACACACCCAGGAACTCCTGCACTGATACCACTTGATGAAGGGTGCTCCCCTTAATACCACAAACACATAACAAAAATAGAGAAACAAGAACAATTTGCAAGAACAATGTTGGTTCCTGAAAAGATTTTACACTCCAAGAGACACCAATATACCTAAGAATGATTTTGGGAATGGTTAGTTCCAAATATGGGAAGATCTATAGGTAACTAGACCAACTATAGGGACAAGACTGTCCTCTCCACTTTTGGCTCTGCAAAACCAAGATGGGTACACCTGATCCAATGGTTATAATTTTTTTCCTGACTTGATACTGGATATAACAATAGATATCAGTGAGAAAGTATTAAATAACAACCTACTATTCATTGACTCTCCATCACTGGGTAGGATGACTATTTTTTCAAGTAAATGAAATTATAGACTGGTTTTGATTATTGTATTTTTGACTGTAATGATTTCAATCATTGCTAATAAAAATGCACTCATATCGGCTAGTGCCTTATCCATTGGGCATATATTACCAAAATATAGAGAGAACACAAAGATCCTAGAAAAATCCAATTCATGAACATAAATACAAATATTTCAGCTCCTTCCTAATTATAGATAATCCTTAAGTAAATCACATGAACATGTATTTCATTTAGAGCAATATTTAATCCAACCCTAGGTCAGAACTCAGGATAAAACACATACACAAGTTGCTGATGAACTTAGAAATTCACAAAATTTGATATAGAGGAGAGATAAAGACCTAAAATTTGTATTAAGTATAATGAACCTTGATCATTTGTATACAATATATTTTGACAAACAAGCTTACAAATAATGGTAGCAGCCTTTACTTTCTTCTATTACTTACAAAGTGATACAAAATATTACAATCCTAGAATGAGGGCTAGGGATTAAAAAAAAACATCTATCTTCTAGACTCCTAAACTCTCAATACCTAATATGATCATGGAAATTCCTTTTATATACAAGGTAATGCAACAAGCTACCGATCATATTAGGGTTTACAAAACTTTTACCCTAAAATCTACAAAAACCACGCTAGGTTTACAATTAATGAACCAATTAGATTCTAGACTGACATCTTGTAGGTGAGCGCCTATCTTCAAGTCTTTCCTTGATCTCTTCAAACAAATCTGATTTCCTTTCCTCTCAACCCATCCTGCAATAAATATTTCCTACATCTTACCTACTTACGGACTATGAGTCACAACTTTTTGATCACCTCAAGAAGTAGAGGGAGTATCTGGCTTTTCAACATGGGGTATGTATTGATATCTCCATTTATTGAATACCTCTTCACTTGGGAACACAAAATTGACAAATTTAGCCTTTCTCCCAGACAACTACTTCCACTTGATTTCCATTTTCTTGACCTCATGGTAAATAAAATCAAACCTTGATTTGGAAGTCATTAATAACTTGATGGTATGGATGAAGGAAGGAGTCTTTTCCAAAACACTTGTTACTCTTTCTGAGAATAGTTCATCCATCTCCTCTCTCCATTTGTACAATTCCTTCAAGTCACCACTATCCTTGAAAACACTTAGTATTAACTCACAACTTAAATGTGTTAACTCCTTCTTCAACACATTGGACTTCCTTCTAAAATCATCCAAAATTATACTATATTCTACAAGCTTCTTTACAGACTGATGCGCTGGCTTGATCAATGGATCAGGATCAACTTGGCCTTTAGATAGCCAATGAAATAATCTCATATTTGGGGATCTCTCAACCCACTTATTCAAAATTGGTCCAAACTCATCCCTATTTCTATCTAAGGATGAGAACAAAACTTGTAATCTTCTGGCATGATCAAACAAAATTGAAGGCTTTAGATCATGAGAAAATTGCATTATTGCCTCTGTGATTTTCTCTTCATACTTTTGATTAGCAAGGGATCTAGCCTTCACATGCTCATCCTTCTCTTTCTCAAGCTTTGCCTTAATTTCTCTTAGTTTATTTGTTTCCTCAACCAACTGCTACTTTTCCCAACTGATTCTTGCATCTATATTTGTTTCTGGGAAAGGTGAAGGTGGAAACTCAAAAATGGGACTAGAAGAAGAGGCTACTATAGGCTTATCAAAAATCATCAACTGAGGTGATCTATGATCCTGTGGTCCAGACAATTGTGTAATCAGTTTTTCCTTCTGGATCAACTCTATCTCCAACTCATTATAGGATTTAAGGATGGTTTCAAATTTGATCCTTAATTCCTCCTTTTCCTTATTCTAAAGTAAGTGCTTCCTTTCTTTCCTTATTATTCTCTCTTCTTTTCATAGATTTCCCTTTATTGATTAATTTTCATCCTCCATAAGAACTGAAAAAATTCCCTAGTCCTAACAAAATTGTCATCTGAAATAAAGGAATCACTAGCTTTCTTCAAAACTAGGTCTAGTTCCTTACCCTCAAATTCTGCTACTGTAAGGTCCATGTCTATTCCTTTGGGTGCCTCTGGCATCCCCTCTTTCATTTCATCATTTGGAACAAAAATATTTCCCTCATTACTCAACTGTACTTGTTGTTGAGCAACTCCATGTTCATCCAATTGTAATGGGGATTGGGAAGGAGAATAGACTTCTTGCTTTGGTTGGGATTCTTCTTGTCTTTGCCTCTTTGGAGAGGGCTCCTCTACTATTATATCACTCATAGGTCTCTTCCCATTAGAGGAGGATAAGAGACTCCTATCTCTTTATTGAGCTGGGAGAAGGACACTATATCCCTTCCTATCCTGGATTGTATACATTCCTCTAGGGGTTAGTTTTGTGTATTCTGGCTGACTCAAAATCCTTCTTGCCCTTTTAGGATTAGTTTTACTCACTGTAGCCCTCTTTTCATTTTTTGTCTGCATAATTCCTTCAAATTACTCCATGAGGGCTTCTACCTTTCTTGCCCATGGCTGAAAAACTTTCAGTGGGTCATACCCCTTGTCAAAATTCCTGATGAAATCTACAGTTTTCTTGTAGATTATCCATTTCTCCTTTTTGACCTCTTGAGCTTGGAGATCAAACTCATTCCTAATTATATCTTCTAGAAAATTAAATTATTGCTCCATGATAGCACACTTCACCTTTTCTCTAAACACTCCAGAGATGAAACCTTCATTATCTGCACACCTCACTACAAGAGTAGCCATTCTATAAGGTTGCAGGACTTGATTCAAGTGTACCCATCCTATCTTGATAATGATGTATTGGTGGGCTATGGTGACACTTGGGAAGAAAGTTGCCTTTCCACTATTTGTCAAAGCTGCATCTTGCAAATCACTTAACTACCTCAAGATTCTAGCATACCCCAATTTTAAAGGGACTTGATAGGGAAAAATATAAGGTGACTTTCTACAACCATAAACCTTGAAAACTATGGAAACCAGATATAAAATTATATAACCAAAATTGTGCACTATGGTGATGTCCTTACAAAACTCCTTTGGCCTTATTAGCCTTAACAGTTCCATGGGAATTTTGGGATTTTCAAAGAATAACAAGGATTTGAGCATTGAGTCAAAATTTCTATCAAAAACCAAGTAACTGGCATCTGCTCTATCCGATGACAATTTTGTGGTCCACAACTAGACTGACAATGCCTCTGCATTCTTTTCCCTCACAATATCCATTGTCTTGCTAAAGAAATCCACACCTTTGTATAAGAATATGTGCATTAGCATAGAATAACATCTAAAAGGCCTGCCCACCTACATATTTTTTATCCCCATTAATTATTCATGGATTAGGTCTGCAAGGTAAGGGGAAAAATAAAAAATTAGTGCCAAGTGGGGGTGAAGGGATTGTACCATCATAAACATGTAAGGGATAGGCATATGTGTAGCCTCATCTTGTCCAAAAATTAGATCTAATGACTTATATACACCCTATGCTCTCAAATTGAAAAGGTCCAACCTAAAAGGCTCAGGTGTGCTTCGACTAACCATACACATGGCATCAATTTGGCCAAAGAAATCCCTTAAAGGGATAGACCTTAGATAGTCTCTCTATGCCTCATAGATTTTGTTAAATTCTTCAAAATCAATTTTTTCAAGCCCAACAGAAGGATCATTCAATGAGAAGACCTATTTGATTTCATTCTCTATGATGCTTACCAAGTCCATTCCATTAATATCTTTGACACACCTTGTCATAGGGTCGTAACATCTAGCAATCTGTATAAGGAGGTTGACATCCATGAAAACCCTGGGCACAATAAGTCTCCTTATGTGAAATTGCCATATATTACTGAGAGGAGCACACACATTTCTTTGGGAATATGAAAATTTGAACAGGATCAAACCATTGTAATCCTTCCCCACTTTTGCATCCCTCATCCATAGCCCCCTATCATATAATCCTTCATTGAAAAAATCCCTAGGGTTTTTAGGAACTAAATCCTTTATCTTAGCTGCCCCATTTTCTGAGTGTGGAAGTAGTTGCATTAAATCTTCAAAAACTTTCCTATCTTTATACTCTGTCTTTCCTAAGAGCTCTCTTTTGGGTGGCATTTTCAACTAGGGTTTTGGAAAAGTGTATAAATACCAGAATAGAAACTACCCAAATATCACAAGATTATAGCAAAGAATATTTTGATTACTGAAACTTTCTCCTTTAAAAATTTTGTGCACTTTCAACTTCAAATTTCCTATAACCGTATGTCTGAGAAAATTTGTTGTCGACGCTCGCAAAGAAAACCAAATCGCTTGCAGAGAAACTTGTTGGAGAAGTGTTGCTTCTAATGATGAAATCTAACTATGTAATCATTGCCAACCCATCACAACTGACCCACATGAAACTCATTAAGTTCCCCATTACTGAAACTAGCAGCTACAACATTCAGATGACATGAAACAATGTCAAAAATTAAAATTTGAATGTGAATCGTAGATCAAAATTCCTTCTGGCACATCGGACGACTGATAATGACCATGTCATAACTTTTAGCATTTTCCAAGCTTAGTTCTCAACCAATGAGAACATTTCAAATTTACCCATGTGCAGAAACCCACACTTCATTTTAACTTTAATCAACTTGGACAGGTGTCAACATGTCACAATTTTGCAAGAATAAAATTCTGAGCATCTTTGAATTAAGGTAATGCGACTACCGTCAATTTTCTGAAAAGCTGACAGATCTTTATCACCTTTGAAAATTAGTGACCCCACTTTAAAAAAGAACACGTGGAGGGTTTTTGAAGACTTCAGACCCATTAGTGATTGACATCACAAAGGATAGATGTCAACCAATCACTATTTTGCAAAGTAGAAAATTGTCAGGTATGTCAGGTAAAGAAAATGCGACAACCATTGATGCTACTCAATCGAACGATCATCACTCATCTATGAAACTTTGCCCCACCTCTACTTTCACCGGTCCTTTACCCAATGAAAAATGACCACATCACAAAATCTAGGAGGTGAACATACAATTTTTTGTATTAGGCACTACTTTAACTGGCAATTTCCACATCATTTTATAGTTCAACCAATAAAAAATGACCATTTTAGCATGACTTGGAAACCACTGACCCACCTCATAGTCTAAAGCACATGGAAGATTAGATGAATGTCACAATTTCACAATCTTTAAACACTGAGAAACTTCCTTTAGTGGTATAACGACAGCCACATGATTCGTCTAAGCTTTAACCTTCAGAAGACTGTGACCCCACCGCATTATGTCACCATGGACATATGTCAATCCAAAAAAAGTGCCACAAAATTGAGATGTCAAAGCTCTAGCATTGTCAGTTTTCATTTAATCGGATGGATGTCGCTAAAGCATAAGGCTTAACAAGTGGCCAATTCAGCTTTAAGGTATTGCGATAGTCATCGATACAATCCACTTGTTAGTGACAGCACAACTTCGAAACCGAGCCCACTTTGCCAGGTGTCATACAATCACAAATTTGTAAGTCAGAAAACCTAACAACCATGAGTCTTAAGAAATAATGATGACCACAAGATCAAAAAGAATTGGACGGTTAGGACTTAAAATGGAAAAGGCTAAAGTTTCAATGAAATTTTAATAGAAGATGACCCGTTTAAAACCTAACCACAAAATACATGAAGCAGACAACTTTCAAAGGTTTATTTTAGCACATGTGTTATTGCACCTTTAGTGAATGAAAAAGAAATGTTCGAATATAACAAGGATAATGATAATTAGGGTTTACATCACATTCCTCCTTGCTAGGTCAAAATAAAATAAGGGTTTATCAAATTTTGAAGTATAAGAGCTAAAAATTTAATAGTACTAACAAATAGAAAATGAGCTTCTTATTATCTCCACAAATATGGAATTACAAATTTTAGAATTACAATATGCAAAGCCATGTGGGCATTTTCCCTTACAATATTCTATAGGACAAAGCTTCGAATCATTACCCAGATCTCTACCCAGAACTACCCTAGACAACACTATGAACCTTTCTTATATAGGCAATTTCCACCACCCAAGAAGGTTCCAGAAATTTAGCCCTTAAGGCCGGTTACACATGGAATTATTTTATTTTTACAACTATTACAATAGGGTTGGCTCAAAACAAATACAAAATATCTTTTTAGGTAACCCAACTTCCGGAGACCATAAATTTTTAACCATAGCTCCTTTTTTCTGTTATAACCACTTTTTAGAAATGCCAGAATGAGATCTATAGTGCTTGACTCATGCAAGCTCTTGTCAGTTGGGGGTCGATTGTGATCCAGAGCCTCTAAGGCCTTCAAAATTAAGCTCAAAGATTTTGTACTTAAAAACCTCAATAACTTCACTGGTACATATGATATGATAATGAAACTCAATTGGTAGGTTGATATGACTAAGATGAACCTCCACCTATGAAATCAGAACATTCTGAGATCATATGACCAACTTACTAAAAATAGTAAGTTTCCATAAATAGCAACTCTGCACAAGATAGCCCTTATTGAAACCAGAAACCAAAATATCTTTGGGTGATGCAAGATTGCTCTTACATGCAGGATGCTCCTGCATCAATCTCATAGGTAGATTAGGGGTTATTCCCCTATCTGAAATTAATTAGAGGATGATGTTGATTGCATTAATTCATATGTGTCTATCAGAATATCATATGTATAGGTTAATTTATAGGTGGACTACTCTATAGGGGGATAAGTCTCAGTATGATGGTGTGATGTAGTGATGAAGAAATGAACAAGAAAAGAACAATCAAGTATGATCAAAGATGACTGAATGATTAGACAACTCTGGCATTGTTGTCAAAAGGGGAGAATATTCATTATAAAGGGAGAATATGTATGAACACAAGAGAAGAACATATAGGATAAGGTGAAAGTAGGAGTATACGTAGGTGATGAATCGGTATGACATAGTGAGAAAACATATGATCATAGGCACAGACAGAAGTGGAAACATTTTATAAAAGTCAGTAAGAGGCCGATTGTCATGAGAGAGACATCGTGATGTGAAGAAGAACTCAAAATTTAAGAGGAGAAGATAAGAGTGTTTCCATCAATTCTGAAGGGGGATATTGTTATCATAACTGATGTAGTGATTCTAAGTGTCGCATTGATGAAGATCAATAAAAATTTAATGATAGGTGAATCAGTTATTAGGTTGTCATTGATGTCAACTTATTAATTTAATATTTTTAGTATGTTACTAGATATTGTGTAAGTAAATAATGAGTTGTAGTATGTTTTTGAAGTTTCTATTCTAATGAAAAGATACTTCATGTGTTGTGATGCTAAGTTTGTAACCATGACTTTTGATATGAAGTATTGAGTTGGTTATGTTTGAATGAAATGAAATAGGACAAGATACCAGCTAAGATACAATGAATCAACACTTTGGAGGTATAAATCAGAGAAGGAGTTATTGACACCTATGTGGACAATGTATGGAGAATTTGCAAAAAAAATAATTATCACAACATTAACCTTATTTCTATCAGAGAATTCCAAAACTAATTGCTACAATTTTGTTTTGGTACTACCTGTAATCACCTGAAAATGGACAAGATCATTTAAATGAGAAACCAAGGCAAAAATCAATGCAATTAAATCAAATCTAGCTAGAATCAAAGCAAAATTGCAATCAAGTCATAATTCAAATTTAATTAAAAATAAAATCCATAAAATCAATTAAAATCAATTAATTGTGCAATTAATCTAATTAATTGCATAGTTCATTTAAATAAATTAAACTCATTCAAGGGGTACACATGGCTAAAGATATTAATTAAATTTAATTAAATAAATTCTATTTTCCCTCAACCACCAAATGGGAGGAAAATTCATCAACCAATAGGATTTGAGAATCAAGCTCACATCAAAACTCCGCCACCCATAGGGAGAAAGCATCTTGTCCACCCATTTTGTCCTCTTGTCCCAAGCTTTGAGGAAAAAATAATTAAATGGTCTCCAAAGGTGGAACCGTGGAATCAACCCTCATCAAACCATGATCAAATCAACTACACCCTCTACCCTTGCCAAAATCTATAAAAGAAAGGCATAATTCAAGCAATAATCATCCGTAATTATTTGAAGAGCATCAAACCTCTTGCAATTTTAAGCTAAAAAGGCAAACCTCATTGGTTTTAGCTTATTTATCATCTCTTTCTTATATTAGGAATATCACTAGTGAGAGCTCATCATTAGAATCCCTAATTAGAGAGCCATAGAGTGCTTAATCTTCTTTAATTTTGCTTAATTGATTTGCATTTGTGGTAATTTAATTGTTATTTTGAGTTATTGATGATACTAACCCTATGAAGGTACTGATCCTAGTACACAAAATGATGCCCACCGTGGGGCATTAGGCCTCACTAAATCTTAAATTTGGAGAAGTAATTTTTTTCTTGCAAATCCAACTATTGTTCTCTATTTTGCAAGTTTTTCGGCACTTTTGTAAGTTTCTCTAGCACGTACAACACTTTCTCCAATGCGTACAAGGTCTAAAATAGCACATCCAAGGAAAATTTGTGTGCCTTTGCACAGAGTTTCAATGCTTTCAATCTTTCTACTTTCTTGTCTTATTTCTTTCAGCGCATGTGCCTTGTCTTTGCAGTGCTCTTAATTAATTCTCCAGTGCGTTCAAGGATTTCTATATACGCCTTTTCTCAATTAAACAACACATTTAAATTTTGTTCATGTTCAATGCATTTGATAGTTTAAACAACACTTTCAATCATTTTAACATCGCATTTAATAGATTCTGCTGTGCATTCAATTAAATTGCAAATTTCTAGAATCTAACATTTGAAAAATGATTTTTATAGGTCTGCAAGATGACTGCTCATAAAAGAGTCAAAAGCCAGAGAGTAGATTTAATTGTGAAGGAAAAGCATTGGCCAAAAGGATCAAGGAGAACATAGCAAATATCAAGCTAGTTTTGGAGGATTCACGAAAAGGAACAAAGGTATATGAACATTATTTGAAAATTGTACAAACCTATAAATCTAAATTTTCTTCATTAAATTGGATTTACTTACCTTAATCCATTTATCTCAAATTTGATAAATAAGGTTAGATTTCCAATTTTGTTCTTATTTTTCTTCATTGTTCTTGTTGGTGTTGAGTAATTTGTTGGAGGAGAAACAAAAAGGAAGGAATGATCGCCACTAGGTAAGCATAAATAATGGAAAAATCATAAAAAATGCCCCCAGCCTTTGCTAGCTTCGATTAAAGGTAAGCCTAAACTTGGTCAATTTTTCTTTAAATTGTGGCCTTGTAATTTTTTCTCAAATCTAGTAATTAAATAGCATAAATGATAAAATCAAGCACTTAATAAAAAAACCCCTTGTTTGTGGAAAAGAGTAGAAATACTTGATTCCCATTAGTTAGTGGATTTTGGAAATTGAACCTTGTTAAAAGAGTATGGGAATCGAGAAATAGATAGGGATATTCTCTTCACCTTTTGGTGAATCAAACTCCCAAAACCTATCTTTAATTCCATTTTATTGCTTTCAATATGAACATGCTAGATCTTTAGTGGACTCGCCTCTTGAGATTTTCTTTAACGAGGTTGGTGAGAGGGACATCCCAAAGTGGGATACATTTTCCTTTGCCGTAAAAATCTGACCCACTATAAAATAAAATGCATGCATCCTTAATGGGGTGTGTGACAAAAGGGTTTTGAGCTTTCGAACTTCCTCGAGTAGTCCTTCAGGATTGCGTAAAACTCTGATATACTAGTGGTGGGAAGCCTCCTAACTTTTGGAGGATGAAAAATTAATATCCATTTTGAATAAAATCTTGATTAAATACCTTGTTAAAATAGAAAAGCCTACCTTATAGAGCCATTTTTATGAACCAAATTGTGAACTAGGTAGATTTCTTGAAGTTCTTTTTCATGAAAAACTTGTGATAACGTCCTTACAATTTCAAACACTTTTTGTGTAGAAGGGTTAAAAAGAAAAAGTGTATTTGTGATTGCTTTGTTTGAAAAATACATAGAACAAGTAAGAGATATCCTGACACAAAGAGGAAAGGGGCCAAAGGCTCACCCTATCCAGATCCACCTTGCAGAACAACACATGGAAGCAACAACACACAAGAGTGAGAGAGAGAATGCAGACATTCTTCAAATATTATCTTCAAATTGATTCATACATGTCAAGCTATAAGGCCTTCCCGGTTTCAGCTAGATATTACAATCAGCACAAAAGTCCTCGAACATGTGAGGATTTATGAACCATCTCTAAACTTCTAAAAACTATCTTCTATCTTTTATCTAAAACTGACTCCCCTAAACTCTAACCCAACAACTACATTTATACTAGAGGCTACTAAATCAAGTCGGCCTTCAAATCCACAATCAATAAAAGGAATGACTAGATCAAGGTCCACATGCTTCCCAATGATGGATACCAACATTAAATCCATGACCCAAATTAAATGTACAAGTCGACCTCAACAGAAATCTAAAATAAACAACTTGGAAAGAAAGGGAAATCGAGCGTCAGACAAGCATCGCCGAGCGCCAGGGAATTACCGAGTGCCAAAGATATAACTGACCAACTTGGTCAACAAAGGAAACTAAGCAACTCGGTCAAAATAGGAACCAAGCAACACAAAAACTTTGAATATGTTTTTTGGTGACAAAGGATTACCAAGGGCCTGAGATGCTCCTGCATCTGAAAGCTGGGGTTATTTGAAATGATTCTCTGAACCATGAAACATGTATGGTCTGAGCTACATCCAACTTAGATTGTGAAATCCATGCACTATATTTGATTGGTCTATTCTTCCACTTAACTAGATATTCCATATATTATTTTCCTCTTGTACTTCTGCCAATTCTTTGCTCCAAAATCTTCTCAACTTCCTTATTCTATTTCTTAGGATAATCCATTGGTACTGTCATGTCTTCATCAAGTTTTTGAAACTCATAAAAATCAGAAATGTTGAATATAGGTGATATATCCATGTCATCAGGTAACTCAATCTCATATGCATTTCCACTATCAAATTTTCTCAAAATCTTGCAAGGTCCAAACTTCTTCATTTTCAGCTTCCCATATGTTCCAATAGGAAATCTTCCTTTCTTCAAATGAACCATCACTTCATCACCAACATCAAAAGTCTTATGTCTTCTTGATCTATCAACTTTGTCTTTGTATTTCTAATTACTCTTTTCTAGCTTAAACTTCACATCTTCATGCAATGTCTTCATGTACTTAGTGAATTTTTCTCCTTCAACACTTCTCTTTCTTTCATTAGCAATCTCTCTCAAATTTGATATACCTCTCAGTTGTATGCCATTTACAATCTCAAAAGGTGTTTTTCCAGTACTCCTATTCATTGAATTATTGTATGCAAACTCTTCTTGTGCCAACACATAATCCCAATTACTCGGTGTGTCTCCAACTAAACATCTCAAAAGATTTCTGAAACTTTTATTCACAACTTTTGTCTATCCATTGGTTTGTGGGTGAAATGTAGAACTATATTTCAACTCAGTGCCAAAATTTTTCCAAAGAGTCTTCCAAAACTATCCAACAAATTTACTACCTTAGTTAGAGATAATACTCCTCGGTAATCCATGCAATCTGACAATTTCCTTAAAGAAAAGATTTGCTACATGTACTACATTTGATGTCTTTCTACAAGGTATAAAATGTGCCATTTTTGAAAATCTATTCACCACAACAAATATAGAATCATTACCTCTTATTGTCTTCGGTAAGTCAAGAACAAAATCCATATTGATGTTAATCCAAGGTTTCTGAGGTACCACAATTGGTGTATACAATCCAATATTATGACTTACTCCTTTTGCAACTTGACAAATTCCACAGCTTTTAATAAATTTCTGAACATATTGATACATCTGTGGCCAAAAGTATTTCTCCTTAAGCAAATTCAATGTTTTATCAACACCAAAATGTCTAGCCAAACCACTACTATATTTCTCCTTTATCAAATTAGTTCTCATTTCTCCTCTTGGTTTACACAACTGAATACCTTTAAACAACATACCTCCTTGCATAAAATATTCATCCCATTTAGTACTCGGTTGATCTTGAATAGGTGCTCTACACTTTCTCCATAGCTCAGAAAATTCAAGATCAAATTCATAAGAATCTCTCATGTCATCAAAGCCTAAAACTTTAATTTTCATCTCCGTCATCAAAAATATTCTTCTACTCAATGCATCAACAACTCAGTTAGTGACTCCACTCTTATGCTTTATCACAAATGTATAACTCTACAAGTACTAAACCCATTTCATATGTCTCTGATTCAACTTATTTTGAATACCCAAATATTGTAAAGCCTTATGATCAGTATAAAAAACAAATTCACTTGGTATCAAATAATGTCTCCACTTCTTCAGTGCTTGAACAATAGCATAGAATTCTTGATCATACACATAATATTTCCTTTTTGCATCATTCAAATTTTCACTAAAGAAAGCAATAGGTTTACCTTCTTGACTCAACACAACTCTAATTGCACTTCCACTTACATTCCACTTGAAATACCTTATTGAAATCAGGCAATACCAAAATAGACAATTCAACAACCTTCTACTTCAGAGTCTCAAAAATTTTATCATCTCCATGTGTCCACTTCAAGTCTCTTTTATCTCCTCTCATAGTTTCAGTCATAGCATTACAAATTGAATTGAAATTCTTAATGAACTTTTGGTAAAAACTTGCCAAACCATGAAATGATCTTACTTCACTAGAACTCTTAGGTGTAGGCCAATTCAAAATAGCTTCAACCTTTTAAGGATCCATTCTCAAACCATCAGTTGAAATCACAAATCCCAAATACACAATCTCTTCTTTCATGAATGAACACTTTTTCAGATTTATCAACAACTTTTCTTCTTTCAATCTCTACAAAAATTGTCTAATATGCAACAAATGTTCTTCTCTGGTCTTACTGAATATAAAAATATCATCAAGATATACAATCACAAACTCCAAAAATTTCTTCAAAACTTCATTCATCAACCTCATAAAAGTACTTGGTGCATTAGTTAAACCAAAAGGCATAACCAACCATTCATACCAACCTTCTTTTGTCTTGAAAGAAGTCTTCCATTCATCACCTTCTCTGATTCTAATTTGATGATACCCGCTTTTGAAATCAATTTTGGTAAAATACTTTGCTCAAGTCAGACTGTCCATTATGTCATCCATTCTTGGTATAGGAAACCTATACTTCACTGTGATCTTATTGATTGCTCTGGAATCAATGCACATTAACCATTCTCCAATCTTCTTAGGTGCCAATATAGTAGGTATTGTATAAGGACTCAAACTATCTCTGATCAAACCCTTCTCCAATAATTCTTGAATCTTTCGGTTCAATTCTTGATTCTTGTTAGGTGTTAACCGATGAGGTTCCTTATTCAGTAAACTAGCTCTAGGGATAAGATCCATGCAATGATCAATGCTTCTCTTCGATGGCAAACCATCAGGTAAATTATCAGAAATGATTTCACTATACTCGGTGAGTAACTTATCAATCTCCTCAGGAACATTATCCATTGTTCTCTTACTCGGTTTGTTAGGAATCACAACAAAACATACATCATCATTCTTCAAATCCTTAAGAAACTTTCTTCCTTACATCAAACAAACTTTCACAGATGTGCAAACATTACTAACAGGTTCTTCAATCAAAGGTAACAAGACTTGTCTTCTTCTATCAACCCAAATAGTATATTTGTACAATCTTCCATCATATATAGCATGTCTATCATATTGCCAAGGTCTACCCAAAAAAATATGACAACAATCCATAGGCATGATATCACATAACACGTTATCATAGTACTTCCCAATTTTCAAATTCACATAACATTTTTCACTTACCAAGAGTGTATACTCATCTTTGATCCATGAAATTTGATAGGGCTTTAGATGTTCCAACCTTTGCAACTACAACTTTGTGACCATTTCCTCATATGCTAGATTCTCTGAGCTACCACTATCAATGATTAGCTTCCAAACTTTATCAGAAACTCTACATTTGGTCTTGAAATTTTTTTTCCTTACCGGATCTTCATTTTACCTTCATTCCAAAGTGCTCTCCTTAACATCATGTTATTTTCCTTCTCAGGTTCATTCGGTAACTCTTCTTGTACCAAATAATTTCTACTTCTACCAACTTTCTTACTCGCATGTGTACACTCAAATGATCTATGTCATTCTTCTCCATAATTGTAACAAGTTCCTTAGAAACCACCTATGTTATAACTACCTCGGTAGTTACTGCCTCTACCTCTAGATGAAATTTCACCTTTCCACTCGGTCTTGCCTTTATCGAAATTTGTCTTTTCAGGTTCAGATCTACTATTTTCACCATGAGATCTACCTCTTCCTCTAGGGAATATACCACCTCTAGCTCTTTGTCTCTGCTCATGTCTCTTGTTCAATTTCTCCTTAGATTTCAATGCAAATTGATAAGCTTCTTCAATGTTCTCCAGTTTGACCAAACTAATTTCTTCTTGGATGGAAACTATCAAACCATTAAGGTATCTAGAGATTCTTTCCACATCATCTTCATCTTGTCTAGATCTAATATCCAATCTATAGAACTCCTCAATATAATCCTTTACCAAGCTATCTTTCTTCCTTAGACTTTGCATTTGCCTAACTAGGTTAATTTGATAATCACAAAGTAAGAACTTTCCTTTCAACTTATTCACCATCTTATTCCATACCTTAATTTTTTATTTCCCTTTCCTTTTCTGATCCAATTGCAGATGCTCCCACCATAGGGATGCATGACCTTTCAACTTTGTGCCTACAATTTTCACCTTCTTTTCCTTAGATACATTTTCATACTCAAAGTACTTTTCCATCTCAGTGATCCAATCCATCAATCATTAGAATCCAATTTTCCACTATACTCAGGAGGATTAAAATGTTGTGTTGACTTCAAACTTGTCAAAGCCTTCAAAAATATTTCCTCACCCTCATCCATCAAAGGTGTAGGTTCTTCTTCACCTTGTTCCACTTCAACTTCATGATCACTAACATCTTCAAGATGTCTTCCTCTTCTCTGGGTTGTTTCAATAGCTTCTACTCTAGCAGCAAGTTGTCTCAACATGCCTACCAATCTTGGATCTGCATCTCACCTCCAAAAAACCATCTTGAAAACCTTCTGCAATTGTAGGTCATATCGCAATCTGCTACCCCACAATAACTCAACTAGGGCTTCACAAGAAGGAACTTTCAAATCTATATTCACAAACCTAGATCTAGATCTAAACTCACTCTGATACCACCTGACACAAAGAGGAGGATGAGGAGAGGGGCCAAAGGCTCAACCTATCTAGATCCACCTTGTAGAAAAACATGTAGAAGAAACAACACATAAGAGTGAGAGAGAGAATGCAAATATTCTTCAAATATTATCTTCAAATTGATTCATACATGTTAGGTTGTAAGGCCTTCCCAGTTTTGGCCAGATATTACAATCAGTATAGAAGTCCTCAAACATGCGAGGATTTGTAAACCATCTCTAAACTTATAAAAACTATCTTCTATCTTCTATCTAAAACTGACTCCCCTAAACTCAAACCCAACAACTACATTTATACAAGAGGTTACCAAATCAAGTCGGCCTTCAGATCCACAATCAATGGAAGGAATGACCAGATCAAGGTCCACATGCCCCAATGATGGATACCAACATTAAATCTATGACCCAAATTAAATGTACAAGTTAGCCTCAACAGAAATCTAAAATAAACAACTTGGAAAGAAAGGAAAACCGAGCGTTAGAAAAGCATTACCAAGTGCCAGGGAATTACCGAGCACCAAAGAGATAACTGACCAGCTCAGTCAACAAAGGAAACTAAGCAACTCGGTCAAAATAGGAACTGAGCAACACAGAAACTTCAAATATGTTTTTTGGTGACACAGGATTGCCAAGGATCCAAGATGCTCCTGCATCATATCCATTTGAAAATTCATCTTATATTTTTAATCTCTTCATAAAAGAAAACAATTACCAAGTTTAGGGGAAACAATTAGAAATCAAACCTTTTTGAATGCCGATTTCTACACGCTCTCATAGACTCAAACTATCTTTACAAGAAGATGACACTTGCATTGCAAAATGGGTTTCCAAATTTGAATCTCAAAGATGTTTCATAAATCACAACCAAGGGGATAGTCTCTCAAATCTTTTTGAAAAGAGAATTGATCCAATAGATAGGAACTCCACATTTCATGATTATCTCTATGGAGGAAACAATGATAATATTAATAATGCCAATCAAGGGTCTAAAGAAACACTTGGAGATAAAGCTAGTAGGGTGGCTTAAGACATTGAATTTCTTGAAGTCATGGACAAACTAATAGAAAGAGATAGGGAAAAATATTTCCTAAACTTATCCCAAGCAAGGGTGAAACTTCCACATGATTATGACGTTGAACAACTTAAGAAAGACAAGGAAGATCATAATCTGATAGGTGCGATGAGTAAACAATTGAAAGTGTTCCAAGAACAAATCAACTTAATGAGAAGAAAATTGAATCTAAGCTGGCCATTTTCTATCGAGGCCTTGTACCCATTTAATTTTGACAAAAGCTTGGTTATGGTACCTTTTTCGATAAATTTGGTCTTTCCTAAGTATAATAAATACATGGGTAAATCAAACCCACCAAACCACCTTAGATAATTTTGCACTCTAAGTATTGAATTTATGCATGATACAACTTATCTAATGAGACTTTTTCCAAGAATTTTAGGAGGTCAAGACATGGAATGGTTCTCAAAACTTTCACAAGGGATAAAGACATTCGAGGAATTAGCCTCCAAATTTGTAACCCATTATTCTTACAACATCGAACATGAGATCACCATGCTCAACCTATGTGACACTAAACAATGAGATGGTTAATCTTTCTTAGGGTTTCTTCAAAGGTGGAGAACAATTTTCACAAGATATCCATGAAGTATACCCAAAAAGGAGAAAATAGAAATATTTATGAATAAATTAAACGTGGAGATGAACTATAAGGTCCAACTTCAATGTCCCCCTACTTTAGAAAAACTTATCAAGAATGGGATCAAAATTTAAGATGTGTTGGTAGAGAGGAGAAATCAAATTATTCAAAGATAATAAACCCTATACCAACACTAATAACAATCATAATGTATCTAATTATAACAATAATAAAGGAGCCAATAATCACAACAATAAATCTAGAATATGGTTGAAAAATAAAAATAAAAATCTTGTGAATGATAGAGTTGTGGAAGCACACAACTTAAAGGCTACTCCCTTTAATTTATCAAGTGGGGCAAATTCAATATATAACATAAATCAAACAAACAAAGCTCCTTTCAATAATAACAATCCCAAAAACAACAACAACAATTCTAACAACAATAATCCCTTTAATAACTCCAATGTTGCTAAACCTAAACCATTCTTTTCCACATATCAAAAGAGAAAATTCATCTTTTTAGGAGAACCATTGGAAAATGCATTAAGGAATTTGGTGGCTAACAAAATCATTACCTTACCCAAATCAAGGCCATATGAACCTCAAGTCAAGCCCAACTTCTGGAATGGTTCTCATCATTGTGAATACCATCATAACAAAGGACATAAAATGAATGAATGCATGAAATTGAAACATCTTGTCCAAGACCTAATTGATGATGGAACAATAAAAGTAGGACCTCGAAATAACGAAGACCATATGGCTTTTAAAAACCCTTTCTTAAATCATGAAAAAGGGGAGTCATCAAACACCAACCCAAACAACAAAAGAGGTAATGAGAAGGTTAATTTTGCTCATACTTATGATAACACCATCAATACTCTACGAAGTGATGAAAACATAATAAATGTAATTGTGGTGAAAGAAAATCTAAGGGAAGCAATATCTAATGTTGTAACTAGAGGGAAAGCATCAAATATTACATTACCAAGAAGTGCCCCAAGGATTGTCCTACAAAATGATGAAGGATACTCCCTTTAATACCACAAACACATAACATAAACAAAGAAACAACAACTATTTGCAAGAACATAAAATGGGCTTCTTATTATCTCCACAAATGTGGAATTACAAATTTGTAGAATTACAATGTGCAAAGCCACATGGGCATTTTCCTTACAATATTCTGAGGGATAGAGCCTCAAATTATTACCCATAACTACTCTAAACTGCCTAAAAAAACACTACGACCTTCCTTATATAGACAATTTTCCACCGCCTGGGAAGGTTCCAGAAATTTAGCCATTAAGGCTGACCAAACTTAGAATTATTTTATTTTTCATTTTATTACAACAAAGTCAGCTCAAAATAACTTTTTAAACCCAAACATAAATTTTGAAGGAAAATCATTTTTCGCCATTTCAGATGACCCAACTTCCAGAGACCATAAGTCATCACCCATTGACCCGATTGACTATTATGACCCCATTTTAGAAAGGGCGCAAAGCACTCTACAACACTTGACTTGTGCAAGCTCCAATCAGCCAAAGTTTTGACCTCATCTGGGGCCTCTAAAGCCTTGAAAACTAAGTTCAAAGTTTTTGTACCCTATTGCCAATACCAAAAATTTTCAATATCTTCAAAACTAGACTTGATCTGGCAATGAAACTTTACTAGCAGGCTGATATGACCAAAATGAACCTCTAGGGAAGAAAATAGACCATTCTGAGCACAAACAAAAAACTTACTAAAAATAGTAACTTTCCAAAAATAGAAGCTCTGCTCAAGATAGCCCTTATTGAAAAGAAACTAGAAATATTTTTGGGTGATGCAAGATTGCTCTTACACCCGGGATGCTCCTGCATCACCAAATCAAACTTCATCTTCATCTTCAAAATAATATAATTTGGTAGACCAATTACAAAGAACCCCTGCTTAGATCTCTATTCTAGAATTACTCAAGCTTTCACCAACTCATAAGGTAATTCTAGAAAATTCCTTAGTGGAAACCAATGTGCCTCTAAATTTAGATGCGGATAAATTTCAAAACATGGTAGGACATCTTGTTGCACCCCATTGTCTATCCTTTTTAGAACAAGATGATATGTCTCTAAACCACCGACAAAATCTGCCCTTGCATATAGAGGTCCTAATCTACAAGCATAGAGTGAAAAGAGTCCTCATTGATGGAGAAGCCAACTTGAATATTTGTACCTTAAACTTGGTTAAAGCCTTAGGATTTTCTGAGGAGACTATTGAACCAAATAAAAAGATAACCATAAAATCCTACGATAATGAAGAAAGAGCTTCCAAAGGTGTCATAGTATGAAGGATTCATAGTACTTCCTATCAGAGTTGGGTGCCCGATACAAAAGGAGACCATTTTCCACATCCTTGACCTAAAGTTGACTTACAATATTCTATTAGGAAGGCCATGGATCCATGAAATGCAAGTTGTACCTTCAACCTACCATCAATGTCTCAAATTTCCCTATCTAGGATAAGAATTCATGGTAAGCAAGGATTCTAACCCCTTTCAATATTGTAATAACATGTAGCCTATTAATGATTCTTGAGTCCCATATAATGCATAAGGGTCTATTTCCAAAAGAATAGAACAAGGACAAAGTTCAAAAGATCTTCCATCTTTGAAAGGAAAAGAAAAAGAAGAAAAAGAAATTGTTGTTGAAAATAATCAAAGTCCCACTGACCTAACTACATCAACAAAAGGAAAAGAGAAGGTTAGTGAGGAAATTTCCCTTGAGAAAAAAAAAGAAGACCAAGCAAGATCTATTCAAATCTACACCAAAGATGCCCATTATAAAAAAAAATGGATCATATGATGAAGAATTTTGAAAAGCAATGTCAAATCAAACAAAAGGGTGTAGGTGAATACTCCTTATCAATGATGGATCTACCCTTATCTCCAAAATCATATGGAAGACCATCTAATCTACCTCATAAGTATAATGATAACTTTGTGTGGGAAAGTACTTCTTCATCCATGGATGGGGAAGATAATGAAATCTTAAATTGGCTATATAAGGATGAAGAATCAAGTGCACATGAAAAGTACATTCAAAACATAAGAATTCCTTCTCATAAATATGGAAAAAGATTTAAAATAATGCAAAAGAAGGGGTATAAAGGACAAGGACCTTTAGGGAAAAGAAATGAAGGATTAATAGAACCTATTGAAATGTCTTGGAGAGATAGTAAGGAGAAAACTGGATTAGGGTACCTAGAGCAAGGGTACACTCAAAAGAAGTATCCTTTGGTTTATGACCAAACCTTACAACTAGGTTCCCAAAGTGATGAAGATTTGAACAATTGGGAATGGGATTCATTGTCAAGTAAGTCATGCCAAGATAAAGAAGTTGATGTCATCCATACCTATACTCCTAGCAAGGCAAAATAACAAGTCGTAAAATCAAATTAGAATCAAGCTTCAAGTTCTAATCAAGTGGTCTTAGATAATTTACCAAGTTAGGAAATTGAAATAAATCAATGGGTAGGAGAGCCTTATATTCCATCATAGAGTCCTATAATAGGAGAATCTAATCCTAGGTTTAATCCAAGATATTTTTACCCAATGAAAACTGTAAAGGATTCTAGTGAGGAAGATTTTGATCCTAGTTCTCTAGAACATCTTGAAGAAGCACATATCATAGACTTAAATGATATAATGTTTGAACCTTCAAATGAAGTCCAGTCCCTAAACCCTATTGAACCAAACCAAAGCATTGATTCTTTGACCCTTATCTATCTTAAAATAATCAAATGTGATTCCATTAACCTACCAACCTCCCTACATTCTTGAATGATAACTTGGTGTCCCTCTACCTTAATGCAATTGAGCCTTATTCTATCATGGAATATCAGGAATAAGTGAAAAAGGGGAGTATTCAACCTTTCAATTTGAAAAAAAGTAAAAAAAAAATAAAATAAAAAATGGAAAGAATTTAATGTTGAAAACCACATTATGGCAACATTAAATCAAAAAAAAATAAAAATAAAGAACATTTCCGAAGGTGAAAACCCAACAGAGGAACCTAAGGAAGAAGGGTTGGATACTTTTCCCGAGCACTATGAGGAAAGATCACCTATCTTAATCGAACCCATAGAGAAAGTGAATATTGGGTTAGAATCAGAGCCAAGAATCATACACTTAGTAGTGTCTCTATCTAGTGAGGAAAGAAAGGATTTCATCATATTTTTCAAAGAAAAATGAATCAATTTTTCATGGTCATATGATGATATTCTTGGATTAGATCCAAATTTGATCATGCATCATTTGAATATAAAAAGAGTAAGACTAGTGAAGCAAAAACTAAGAAAGATGCATCCACACATAGCTTTTCTTGTAAAAGTAGAGTTGGAAAAATTGCTGAAAGTAGGGTTTATAAGAGCCATTGATTATGCAGAGTGGATTTCAAACATTGTGTCTATTTCCAATGTAGGCAAATGTATCAGAATTTGCACAGACTTTAGAGATCTTAATCTTGGATATCCTAAAGATGATTTTACTCTACCAAGCATAGATGTCATCTTAGACCTAACAACAAGACATTCAATGTTCTCACTTATGGATGTGTTTAGTGGCTATAATCATATAAAGATAGCACCCGAAGATTAAGACAAGACATCATTCACATGCACATGGGGGACATTCTGCTGGAATGTTATGCCCTTTGCTCTCAAGAATGTCGGAGTGACCTATCAAAGGGCCATGATGACTATATTTCATGACATGATGCACATGTTCATTGAAGACTATGTAGATGATATACTTGCTAAATCCCACTCAAGGGAAGAACATTTAACCATTTTAGAAAAGATATTTGTAAGAATAGAGCAATTCAAAGTCAGGCTCAATCCAAAGAAATGTGCATTTTGTGTACAATCAGGAAAACTATTAGGATACATAGTTTCAGCAAAAGGAATAGAGGAAGACCCAACCAAAGTAAAGGCAATTATGGAAATGGGGGCACCTTGAAATATCAATCAAATGAGATCTATTCAAGGAAGGATTCAATCCATCTGAAGGTTCATCTCTCATTTAGCAGAAAAGTGCCACAATTTCACTCAACTCCTTCACAAGGACACATTTTCAAGTGGGATGAAAAATGTGAAGAAGCATTAACATTATTGAAGAAGTATCTAATGAATCCTCCAACATTAATGCCACCAATCTAAGGCAAGCCCTTAATATTATATATTTCATCAATAGAACATGCATTAGGGGCACTCTTGGCTTAAGAGGATGAAGCTGGAAAGGAAAAGGCCATATACTACATAAGAAGAACATTGGTGAAGTATGAGTTGAACTACACCTTCATGAAAGAGAATGTTTGGCCGTAGTTTTTTCTTCCCAAAAATTATGCCATTATATGTTATCCCACAAGATTAGACTTATTACAAAGATTGATCCCTTAAAATATCTTCTCAGAAAAACAACATTGAATGGAAGATTGGCAAAATGGGTCATGGTTCTAAGTGAATTTGATATAGAATATGTGGATCGAAAGCCTATTAAAGGTCAAGTAATAGCTGATCAATTAGCAAAATCACCATTACAAGATGCGTTAGGAATGAATAATAAATATATCTTATGGGAGTATTGGAAGCCATTCTGTAGCAATTGTTGTTGCATTTATGACTATGATTGTCATTGATGTCAACACAGTGATCTACTGGAGATTAGTAGAGGAGCAGACAATATTTTGATTAGCGCATGTGGGTTATTGCAGATCAAGCTATGCGATGTTGAGGATTTACTCTTTGATATGTTATATGTTTATGGTTAAGAGTGCAGATAGTAATTCATTTATTCATGAAAGTTATGAGCATTTTGGTGGAAGTAGTATTCAGGTAGTATTCCTAAGTAGCGGTTTGTGGAAATCAGATGATATCTTCTAATCGAGATGGAATCTAGTTTTGTGCAATTAAAGGGAAGTTTAAGACACATTTTTATTAATGTGGATGACATCACAAACTTCAAGGTCACATGAGTGAATAATTATTCTAATTGGAAGCCGACAATTTTGTGTAATTTTGATGTAATGTGTGGAAACTTTTATTTTGTAATTGGATGCTGAATCATTTGTAATTAATTGAGTGTGGTATAAAGGAAGGAATTTTTTTCCTTGTTGTAACATGGTTGAATATGTATGGAATGAATATGATGAAATGAATGAAGTTGTGAAAGAGAATTTGTGAAGGAAGACATGCGAGGTACAAAGATCTGAAATTGAGATCTGGTGTAGGAGTGAGTGCGGTTTGGCATAGTCAGAGAAGAGGTAACATATTGTTGAGATTAGTAATGATTTGATATTATTCTATTGAATAATCTAGAGATCAATTGGACAATGTGTTTAGTGATCTTTCCATTGAAGCTGGTTGGGCAGTGGGTCCTTTTGTCTTCCATAACTCCTAACAGAGTTAGAATATTTTAGCAAGGATTCAAAATCTCCTAACTGGGATTCATATGTACTAAATGTATTTCATAAGGCTCCTAACTAAGTCCATCCTTTCACAAGGAATATTCATATTAGTGAATCTTTTGTGGGCATCATTACCACCGGGGTTTACTCTTTGATCAAGAGGTTCCCTAGTCAACATATCTTGTGTCATTGTGTTATTGTGTGTGAATATATTTCTATGGTTGGTAATTATATTGCTTACATGGTTAAAATTTATTGAAGTTTATAAAAGTTATAATTATCAGATAATTGATTCATCCCCCCCTCTCAGTTATCTTGGTGGACTTTACTTTCTAATAATTGGTATCAGAGTAGCAGGTCATTGAAAGAAAAGTTTAACAACTTAAGGAGATCCATAGAAAATTTTAGGAAAGAAAGCCCTAATTTTGATGGAGTGAATTTTGATAGCTGGAAAGAAAAGATGAAGACACATCTACTATGTTTAGGACTAGGTTATTGGTTGATTATAAAGAATATGAAGACTATTATTGAAGAAGATAATATTGAAACATGTGTAATGATGAGAGAGATCTATTCATGTGTAACATACTTTCTAGGGAAACACTTTTGTCAGCCCTTCTGAAGAATGAGTACAATGAGGTAAAATGTTTGAAAACATCTCATGAAATTTGGAAAGCTTTACAGTCTACTTTTGAAGGTGATGAACATGTAAAGAAAGTTAGATTACATAATTGGATATGTGAATTTGAAGATATAAGAATGATGGAAGATGAATCTGTTAGAAGCTATATTGGTAGAATGTCAGGAAGTGTTGGAGGCATAAAATCTTGTGGAGGAAAAAAGACAGAAAATGAAGTGATATGGAAAATTCTTAGGACATTGACTCCTGCGTTTAAGCAGACAACGTAGATGATTGAACAAGTTATACCTTGTACTTCAAAATTTACAAGAGAGACTCTTCTTGGAAGATTGGAAGTAGCATAAATGAACCTGAGGTTATCACGAGATTTGCCTAAAATGGAGACAACATTCAGTGCTCTTAGTGTTAGCCCTACTTTGTCAAGAAGCATCAGTGTGAGTAGAGATTATGCTAGTGGTAGCAGATCTAGAAATGAAGAAGACAAGAAGATTGAAGAAGGTATTGACTTAATTGTGAAGAGAGAACCAGATGGTAAGAAAATTTTTAAATGTTGGACTTGTCAAGAATATGGTCATTTTGCATCTAAATTTCCTAAGAGAGTTAAAAAGTATAGAAAACATTTCAAGCCTAGAAGATCTAAGGAATGTTATTATGCTAATGATGAAGATCTTGAAGCTAGTATAGAGAGAACTCTAAGTGAAAGTGATACTAAGAATAATGATGACATAGGATTTGTAGGAATTAAAGAAGAAAATCCTGAAAAAGATGTTAAGGAAGAAAAAGCCCTAGTTTCTCAAGTTGAAAAGAAAGATGATTGGATTATAGATAGTGGTTGTTCACATCATATGACTAGAGACATGAAAAAGTTCATAAAGTTTAAAAATTATGATGGAGAAATTGTTAGAGTTGGAAACAATGCACCTTGTTTGATGAAAGGTATAGGATCTATTACTCTTGATGGGAAGACTAATACTGATGATGTTTACTTTGTGGATGGTTTGAAACATAATATTTTGAGTGTTGGACAATTAGTTGATAAGGGATATCAAGTTTGGTTTACTAAGAAAACTTGTGTGATAAAAGATAAAGATGGAAATCTGATTGGAACTGGATCTAGAACCAGAGGTAATGTATTTCAATTGAATCCTACTGAGATGACATGTTTGATTACTAAGATTGATGATAGTTGGTTATGGCACAAAATATTTTGTCATATAAATTTTTATAACATTGTAAAAATAAGAACTACACTTGCAGTAAGAGATTTGCCTAAAATTATGAAGCCTACTAACATGATTTGCAAGGAATGTGTGATGACAAAACTGAAGAGAAGTTCATTTCCTAGTAAGAAGTTTACATCTGTAGAGAAGTTGGAGATTTTTCATACAAATTTGAGCGGTCCTAAACGGACTAGAGGATTCTATGGAGAAAGGTATTTTATGATTCTTGTTGATGATTTTACAATAATGATGTGGATTACATTTATTAGAGAAAATTCTGAAGCATTTGATAAGTTTAAGGTCATTAAGAATAAAGTTGAGAATGAATATGGAAGGAAAATTAAATGTTTGAGATTTGATAGAGGTGGAGAATTTACTTCTAGAGAGTTTAACACTTTTTGTGAAGTGAATGGTATTAAGAGATAGTTTTCAGCCCCTAGAACACCTAAATAAAATGGCATTGCAAAAAGAAGAAACATATCTGTAACTGAAGCAGCAAGAGCTATGTTATTTGAGAATGATTTGGAAAAGATATTCTAGAGAGAAGAAGTGAACACGATAATGTATACAATGAACAAAGTATAAATTAGAGTAGACACAGACAAGACATCCTATGAATTATGGTTTGGACATGCACCCTCAGTTAAGTATTTTAGAATTTTTGGAAGCAAATGTTATATAAAGAGAGATGATGATATTGGAAAGTTTGATTCTAGAAGTGATGAAGGTATATTTCTTGGATATTCTTTGAAGAGAAAAGCTTATAGATGTTATAACAAGAGAACTAAGACTATTGTTGAGAGTGCAAATGTTAAAGTTGATGAAAGGTTCAAAATTCAGGAAAGAATGCTTGATTATGAATATGATGAAGGAACTCATCCTAAACCTAACACTGAAACTATTCAATTATTTTATGAAACTAACAGTGACTTGTTGAATGAAAGCCATAGTGAAATCATTGAAGAACCGACACCTAAAGTAATATTTGAGACAGTGACACCTAACATGAACTTATCAAGGAATCATCCTGTTGAGCAAATTATTGGAAGCATAGATAGAGGAGTTCTAACTAAAAATAAGGTACAAGAACAATTATGTTTGATTTCTCAAATTGAACCTAAATCTACTAGTGAAGCTTGTGAAGATGAACATTGGATTAAAGCTATGAAAGAAGAACTAGATCAGATTTAAAAGAACAAGACATGGGAATTGGTCCCTAGACCTAAAGAAAAGAATGTTATTGGAACTAAATAGGTATTCAAAAACAAGATGAATGAACAAGGAGAAGTAGTAAGAAACAAAGAAAGATTGGTATGCAAGGGATACTCACAGCAAGAAGGAATTGACTATGAAGAAACTTTTTCACCAGTAGCAAGAATTGAAGTAGTAAGATTATTTTTGGCCTATGCAGCTTTTAAGAAATTCAAAGTATATCAGATGGATGTGAAGTCAACATTTTTGAATGGTGAATTGGAAGAAGAAGTTTATATTGAGCAGCCTGAAGGTTTTCCTTTGATTCAAGAAGGAGACATATTATGTTAACTGAAGAAAGCCTTATATGGACTAAAGCAAGCACCTAGAACTTGGTATGCAAGATTGGATAAGTATTTGTTAAAATTGGGATTTAAAAAAGGAACAGTTGATAGCAACTTGTACACAAAAGAAATTGAAAATGGTTTGTTAATTATAGTTATTTTTGTTGATGACATTATTTTTGGAGGAGAAGATGAAGCTAGTGATAAATTTGCTGATGAAATGAAAACTAAATTTGAAATGAGTATGATTGGTGAAATGAAATAATTTTTGGGATTACAGATAACACAGAATAGTGATGGTATCTTTGTAAGCTAGAAAAAGTACTTGAATGATTTGTTAAAGAGATTTGGAATGGAGAACTGTAAACTAGTTAGAACACCTATGGTAATTAGACATAAATTATCTAGCACAAATGAGACTCTTGCAGTTGAATAGAAGAAGTACAGATCTATGATTGGAGGATTGTAGTACTTGACACATACAAGACCTGATATAGCACATTCAGTTGGAATTGTAGCAAGATTTCAAGCTGAACCTAGAGAATCACATTATGTAGTAGTAAAGAGGATAATGAGATATTTAAGAGGTACAATTGAGTATGTATTATGGTATGAAAAATCTAATGATTTTACCCTATGCGCATATATATATGCTGATTGGGGAGGTAGTGTTGATGATAAAAATAGCACCAGTGGTGGAGCATTTTTCCTTGGAGGAAGATTGGTTTCTTGGCTAAGCAAGAAGTAGAATTGTATTTCATAGAGCACAATAGAAGCAGAATATGTAGCAGTAGCAAATAATTGTAACCAGATAATTTGGATGAAGCAGACACTGAAGGATATTGGAATAAAGTTTGTTGAACCTATTGTTATACATTGTGTTAACACCAGCACAGTTAGTATGTCTAAGAACCCTGTATTACATTCTAAGACAAAGCATATAGAGATTAAGTATCATGTAGTAAGAGAGAAAGTTGATGAGAAAGAAGTTAGACTTGAGTACATAAGTACAAAGGAGTAGATAGCAGACATATTTACAAAGCCTTTGTCTAAGGATACATTTGTGTATCTGAGAGGTATGCTTGGGGTTATGCCCTAGCCTACTTTTGAGAAGTGATACGGATTGGTTGCATTTGTCAGGTGGTATATGAGCCTTATCTTTCTTCTAGATTGGATGTTGGTACTTCCTCTATGGGGGAGTATGTGTATCTGAGCTGAGTCATGAGGACTCTAGTGAATGTATTTTTTGAACAATGTCTTTTAACATTAGAGTTGTTGTTGTTGACATAATGATGAAATTTCTATCATTGATGTCAATGGGGGAGAAGTGTACATGAAAAACCATTTGTACCATTTTTTGGAGGGAATTGAATAGGAAAATGAAGCAATATTTGATTGATGAAGAAGACTTGAAAGCATTTTTAGAGCAGCAGTGTTGCAGTATTGGATTCATGGATCATTGGATGTTTTTCATCTATGTTTTCATCAATGCTAATGGGGGAGATTGTTAGGAATGAATGCTAAATATATCCTATGGGAGTATTGGCAGCCATTCTATAGTAGTTGTTGTTGCATTCATGACTATGATTGTCATTGATGTCAACACAGTGATTTACTAGAGATTAGCAGAGGAGCAAACAGTGTTGTGATTAGCGCACATGGGATATTGTAGATCAAGCTACGTGATGTTGAGGATTTAATCTTTGATATTTTATATGTCTATGGTTAAGAGTGAAAATAGTAATTTATTTATTCATGAAAGTTATGAGCATTTTGGTGGAAGCAGTATTCAGGCAGTATTCCTGAGTAGCGGTTTGTGGAAATCAGATGATATCTCCTAATCAGGATGGAATCTAGTTTTGCACAAATAAAGGGAAGTTGAAGACACATTTTTAGTGACATGGATGATAGTGCAAACTTCAAGGTCACACGAGTGAAGAATTATTCTAATTGGAAGCTGATAGTTTTGTGTAATTTTGATGTAACGTGTGGAAACTTTTATTTTGTAATTGGATGCCGACTCATTTGTAATTACTTGAGTGTGGTATAAAGGAAGGAATGTTTTTCCTTTTTGTAACATGGTTGAATATGTATGGAATGAATATGTTGAAATGAATGAAGTTGTGAAAGAGAATTTGTGAAGGAAGACATGCGAGGTAGAGAGATCTAAAATTGAGATCTGGTGTAGCAGTGAGTGCGGTTTGGCATAGTCAGAGAAGAGGTAACATATTGCTGAGATCAGTAATGATTTGATATTATTCTATTGAATAATCTAGAGATCAGCTAGACAGTGTGTTCAATGATCTTTCCATTGAAGCTATTTGGGCAGTGGGTCCTTCTGTCTTCCATAACTCTTAATAGAGTTAGAATCTTTTAGCAGGGATTCAAAATCTCCTAACTGGGATTCATATGTACTGAATGTATTTCATAAGGCTCCTCACCAAGTCCATCCTTTCACAAGGAATATTCATATTAGTGCATCTTTCCCACTGGGGTTTACTCTTTGATCAAGAGGTTCCCTAGTCAACATATCTTGTGTCATTGTGTTATTATGTATGAATATCTTTCTATGGTTGGTAATTATATTGCTTACATGGTTAAAATCTATTGAAGTTGATAAAATTTATAATTATTAGATAACTGATTCACCCCCCCCTCTCAGTTATGTTGGTAGACTTTACTTTCTAACAAGATGAACATCCAATCCAAGTGGAATTTCTAGATTCTAAAATTGTTAATGTTGAAGCAAAAACATGGTAATTGTATTTTAATGGCTTTTATACACAACATGGGTTAGGAGTAGGGATACTTTTGATTACTCCTCAAGGGTCTACAATTCTGAAATCATACAAATTTCTATTCTCATGCACAAATAACATAGCTAAGTATGAAGCATTGGTCATTGGTATAAAGTTGACATTAGAATGGAAAGTCATAGAGCTAAAAATCTATGAAGATTCCCAACTGGTTATTAATTAGATTAATTATGAGCATCAAACTAAAGATGATAAGTTGATACCATATAAGAATATGATTAAGAATCTTAAGAAATACTTCACTCTAATCACATTTGAGAAAGTGTTGAGAGATAAAAATAAAGCAACAGATGCAATGGCTACTTTGGCATCACTTCTCTAAATACCAAATCAAAGTGCCAGATATGACCCTTCCCATCCTCATACCATTTGTTTACTAATAGGACATGAATTACCTTGCTATGGAGCCATTTACACCTACTTAAAAGACCAAACCTTACCCTTAGACCAAACCAAAAATCAAAAGAAAATCTTTATATGCCAAGCTTCTCACTATACCTCGATATCTAACATGTTTTATCGCAAGAGTCTAGATGGAATGCTTCTAATATATCTAGAGAAAGAGGAATCAACCATAGCCTTACAAGAAATTCACGAGGGGTTTTGTGGGTCACATTTAAATTATTTAACCCTAGCTAAGAAACTTCTTAGGATGTGATATTTTTGGCCTTCGATGGACAAGGACGCTTGTCATTTTGCAAAAAACTTATCGTAAATGTCAATATCATGGGAACTTGATCCACATACCAGCACAAGAGCTTCATCCTATGAAAATAGCTTGGCCCTTCTATTAATGGGGTTTGGATTTGATAGGGATGATTTATCCACCATCTTCAAATGGTTATAAATTCATCATTACTGCAATAGAGTATTTTACCAAATGGGTGGAAGCTATACCCTTATCCACTACCATAGGAAAGTAGATATCCTTATTCATTTTAAATTACATAATTTGTAGATATGGTGTTCATCATGCCATCATAATAGATAATGAAAAACATTTTAAAAACAAGGATTTGAAAGAATTATGTACAAAATTTCATATGGTACATCATTCATCTTCAATATATTACCCACAAGGTAATGGATAAGCGTGAGCTACAAACAAGAACATCTTAAAGATATTGAAGAGAACTATGGATTATTCAAGTAGAGATTGGCACATTCAAATAAAATCTACTCTATGGGCTTATAGAATGAGCATTAGAATGCCAACATGAGCTACACCATTTTCCCTAGTCTATGGAGCAGAAGCAGTTTTACCTTTGGAGGTAGAAATTCTGTCCTAAGGGTCTCATCGCATGGTTTACTAAGTGAAGAAGACTATAGAGTTGCTAGCTTACATGAAATAGAATTGCTAGATGAAAGACATTAGAAAGCTTTTGATCAATTAAAAGTGTATCAAAACTGAATGACCAAAAACTATAACAAGCATATCAAACTGAGGGCATTCCAAATAGGTGACCTAGTGTTGCGAGAAAATCCCAAGAATCAAGAAGAATGGGAGAAGAAATTAAAATGGGAAGAAAACTAGTTAGGACCCTTTGTGATCACTTCATCTTTTGGCACTGGTACTTACAAACTAGCTGATTGTGAAGGAGAGGAGTTGCAAGAACCAATAAATAATATACATTTGAAGAGGTTCTATAGATGAGGCAATTAAAGAGGGATAGAGAAAAAGAGTATCAGAAATATCAGATGATCAAGCATCCTATTTATTGTATATAGTCAAAAGAGATCTTGAAAATACCAAAAACTTTAAAAAGAAGAAAAGAGAAAACAAATCAGAAATATAGAGAAGATAAAAAATAGTAGAAAATTGAGCAGAAAGAAAGACAAAGACATTTAAAAATGATCCTCAAAAAGATGTTGTCTTGGTGAAAACCTAGCAAATAGGCACCTTGATGATAGGGAAATTAAAAAAAATGAAAAAAGAGAAAATACAAAAAAAGAGAAAAAAGAGAAAAAGTACCTTGGTGAAAACCTAGCAAATAGGCACCTTGGTAGCAAAAAAAGGCAAAGCTTTAAAAATAGAAAAAGAGAGAAAATCCATTCAATCGGTGAAAACTTGGTAAACAAGCGCCATTGAAAGTCCAAGTCAGTCTCATGCCTAGTAGTCATCCTTGTAAATATTGCATTCACTAGCATTTGTATATGTTGCATAATAAAACCCCATAGTTGCATTTGCAAGTACCTAAAGGTTTTTTCATTAATCCAATTTGACACCAAATCAATTCATCAAAATGAAAGTGATACAATCAATCAAATCCTAATCCTAATCCAATTTTCAATCAAACACAAAAATCTTGATCCAAGATCTCACAAGAACACTTATCTTTATTAGGATTAAAAGTATGAAATAGACAAAACTATACTTGAAATATGGATTTGAAAAATAATGCAAAAAATTTCTAAGTGTTGACTTGATTGATGAAATCATGTCTTTTTAGCGAATCGATGAAAGTTTTTAAATTAGACAATATATGATGAAAGCATGATATTTTATTAATTTTTGAATTAGTGTCTTAAGGTCAAAGTTTTGAAGTATGTATTATTTGTCTAAGGACATGATCATCAAAGAATCATCGAGGACATGTACATATGGAGAAATTGAGATCTTTGTTTGTTTATGCAAAAGGATACCTTAGATATTTTGATGATAAATATCATAATACCAAAATCCACTTGCAACATAGAATCCAACAAAATTGGTATTCATACTCTCATGATTAGTCTCAATCAGTGATAGTTGTAACAAAGATGGGAAAGCACCATGTAAAAAGGAAAGAAGTATTCATATCATTATAGTTGAACTAGTGATGGTTATACTAATTTCATGATTCCAAAAATTGCTCAATGATGAATATAAGCTCCTAATTTGTGAATAGTGACAGTTAGCTACATCCATCCTAGATTAAATGCATTTAAGTGATTTTCCTTTCTTAGTTTGAAAACATCAATTAAAAAAGAGAAAAACTAAAAGGGGCTGGAGTAGATCAAAAATCAAAACACACATAAAAAACTACATATGATAGAGTGTGTTGGACGTCAACATAAAAAATAAAAAAACAAAAGGAGCTTTACATTCAATTAATGGCATTTTTTAGATTCATTTTAAATCATGAGAAATTTGCATCCATTTAAAAACATTAACCTAAGTTCATTTAATCTAAAGTCCATTATTGCATTCATTTTAGTTGGCATTCTGTTAACCTCATTCTAGGTCATATTCATTAAACTCATTTTCTTTAGTTTGCATTCATCTTTAAATTCATTCATAATCATTTTTAATAGGTCATCAAATTTCATTATTCATAGCATGACATTACATCTCATTGCATTTCATTAAGGTCATTGCATACACCTAGTTTAGTTTAAACATTATCTTTTATTAGGTTGCATCTATATTAAATCTTCATTAGGTCATTAAAGTTCATTGTGTTAGTTGTATTCATTGATTAATCTTTAAAATTAAAAAGAATTTAATTCATTGTTAAGACATTACAAACATTTCATTACATTCTTTCTACATAATTGCATTTTCAAAATCATATCATTAGTATATTGCATTGTTCATTTAGGTGCATTCATCCAATTCATTTATATAAAACATTACAGTATATTCACATTTAGGTCATTTCCATTTACAAATAAGATCATCATTTATTTCATTCATATCATTAATCATTACATCCAACCTATCCAATTTTATAATTGCATCCATCACAATTTGCATCACATTTGTATACCATATATCCATTACATTTATTATACATATCATCAAATACATACATCCATAAGTACCATTACATTGCATTAATCATTAAACCATTACATCATCATACCATGTATCATATACATCCACCTAATCTATGTCATAAATAAGACAAACATTTGCATCAGTAGATAGATTAGACATATGCATTCATATGATAAACTGCATTTGAGAAAAAGTGTAAAAATAAAGCATATAAAGATAGAATCATATAGATTTTCATATCATATAAAGCACCTAAAAAATGAAGTCCAATACATGATGAAATCATATAAAGTAAATCTATCAATTGCGTATCAGAGTCCATAGTATCATAAAAAATTGATAGTATCTAGAAATCAAAGTCTATCAAAGATATCAATAAGTATCAAAACATGAATAGAATCAACTAAGCAAAGAATAATGTGAGTCCAATGTCTCAAGCTAAAAAATGAATCATCACATACATCAAAGAATAAAGTATCTCATATACAAAATAGGTCAGCTACTAGAATCATCGACACCATCAGGACCACGATAAACATATAGAGCTCTACTAGAGCTAGCCTGTAAACCATGCTGACTCATAGCAGCCATGAAGGTCTGCATCATCAAACTTAGGTGAGTAACCTTTTATCTCATCTATAACATCTCAAACTACAATGATCTAACATATGAGGCTAAGGATGGTGTAGGATTCTATGCTGGTACCTATGTGGGTGAAGCCTGAGGTGGAGCCTAAATAGGTGGAGTTTGAGGAGGTGCCATAGAAGAAGATGGAATGGAAGGAGACAAAGATGGAATAAAAGAAAAAGAAGATGGAAGAACATACAAAGATGGAAGAATGGAATAAGATGGCATAGAAGAAGAAGTGGGAGCTTGTACTACAAGAGCTTGTGGAGGAGCTTGTGGTGGTGCAGGTAGACCCTATGCCTGATCTAATAAAATTTGTGTAGTCTAGACATCCACGTCAGCCACAACCTGAGACCACACTTGCCTGAAAACCCTGAGTCTATGTTGGCCCCATCTGGCCAATCTATCCACACCAACCTAGTGAAGAGCTTTTTAAGGTCCACCTTAAACTCTAACCTGACCACCCCTCATCTGGTCACCACCCCTAGGAGGAATCAGTGCAACAACAATCACTGGGATAACAAACCCCCTCTATCTGCTCTCCTACCCCATCATCCCCAGAAACCTCATATTTGACCTCATCCTCCAACATCATCATCTCCATCATCATCATATGACTCCTCCTCAATGCCTAAAACTCTCCTGACAAGATTAGCGAGTCTCAAAAAAGGGTTATGAGAAAACCACTTGGCATAGTCATTGGTTATACCAACATCAACAATGTGATCACATATATCCCATGCAAGGTGGGGAAAATATAACAACTCTTGTCAAGCTATCCTAAAATCTATCTAAGGGCCTTAGAGTGACCTCTCTACCTATACATGGGCATACAATGATAAACCCTGAGGCATGCCCTAAACCCAACTATACTGTCATAGAACCCTCTAAAAGAAAAACCACTCAATGATCAGTGGTGTATGCCCTGTCATCCACCAGGGCATACACATAAAAGGTAACTCTATCACACCTTTGACCATGCCTCACATCCAATATATGGCTGCCACACAACCTGATCTATATCATCTATGATACATCTCCAATAATCTAACTTGCCCAAGTGGGCTTGTACTACCATCCCCTCATACATCCAAGCGAAGGGCCAACCTAGATCACAGTGCTGAATAGATATGGGTCAAGTGATAGGGATGTGATGCCATGTCCACAACTACAATAGAATAACTCTAGCAGAGATAGTCACCCCACGATGGTATACAATAGAATGCATCTCATGATATAGTTGCACCAACACACAGGTACCCCAGTCAAATATATGTGGCTGTGCGATCATATCCTATAGGATACAACCCCAACCAAATACAAAGCCATGAACTCACTGATCAAGAATGAGTAAACCACCAACCAATGCTCCCAGAATAGTAGGAAGAGATTGGAAGAAAGGGAACCGGGCCCATTGAATTGAATCATTGCCAATGGTTGGGTCACCAAAGACTCACCTACATGTTGTCCCATCATAAACTTGGTCATAGTATATCATCTCCCCATGAGTAGGGATCCACAACAATTGATACACATCCTTAGGAGTGATCCTCACCTTTCCCATCGACAAGTGGAAGGTGTTATGGTCAGAGTGTCATCACTCTGCCATAGCTGTGAGTAAACCTCGATTCATGCAAAATCAAGGGAGAGACAAAAGGAAAGAAAGACCACATCAACCAATGATTTGGTGCTTAGGACTAGTCAAATCATCAGTCATAATAAATGGGAGTGGGTACAAGCCTCAAACTTCGAGTGATTTAAGCTCAGCCTACAAAAAACAAGTTTAAACACATAAAAAATCAACATCATTACATATTGAATCATTTCAAGTCAATCAAATTTAAATCAAATCACAATCAATTTTCCTGATTCTATTCAGAGAGGATGAAAATTTTATCATCATCCACCATCAAAATCAAGATTGAAAACAAAACATTCAATACAACATGAATCAAACTGATAACATATGACTTGCTATCAAATCATACTTTTTACCTAAGCAATCGACTGATTGACAACACCAGACGGTTCATAAAATTGACACAAAAGTTTTCTTTTTAAACCAAATAGGGTATACATTCTATTTAATTGTTTAAAAGTGCTAAAAGACAAAAGCGTAATTGAAAATGGTGAATGTGCTGGAGAATTAATTAAAAGTGCTATTTTAAAGTGTACGCATTGTACAAATTAGTATGGGCTACATGAATTACCTGTACGCACTGCTAAATTATTAATTTGTGCAATCTAATCTATACACATAGTAGAAAAGGGAGAATGTGAATCAAGCCCTAGTTCTACCATTTGTATGCGATATTAAAAATATCAGTTGCGACATAGAAAAAAGCAGAAGCACTGGAGAAATTTGTTAAGATTAGGTAATACTAAGAGGGGGGTGAATCAATATCATAAAAATTTGATCTTTTCAACTTTAAACAATTATAAACAATTGAAAGTAATACAAAAATGAAAAGAGCATACAAGTATAACACATTCATTACACCATGATTTGTTCTCAAGGAAACCCTGGCCAAAGGGAAAGCCCCGGTGGGGATGGTACCCACAAATATGCACTAAAATATAATATCCCTATTAGGAGATCTAGCTCTATTAGGAGTTGATTGTTACATAGTACATTTCCTTGTTAGAGGAATAAAAAATCTTGTTAGGGGTATACAAAACACCTAGTTAAAGGTGGTGAGCACACTGCTCTTACAACGAATACTTGTCTCGGAATAGTTCTCAACAAGGGAACAATACAAGCACTTATCTTTCTTAGATAGTTACAATTGTAGCTTGGCCTCTTACTAATCTTGCATTTGATCTATGCTCTTCTATTCATAAACTTACTCTATCATCATTACCATTGCATACTTTGCTTTTACAAAAAAACTCCATACTTATACAAAATTAGCCTTCTAGTCGGCTTCACAATTATCATGCAAAACATAATAATAACTCATGCAAATTTTATCTATGGAGTCATCTCTCTTACAATACCAAAGATTTAGAAATATAATTTATTCACTTGTCTTAGCACGTTACCATATTCACTTTTCCTTCCTTAATCTTCACAACTGATCATATACCTTGTTACATTATTTTACTGCCTTTGTATATCTTCCGAACACTGTATCTCACAAATTTGGTAACCAAAACTTATGCAATATTAACTAAAGCATGTGAATATCCCATAATACCTCTACTTAACTTCACAAGCCATAATAAATTATATATCTTCATCGCTGACCAAAACTGTGCCACTCTACCTTGTTATCCTGATTCTGTACTTAGTCATTTTCATGACTGAGACTCTGGTGGCAATCTCCACAACATGAAATCACTCTAACATAAGTTTTTCCATAAATGAAAACCCTTAAGAGATTCCTAGTACTCCAAAACATCACATGCCAACAATCTCTCCCTTTGGCATTGATGGCAACACTTCGAAAAATGACTAAGTGTTACAATACAACTTTCTTTCTCTTTTCTTTATCTCTATTTTTTTTGTTTCTTTTCTACAACTTTTTTTTGTTTTCTTTTCTACATACAACTCTACATATCTCTTTCTCTTCCTCATTCATTTTTCCTTTTACTTCGTCTCTCTTTAACATCAATGGCAAAGGTATACCCAAAATTATAGAACTTAAGCACAAATGGTGTAGTGCTTACTCACCATATTTAAGACATCTTGGAAAGAGATTTACAAGGTCTTAACTTCTTCAGTCCATGAATTTATCAGTAGTTCATTGACATGGATTAATCCATTCAGTACATATGACATTGTCTCTTCTACCTTAAGCTTAGTAGGAGTAGATACTAATATTGAGCCTTCAACTTTTATCATCTCTGAGAGATGAGTCTCCAACATTGAGAGCTTAAGAGTTAATAGGCTTCTTAATAAGCCAAATCTATCTGCAACTCTCCCTTTCTCCATTTCTAGTACTCCTATTTTCTCTAGTAGCCTAGATGTCTTCTTATCTACCTCTCCCATAGTTTGTGAAGATGATTCACAACTGTCCATTATACTATCAAGGCTAGCCCTGTCTTTGGCTATGGCCTCCTCAATATTCTTTAAATGACTATAGGGGTTTATGCAATAGCTATAAAGTTTCCTACCTTGTGCTACAAAACTCTTGGCTTTAAGATTAGTATCCTTAAAAATGCCTAAGTCCCATGAAATGGACTTATAAATTTCTCTCAACTTCTTCTCCAAGAAGTAATTTTTAGCCTTTTCATCTTCTATCTTTAGCAATGAATCAAAATGACTATCAAAGCTATCCAATACTATACCAAGATACTCAACCTCATCCTTGTCTTTGAGGATAACTAGTGAGGGGAACAGCTTGTTCACTATTTCTACAGCCCAGACCATTATCTTAGCTCTTTTTTCTCTTTTTGAACTGATCTCTCCTTAGCTTTAGAAAAATCCATAAATGAAAGTCTCATTAGTTCATCTTCATCCATTCTATCTACATTAGAACTGACTGGTTTGGCCATACTTTTCAACAATAGGGGTGTGTCCAATATAACCTCATTAACTTTTTTTGATTTTGGCTGTCTTTCTTGCTATAATTCCTTCTCCTATGCTTTTTCTTCTTGTTTCTCTTCTGATTTTCTTTCCTCTATTTTTTCCTAATCTTCAACCTCCATCACATTGTCCACATTGTCTGTAAATGGATCATTTACATCTTGCAAAGTGTCAAGGCTAATAGGCACACCAGTGACAAAGAAGTTTGGTTGCATGCTAACTTGAGTACTTTCATCTATTGCCTTTGAAATCTCTCCTAAACCCAGGGATATAGGCTTAGAAGTCTTAGGAGGTGACACCTTCTTAGGCATGTCATGCATTAGAATTTGGTCTAATGACTTTTGGGTGTCCTCAATCACCTCATCATATTTTCTAGTCATAATCTTGACTAGTCTAGTCTTTGTCCTTAGTAGAGGTTTCAGTGCCTTTATGATTCTTTCTCTTTCCTAAATTGACACAACCGACAACATATCATCAATTATTTTATTTCTTATGTTCTCATCTTCTGAATGTGCTAACTGTTTCCTCATTTCCAATTTTCCATATAGGGCTTTGGCAATGCTTGCTTCAATTTCCAGTAAATTATTCTTAAAGACCAATAGATGCTCAATCATAGTATCTTCAATGACTACTTGGTCCTCTAAGTCATATCTTTCATAGTACTTGTTTACTATTAAAAGATTTCCATCTTTGATAACTCTTTTTTGTAGTGATTTCATATCTAGTTTCCACAAGGTTTGTGGATTCTTTTGAGCCATTTTCTCTTCCTCTTTATCCATTACCTTCTCTTCCTTCTTCTTCCTCTTTACCTTTGTCTCTCTTTCCTTGGAAATTTCTTTCTTACTTGTCCTTGTAGATCTTCTAGGAAAAACTGTAGCTACAACTTCTTGTGTTTCTTCCTCTTGAGAGGTTGACAAGTCCACAATGCTATCAGTAGGAACTGCTGCCTTTTTTGTCTCCAATGGAAAGGGTGCATCTGTGGCAATGCTGGAAGATTCCTTCATTTGGTTTTTCAATTATAAATACTTCTTCATAGGGATTCCTTCCTTTGCAATAATTTCCTCAACAATATTTTTGACCTTTCTTTTCCTTGTCACCTTTTCTTGCTCTTCTTTGAATTTCTCATTTTTTTCTCTATATGTACCCCATCTTTCTTGGGTAGGATCCATCTCTGCTACTAATACATGATCTACTTGCATAGTTAGTACTTCAACACTTACCTCATATCCCATAGAATAACACCACTTGATTCTAGGCTCAACTAACTCAAAGTAGACACAATCAGTTTTAACCATGAAACAAATAGTCCTCATATTTTCTACCAAGTTTTCTAGAATCCTATACCTTTCTTTCATCTTCCTCTGCATAATCTTAATCATGCCAAACAATTCTCCATCAATCCAATCCTTTTTCTATCTTTTGTATTATTCTGAGATTTGTAGACCAGTGGGTTCATTATCATTTTGTGCTCTAGGATGCATACCAGGAAAGTTGTGAATGACATGAATGTACATGTGAACTAGCAATGAACCAAACCTAAAAGCTTTAGATTTTTCCTTCTTTATAACTCTTACATTCTCAATGAATTGTTGGGCTAAAATTTCACAAAGATTGTACTTCTTATTCTCTCTTACCATTCTGTATGCCATTATTATAACCCAAGCTGATACATAATTAAGTCTAGAACTGTAAAATAAATTTTAGCCTATTAGCATTGCTACCAATCTAACATCTTGTAAATAAACATCATTTACTATTATTTCCCTCTTATCCCATTTGGAGTGTGTTAGGCTTTCAACTTCTTTTCTTATGTTTTTCTCACTAATAGGTAGGGCTCCTTCATTATTAAGGCCTATGATATCATGGATCAACTGAGCACATATCTTAACAGGTCAATCACCTATTCATAAGAACTGATCATGAACTCTTCTCAAAATGATTTTGAACCATTCAACTTTCATGAACTCTATGAGTCAGGTTAACTTGAGTATTGACAGATCTTTTAGATGTTTGAATTCTTCTACCAAATACCCATTTACTTCTAGCATACTATTCAACTCATAGAAGATGTTAACCTCCCCAATAATCTCATACTTATAGTGAATGTATGCCCTAATATCCTCTATGTGTAACAAACCTATGAGGGTTTTAGAAAAGACCCCTTCCAGATCATCCTCATAGGATTTGAATGGATGCCTTTTGAATTTGTATCTAGGTCTGTCTACAACATCATAAACTACTGGTGCATCCATGACTTTCCAAAGAGATTAAGTCTAAATACCTTAAACGTGCTCAAATCTAATGTTTGGCTTCACATGAACATAAAATCTCTCTACTAAATCACTGCTCTACTCTCACACTTCTTCTCTCCTTAGTCGTTGATCAAAAAATGGTGTAGGAATGAAATCTCTCAAGTCTTTTATCCATCGCAAGTTGAGTGTATGCATTAAACATGGGTAGCTCAACTTTGCATGTTGTCCAGTGAATGCAAAACTCATGAACACAGAAGATGAATCTTTAGGTTCTACAATCTCATCCATAGACTCCACAACATCTATAAACATCACATTTAAGCTTTCATGAGCTTACTTCACTTATACAAGGGCTGGATAATTTCTGTTAACTGCATCTACTTCTCCCCATAAGGCCATGAGGCCTTTTAGGTTGATACCTCAAAGAATTCATCATGCAAAGACACAACATCATCAGCTGTCTCTCCCTAAACCACTACCTTATTTAGAAATTTTACTTTCCATATCTTCTCATCCTTTGATTTCTTGTATACATTAATATAATCATTTAGGATTTTACCACTATCACCAATATTCTTCCTTACAACCATAGGTGGTGGTCCTTCTAGTTCACTAGATCTCCTTGGTCCTCTTCTATTTTCATCTCCATCATATCTACAAAACTTCACAATGTGACCTGGATTGTTATATTTGTAACAAATAAGTGGTCTTCTTTCTTGATTAGTTTGTAGCTTACAATACCTTTCTGTGTGCCCAAAGTTATTGCATTTATGACATGTAACCTTGGCTACAAATTCTTCTCTGACATAGTCTTTCTTATACCTGGACTGATCAAGTTTTCTACAATCTACCTTCTTGTGTCCATACTTATACCAATTAAAATAGTAGTTGGTAAAGGGCTTAGATTTACCTTTACTTCTACAATCTCTTTTCATGTGTCCAACTTTGTTGCATCTGAAACATCTACCTTTGAAGGGTCTGAACTATTCTCTAGGTTCTTCATTTGTGGGCCTTTCCTCATTCTTGGCTTCTTTTGGTTCTTCTTGAGTTTTTGAACTTTTAGCTTCATTGAATCCACTCATATATCCTTTAGGTTTTTGTCTTGCTCTTTGTTCATCACTCTTGTCATTGCTTGTGTGTGATTTTTCAATGAGTAATTTGGCTTGAGTGAGTTCACCTTTAATGATCTGATTGTATTTGTCCAGTTCTTGATATATATCCTTGTAGTGGTTAAGTTTGGTCTTCATCTTTCCTATCTACAAGTTATCTTCTTTTAGTGTCTCTTCAACTTTGTTTCTTTTATCCTTTTCATGTTGAATTTCTTTGATCATCAAAAGATTGATTTGTTCTTTTTCTTGCTCCGATATCTTTACTTTGTCTGATGTATCATTGTCTGAACCTTCTTTGATCTTCTCCATAAGGTCTTGTCTCTAATTTTTTACAATCTCAAGCTATTCTTTAAGTTTCCTCATGAAACCTTCTGCTCTTCTTAATTTGAATTTTAGTTCACCATTCTCAACTTTCATCTTATCCAAATCTTCAAGTCCAGCTTCAAATTTCTCTTGTAAATCTTCAGAATCCATTTTGATCTCCCTTAAGCTATTATGATTTCTCTCAAAGGGCCAATAGCTCCGATACCAATTGTTAGGATTAGGTAATACTGAGAGGGGGGGTGAATCAATATTACAAAACTTTGATCTTTTCAACTTTAAACAATTATAAACAATCCATAGTAATGAAAAAATGAAAAGACCATACAAGCATAACACATTTATTACACCATGATTTGTTCTTGAGGAAACCCTGGCCAAAGGGAAAAACCTGGTGGGGATGGTACCCACAAATATGCACTAAAATATAATATCCCTGTTAGGAGATCTAGCCTTGTTAGGAGCTGATTGTTACATATTAAATTTCCTTGTTAAAGGAATACAAAACCCTATTAGGGGTATACAAAACACCTATTTAAAGGTGGTGAGCACACTACTCTTACAATGAATACTTGTCTCAGAATAGTTCTCAAAAGGGGAACAATACAAGCACTTATCTTGCTTAGATAGTTCCAATTATAGCTCGGCCTCTTACTGAGCTTGCATTTGATCTCTACTCTTCTATTCACAAACTTACTTTGTCATTATTACCATTGCATACTTCTCTTTTATAAAAACACTCCATATTTATACAAAATCACCCTTCCAGTCAGCTTCACAATTATCATGCAAGACATAATAATAACTCATAAAAATGTTATCTATGGATTCAGTGCTCTTACAATACCAAAGAGTCAGAAATCTAATTTATTCACCTATCTAAGCACATTACCATATTCACTTTTCCTTCCTTAATCTTCACAACATATCATATACCCTGTTACACTATTTTACTACCTTCGCATATCTTTCGAACACTGTATCTCACAAATCTGGTAACCAAAACTTATGCAATCTTAACTGAAGCATGTGAATATCCAAAAATAGCTCCAGTTAACTTTGCAATCCATAATACCTTATATATCTTCATCGCTGACCAAAACTATGCCACTGTACCCTGTCATCCTGATTTTGTACTTAGTCATTTTCATGACTGAGACTCTGGTGGCAATCTCCACAACATGTGATCACTCTAACATAAGTGTTTCCATAAATGACAACCCTTAAGTGATTCCCAGTACTCCAAAATATCAGAGGCCAACAAAATTATGTACGCGCCATTAAAAATATTAAATGTGTTGTTTAAAATAGAAAAATAAAAAAATAGGGTATTCCTAGTAAAAATCCATTTTTTTAAAATTTAAAAGCATTTAAGAAATATCACATGCCAACAAAATTATGTACACGCCATTAAACATATTAAATGTGCTGTTTAAAATAGAAAAATAAAAAAATAGGGTTTTTCTAGTAAAAATCCAATTTTTTTAATTTAAAAGCATTTAAATGACAAAGCGAGTTATCAGAGTACATATCAGAGGTCCGTAGCTAGGTGGCCACATGTATCAATGACCTCTCTTGAATCTGTGCTCTCGAATTGGGATCACCATTGTGACATAGCTCTAAGGGGTCAGAGTGAAAAAGTCAAAAGTGAAGGTGAAAATGAATAGTAAAAATGACTTTTAGCCCTATGTATAGCCCATTTTGACCTAAAAAGGGCATCGCTAACCAGAAAATGACTAGGGACCCAAATTTTACACCCATTATGCCAAACTAGGTTCATTTAACATCAAATAATTGCAAATTCATTATCAGAAATGAAATTGAAATTGATTACAAATTGACCTAATTCACACAAACTTGACCAAAAACATCATATTTTTTTAACAACGATCAAATTTCATTTCATTTTTGAGGGGGCATACACTTGGATAATCAAGATTGGCATCATAATTACCGAATCAGGAGCATGACCATCGAATCAAAGCGTAAGCTTTTATCAAAAAAAATTTCATTTATCAATCGAGAGGGGCATCAAACATCGAATCATATCAAATTGGGAACCATATTAGGCACCTTTTCATCAGAACGACCATCGAGGACCTTCAAATCAATTGAAACTGCATCAATTCCATCATCATAATCTACATCTTCTATTACATCAAATTAGACATCAGTTAATCAAGACTTCACATCAGAAATGATCAGGACATTCTTTGAACCGATACGATTCATGCATCGATTCAAAGAGGGGCATTTGTAATCACCTGAAAATAGACAAGATCACTTAAATGAGAAACCAAGGCAAAAATCAATGCAATTAAATCAAATCAAGCTATAATCAAAGCTAAATTGCAATCAAACCATAATTTAAATTTAATTAAAAATCAAAAGCCATAAAATCAATTAAAATCAAATAAATCATGGTAAATCAATTAATTGTCCAATTAATCTAATTAATTACATAGTTCATTTAAGTCAAATCAACCCATTCAAGGGGTACACATGGCTAAAGATATTAATTAAATTTAATTAAATAAATTCTATTTTCCCTCAACCACCAAATGGGAGGAAAATTCATCAACCAATAGAATTTGATAATCAAGCTCACATGGGTCATCGAATCTCCACCACCCATAGGGAGAAAGCATCTTGTCCACCCATTTTGTTTTCTTGTCCCAAGATTTGAGGAAAAAATATTTAAATGGTCTCCAAAGGTGGAATCATGGACTCAACCCTCATCAAACCATGATAAAATCAACTAAACCCCCTACCCTTGCCAAAATATATAAAAGAAAGGCATAATTCAAGAAATAATCATCCACAATTATTTGAAGAACATCAAACCTCTTACAATTTTAAGATAGAAAGGAAAATTTAGAGCTAAATAGTTGTATTTTCAATTGGAATTCACTGGTTTTAGCTTGTTTATCATTTCTTTCTCATATTAGGATTGTCACTAGTGAGAGCTTGCTGAGAGCTCATCATTAGAATCCCTAATTAGAGAGCCATAGAGTGCTCAACCATCTTTAATTTTCCTTAATTGAATTGCATTTTTGGTAATTTAATTTTTATTTTGAGTTATTGATGATACTAACCCTATGAAGGTACTAATCCTAGTACACACTACCTTTTCCTTTTAGTATGTGGCTTGGAAGCAGGTTTTAATTTTGTGAATCTAAAATTTATTCATCTTTTATCTTGGTTCTTTAAAAGGAATAATGCATGCTCAAAATTCATATTCCATATCTCATTTTGGTGCTTAAAATTGACACAGTGGTTAAAAAATGAACAAGGAAAGGGATATTTGAGATTGGTGCAATAAAATCATACAAGGAAAAATACATTTGGACTTTGGTGCATCTAAAATTGGACAAAACAAAACATGTTTGGTTTTGGATTAAAATTGAACTTATGTGCTTGTATGGATGATAGCTTAGTTCACATTTGACTATTGGTGCTTAATATGATTAACATGGTGTTTGATTTTTTTGGTGCGGTTGCACAATCTGTTAGATTAGCAACCATTTTATTTTAGAGAGGCATGTCTAGAGGGTTTTCTTAACCCATTACTAAGGATGACCTCAAATCAAAAAATGCTTCTAGTCAGTATATAAAAAAGACTTTGAGAAAACTCTGGTCTTATATCCTGATCAAGCTCAGGCGAGGTGTATTGATGAGAGTCTAGACCAGGTGAAGTATCCCTAGGTATAAAATATGGTCAACTAGGCTCTTAAGTGAGTCACATGTGTACAAATTGATTGAGGAGACTCCAGAGAATTAAATACAACCTGTTGACTAGAGGCCATTTGGTTTACCTCTGAACATTTGTCTAATTATAGGGCAAGGGGAGGCTGAAAAATAATCTCCCCTGAAGATTCCCATCATATATGTGTTAGCATAACTGATGTAGTGATGATAAGTGTTGCATTGATGAATATTGGTACATATTTAATGGCAGGTGAATAATATATTAGGTTGTCATTGATGTCAACTGATTGACTTAGCTTTTTCAATATGTTACCAGATATTGTGTAATTAAATCATGAGTTGTAGTATGCTTTTGAAGTTTTTATTCTAATGGAAGCATATGTCAGGTGTTGTAATGATAAGTTTCTAATCGTGAATTTTGATATGAAGTATTGAGTCGGTTATGTTTGAATGAAATCAAACTGGGTAACTGCTAAAACAATAAGTGATAGATAGTAAGTGATTTTTATGTTATCTCAAATTGGTAAAATATTTGATGGAGTGGTCATACGATATGATTGATAATAATTATTAGATACTATGTTGAGGATTGTGACACATATTTTTTACCGGTCAAGATGATTTAATTGACTGGAAGTGGTATTAACAGGATGGATAGGTAAACAAGATAGAATTCTTAAAAAGCTAATGAAGATTTATGAATTGGTGAAGAAATTCAAAGTGGAAATAAGATTAGTGATGTTCTAGGGAAAGTACTAAGGTAGTTCCATGATTTGTGGAAATTATTTGACATCACATTTCCTGAGGTATGCATTTGAGGTGGAGTCTTCAAGAAGTTTCCTTTGGTCAAATAAGTTTTTGAAGATGTTTTAATTTCCAAGGTGAAATCCATGTGGAAGCTGATACAGTAAGAGAAAAATAGTTTATGAGTTGTTTTATATATTTTATCTTACCTAATTTGAGCTGGATTATTGGTATTTCAGATCTAGGGTTTATTTTAAGCCGATAGAAGAAAACCTATATACTAGAAAGTTGAAAAATAAGTTATTTTCTTATTGCAAATTGTAGAAGAATTTGGTGACAAAGAAAGTGAAGGAATAAAATGTGATCAAGCCAAGGAAGATTATAGTGTGTGGAGAAGAGTTTTAGAGATTAATAGGATCTAATCATGTAGAGGTAGTGGAATTTCAGAGATCATTTTTTATCTGTTTCTTTCTAACCATTGTTAAAGTGAAATCCCTTAAGAGGATGGATCCTAACATATATTTATTATAAATCCTCTAAAAAGGTGGATTTTGTATTGAATTTTTAATTCCTCTAACAAGGCTTCTCCTAACAAGGCAAGGATACTAATAGATCTAAAGGAAAATCACTTAACTAGGTCACACCTAAAAATGCTTTTGTAAACCTTTAATAGGGTAAGCTCCTCATAGGGTGTATTCCAGAAGAGTACAGATTTAGTGGGTACCAACCCTTACCATGGTTTTTTCCATTTTAGTTTCCATGAGAAAAATATGGTTTTTTCATTTTGTGATTGATTATTTATGGATAAATTCTTTGAATATTCCTACATATGCTAGTTTATGTTGAATGTTATGGTGCATAAAATTTAAAAAGTTTAAAATTAGTAAATTTGGTGATTATTGATTCACCCCTCCCCTCTCAATAATCAAACCTATATTAACAATTGGTATCAGAGCTAAGTTCCCCTACTGAGAAATCTTAACAACTTGAGGGAAAAGATCTGAAGATGTATGGGAAGGAAGCACCTAAGTTCACTAAGGATAATTTCTCTATATGGGTAAGTAGGATGAAGATGCATGTTCTAGGCATCAGAGATCAAGAATTGGTTCATCTCACAACCAAGTATGCTCAACCTAATGGAACCCTAACTAATGAACAAACAAAAAGAAATCTAGAGCATAACTATGTAATGATAGAAATAACAAGTGCTCTATTTGATGTTGAGTTCATAGATATCAAGGATATGGATTTTTCTAAAGAAAAGTAAGAAAAGTTTATAATAGTTTAGGGAGGTTATGTTCATGTTCAAAAATCTAAGGTGGATAGTCTTAGAGGAAATTATGATGAAATGAGAATGCATGAAGGAGACAACATTTCTCAATAAAGGTTCAGGATAAAGGAGGTTGTTTCTACAATCAAAGGAGTGTTGGATACAATTGTTTGAAGGAGATTGTTGGATTAATTGTGTGTTGTATTTGATGTCACACAAATGTCATATAAATTATCATGCTCAGTTGGTCAGCAAAGTAGTTCCTAGTGATTACTAAGCTCAGTCGGTTAGCTAAGGGATTCTCAGTGTTTATCAAGCTTAGTTGGTCAGCGAGGTGGTTTTCTGTGTTTACCAAGATCTCTCGGTCTTCAAAGGATGTTGCAGAATTTGTAGTGGTAACCAAGTTCACTAGATCACCAAAGGAAATTGTTTCAGGATTAGTGTTTACCGAGCAGGTCGGCCTAGTAAAGAATTTTGTTTGTTTATTCAGCCGACTATGGTAATGTTTAGTAATGTTTGTAATGATTATTAGTGCTGACTTGACAATCTAAATGGATAATCTGAATGGTATATATAGAAGGTCAAGTTGTGAATTAAAAGTGTGCAAGTGAAAAAGAAGGAAAATTTGAGCGAATTTTGAAGGATGGTTAGATATCCTTGAGGAGCAGCAGAGATATATTTGATCAGGAAGGATCTAGTGAAGCAGAACAAAGATCTATAATCAGAAAATCAGTTGCATCATTATTCAGGTCATTTCATTGTTACTTTCTCACCATTGTAGTAGTGATTTCAAAATCTCTTAACAGTGTTGGTTTAACAGCCATTTTGTAAATCCTCTAACAAGGTGATAGTTCTATTGAATTGTTTCTAAGACCTCTTACAAGGCCACTCCCAACAGGGTGATTAAATCCTCTAACAAGGTCACACCTAACAGTGTGTTTTGTAACCTTTAACTGGGTTAGCTCCTAATAGGGCTCACTTTAGAAGAGTGAAAAATAGTAACTAGTTACATTGGTGGTTTTTCCCATATTGGGTTTCCACATTAAATCTGGTGTCTCTTGTGTTCATGTTATTTTCTTTATACATGCATGTTAATCACTGATGAATACTTAAGAATAGTTATAATTAATATTCACTGCAATAACTGAGTTTTAGCATTTCTCTATATGTTTACCGAGTGACAACAATAAATGAATTAATAAGACATCTAAGGGATCTGTGGTAATATTTTTTTGGTTAACTGATTCACTGCCCCTCTCAGTTACTCCATCTATATTTCCAACAAGGAGCTGGTGGAAAAATTCAAGAAGATGATGTGGTAAGTAAAATATATAGAACCCTACTACCATATTATGCTATTAGAGTCTCTTCTATACAAGAATTGAGATCTATTAATCCTTTAAATGCATCTCTATATTCCTTGGTTTGCAAGCTCACTTCTTTTGAGTTAAGTAATTTTGATAACAATATGCCTAGAATAAAATATTCTTTCAAAGATTCCCTAACCATTGGCTCATCAAAGAAAGGACAAGAGGTCTCTAACAGTTATGAAGGAAATTATGATTATGATTCTATCTTTTCTAAGGAAAGAGAACAAGAAGAGTTGGAGGAGCTTCTAGCAAGGAGATTACCTAGAGGAAAAGGAAAGTACAAAGGCAAAATTTCCTTAAAATGCTTTTTGTTGGATATATTTTAGGTTTTCTAAGGTTTTTGTTTCAGGTCCTTAACCTATGTCTTTGCCTGTGTCTTCTCTTGGTTTAGGGTTTTAAAATTTCTCAAAAATGTCATATTTGTGTTGGAAAACCCTTGCCCTAAGTATTTTGGCCTTGGTGTAATCTTTCTCCCAGTTTGTCTTAAGTGTGCCCTAATTCCTTATATTCACACATTACTTTTTGGTCACTTAAGTCTCTTAATTTTCATGTGGTCATTCTTTTCATTGTCTTCATTGAATCGCATAATATTTTTCCAAGTCTTCAGGTCTTTTAGTGAACTGGCAACTGTGGTGAGTCCTTTGTTATCTTTTTCTTAGTCGCCGAATCTCCTAGTTTATGTCACGGTTTGTCTTAACATTCAGCGAATCAGCGACTGTGTGGTCTCCTGTTCACTTGATTCTTGGTGGTTTTACTTAATCTTCTGGTGACTTGGTGTGGCGGTTATCTCCTATTCTTTGAATCAGGTGGCTAAGTCTTTAATCTTCTAGCAATTCAACAAAGGCTGTTGATCATCTTTGGGATCAATGACAGTATTTTAATCTCACAAAGAATGAGTCCCACGATAATTATTTTGGTGATTCAACACCTGAGTTTCATTTTCATGATCACTAAGTTTGGCGGCTTTGACAATTAATTTTGGCAAAGGCTAAAGTTCTTCTCAGTCACTTGATCTCAGGAAAAGTTGGCAATGTTCTAAATATTTGGTGACCTAGAGAATCCAAGTGTTCGCTGAATCTCAGAATTAGTTAGTGAAGTCCCAAATCTTTCAGTGACTTGGTGAACAAAGAAAATTTAAGTTGTGTCTTCTTCAATCGTGCATTCTCAGAATGAAAAGGTTAAGGTTTCAAACCTTGGGAGATTAAGTGAATGCAATGATCACTGAGTCTTGCAATTAAAAAGTAATGGTCCAATGGATTGGGTGATTTAGTGATAGCCGCTGATTATTTCTAAGACCTACAGTCAGTGGGTAATCTCAAGATATAACCTGAGGTATGAAAAATATTCAGCGAATGGGAGATGTGAGTTGTTCACTCAATCTCAAAGTCTAATTGTGGTTAAGCATTTCTTTTCAAGAATGTGAGATATTCATGTTCGCTGGATCGCCAGATGGAACTAGAGTTAAGTGTGGCTTCTTGAGATTAAGAGGTTTTCATGGTCACTGATTCTCCAGATGTCACTATGGTTAAGGTGATTTTCTCATGGGTTTGTAAAAGGCTTTATTCGTGGGATCTCCAGATTTCAGCTGAGTTAAGAAAATGATTGTGAGAATTGGTGAAGTCTGTGGTCGCGTGTTCTTTGGGTTTAACCATGGTTGATCTAAGTGTTTTGAGAACATGAGATTGTCTTTAGTCACCAAAAATTTGATTATAGTGGGGTCATGATGGGTTTTTAAAGATAATCTGAGGACCGTTGATCATCTTTGGGATCAACGGTGGTCACTAAATCTCCAGGTGAAGTCATGAGTTAAGTGATCACTCTGAGATTTCATGAATGGCCTTGTCACTGGATCTCCGAACTTAACCCAAGGCTAACATTTCTTTCAGAGATCATGAGATCCTTTGTTCGTTGGATCTCCAAACTGGGTTTGGTTAAGTTTTCATGCCAATAAATGTAATGAGCCATTGCAATGTGGAAAAGGTACTATGCCAAGCTGGAAAAGGGTAAAATGCTATCCAATTAGGTTTTAACAAAGTTTTTGTTAGTAATTAAGGGTTTTAATGCCAAAAGCCACGGTCATTGCTCTAGCACTCTATAATTTAATTTTTTAAATCAACCTGTTAACATCCATGTTGTGGCTAGCTTTGATTTGAAGGTTGGTAATATGTAGAATTGAATGCAGAAGTGACATAGCTAGGATTTGTGATGATTTAGAAATTGTACGCATTCAATTCTCAAGGTATACAGGCAAGGCTTCATTGCTTTCTATGCTCAAAGCTATTTTGAAGATAATTGAAGTTGATGGCACTGAAGTGGTGAGTGAGAAGTATAGTAATTTATAGTGCTTTGGAGTTTGTGTTTGCCAAGATGAGTCATTTGGAGGTGAGTGTTGCATCATCCAGTAGAGCAGCAAAGTAGCAGGGTGGTGATGACAAGGGGAAGCCGAATTATTCAGATGAGTTTATCATGTTGCTTCTCGAGTCAAACTAGAATAAGAAAGCCATTGATAAAGATTTTGAAGATCTCATGGAAAAGTGTAGGGACTCCATCACTCCTTCAGGCTCAGGTTACTCAATTTTCTCATACTTTTACAATAATAGGCATAAAACAATTCCTATTTGTAATGCTTGGGCTTTGGGGATGGCAAAGTTAATTGTGCCTGATGTTTTCTTAGATGTTGACTTGATTATTGTGTTGGCTAGGTTGTATGATCCTATCTCTAGAACCATTAGGTATGAGGACCAGTCTATTTTTCTTAACTTGAATAAGGGGTCATTCATGAAGGCATTTGATTTCTTTGCCTCTTCTTCCACTGAAATTGATTTAAAGAAGGAAAGGTTGAAATATGTAAGTAATATTGGGTCAGTGAAGAGTCAGATAGTTAAGAACATGCCCAAGAAGGGTAAATATATAGCCCCTCTCCCTCCAAGTATGAATGCTCCCTATGAATTTAAAATCTTCAATCATTACATGAAATTCTTGTGTCATGGGTTATGTAGGGTTTTAGGGATAGATGGGGATGAAGAGAAAATGCCTATTGACCTTTTGATGATAATTCTAGATATTCAGAATTCTCACTCTAACACTAACTATGATTACATCCAGTATGTGATTGATAGAATGTGTGAGGGGCTGATATGTGTTAAGGAGAATAAGAGACCTATTAGGTTTATGCATTACTCTCTCCTCATGCAATTTATTTTGTACCACTATGTTAATCATCTTGATGCAACAATGTTGAAGTTGAGAACTACTTTTGAGGGCTATCCTAACTCACTACAATTTTGGTTGAGGGCTTGGAATTACACATCCAATGAGTGTAATTTTGTTATTTTCTAGAATTAATTTGTGTATCTGATTCTTGGGTTGTTAGGGACAAATATTGTAAGGATGTCAACTAAGGTGTTGAAGTTGTTAAGGCTAATGTAGTATGAAGATAAATGGCCAGGAAACCATAATTGGGGTGACTTCTACCTTGGGGCCAATTTCATAGTTCTTAGGGTTTATGGTTGTCCTCAACCCCCACAACTACCAAAATTTGTGCCTCCTAGAGTTGCTATGATGGAATTCATTTGGAAATTGACATGGACTGACATAGAACACTTGGGACCTCATAGGAATGGTACTTTCACACCAAGGCAGTTCAGAATTGGAAGTTTCTTGATTGGGAAGAGGGAACTTGATTAGGTTAGTAGCTAGCTCAATCATTTCAAGATGATTTTAGGCACCTGCAGATATGTTGATCCTGAAGATTTTGTCAAGACTGCTATGATGACCTTGATCCCAAACATTGGGACAATCAGAGAGCATGAAGGCTTAGATGAGGAAGATGTGATAAGGAATATTCTGGATCATGATGAAGCCCAAAGAAGGTGGAGAAAATATTTTGATTTTCTTGACATGGAGGTCAAACTTAGGAAGGCCAAGATTCCTTTTGGTGGTTATTTCTATGAGCTCCCATATCTACAAAGAATGGAGAAAATGATAGAAATGCATGGCACCCTATCCAATCAATTGGAGGGGTTGCTTGAGGATAAGTTAGAGGTACCAAGAGATTATTCTACATCAAAATCTGAGGAGTCTCTTGATGACTCACAAGAAGGCAGCAGTCCACCTCAAGTAGGGGAATCACCTATTATTGATTTAACCCAAGATCCACAAGAAGAGGGGGCTACTTCAGAGCCACCATTGAAAAAAAAAAGCTTGAGGTAGGTGAGCCTACAAAAGAGAAGAAATATAGGAAGGTATGTGATAGAGCTTCAACTCTTGTGCCTAGTAACAGGGCTTGCCATCATCAGCTAAGGAAAGCCTTCAGGGATGGTAAAAAGATTGTATCAAAAGAAGAGGGGGATTTTCCCTTACTGTTGGGAAAGGATGAAAGAGAGCTTTATCAGGAGGATTTTCTTAGTGATTACCAGTTCATCCAAAATAAAGAATTTAGGGATTTCTTAATTTGGAGGAAAAAAAATGAAGTTGCAAAGACCCTGCCTGAAGGTATGCAACCAAGTGAGGAGACTATGAGGGCTCTGACATCATATGAACCTAGTCTTGAAAGGATAACTATGGAGGAGGCAAGGAAGATGGTTAAATCAAGTGGTATGCTTCTAACTCCAGGATGGGATTTGACCTCTTCTTTCATCATTGATTAGATAAGAAAGCATCCAGAGGGTAGCTTATCATATGAAGTATAGATTGATGACATGATAAGAGGGAGTGGTTATGACCCTAGGTCTCAAGCTATTTCATTATGGTCCTTGGCTCCTAGAACTCAAAAGCCATCCCTTGTAAGTATTGAAGATAAGGAAATAAAATCATCTGGACTGTCCAAAACACTATTGATCTTGAGGTGTCCAAGGCAGTAACACACTTTACCCACCTCAATGAGGAAAAAACCATCTAGCTTTCTGAAAGGTATGATAGATTATTTGAAAATTCAATGGAGGTTGCTAAGGACAAAGACTTGAGGGTCATGGTAATCAAGAATTTGGAGGGTGAACTTGAGGACTTAAAAGCTAAGCTTGAAGAAGCTTCAAAGGTAGTTCCTCCTCCTCCTTTGCAAATTGAGGCCCCTCCACAACCAGAGGCAGAGGTTCCTGATAGGCCAACTGAGGATCTAGAGAAGGTGAGATTGGATGTAGCCTTGAAGACCATGGTAGGGATTGTGCAACATAGAAAGATTAAAATCAAAGAGAAGATGGAGTCAATCCATCAGTCAGTTATTTTGTTGCACAAGGCAAATGAGAAAATAAATAAATCATTGGCTACTTTGGAGCCACTTTACAGTGTATGGTCTGGGAGGATTTTGTTGTTTGAAAAACTTGATGCCCTACAAGAACATAAGCCTGATATCCCTAAGGTGGTAATAGAGGTATATGAGAAGATTGGACTAGTTAGTGTTGTTACGAAGTTTTTCAAAGGAAAGTCAAATCAAGTGAAGGCCAAGCTGGCCATGTTTGATAAGGATTATAATAAATATGTGCCTTCTATTTATAATGATGATGGGAGTGTGGTAAGTGTTGATGAGTGCAAGTCATCAATGGATCAAATAGTGATTAGGCTAGAGGCTTTCCTTGATGGTGATGGTTCTATAGACTTGGATGGGTGGAACGGTATAATTGACAACTTGTTCAAGGTTGAAAATGACTACATAAAGTTTGTTGCAGAGGTTAAGGGCATAACTGATTCCAAGTGGGAAGAAAAATTGAAGACACTACAAGAGCTACAAAGTTTTAGTTGGCCATCTAATGATGATGTGGTAGCTTGGGACAAAATCAAAAAGAAAAAGAAGAAGCTAACTGTCCTAGAACCAGAAGCAGAAGAAGAGTAGAAGTACACATGGCACCTAATCTAGAATTCCAGGGAGAGAATATATCAAACAAAGGATGATGTAGGTTATCTTGTAATGTTGGTCATCATTCATGTGACAAATCAAGTAACTTCTTTGAAGTATCCTCAGACAAAGGTGCCACCTGTGAAGATTCCCGTTGTTGGGAACTGCTTTCTGTTGTATCCAATCATTGTCATTATGTTGTACCTTTTTGTCTATAGTGCAAGTCACTTCCTTAGCCATCTGAAGCTTGTTGCATCCTCTTGAGGATTCCAAGATGGCTAGTAGTATATATATCATTTTGTTTTCTTTTGCAAAGGGTGGTCAGTCATACTATGTAAATAAAGTTTTGAATATAGGACTGGATTTTTTGGGAAATCTCTATCAAATTGTACTGATGCAGTTGTTTTATTAATACAAAATATCGGAACATTGTTACTATTTTTTTATTGTCTTTGTTTATGGATGCTTTGGTTCTTTTATGTGTTAAATTTTAAGGCTTTTTAATGCATTGTTTATAAGGTAGACATAGGGGTTAAGCTTAAGTTCTTTCAAGGAAAGAATAATTCTTAAGGGAGGCTTCTGGGAATCAATTATCAGTATATGAATTTGATGACAGGGATAGTGATTAGAGGAAGGAATGTCAGGCATTTCATTCAAGTTCTTAGTACATTTGTCTTAGTAGGATTCAGTTGATGTAGGGTTTGACTCTGATGCCCCATGAATAAGGCACTGGTTATTGCTTGATTTGCTTGTATCTACCACCAACAAACTTAAATAATCTATTCATTTACATTTAGTGTACTTTCTAAATTGTATTATCTATGTCAAGCACATAGATCTCTATTGTAATTCTTTATAGAAGCTTGTAAGAGAGGTAAACTTGTCTGAGATTTATACTTGAAGTGAAGAAGGTTTTAAAACCTTAATACCTTAGCATTTGAATTGTGATAGATACATTGATTGGGTTTACATGAGTTGTGATTTCAGGAGTTTTTTGAATCTTTTATTCATCTACAAGTTTAAGTGCTAACATTTTTCATGTAACAAAATTAGTCATATTGCTTCTACATTTCTCGAAAATGACAAGAAGGATAAGGTCAAGAGATTTAGGAAATTCAAAGACAAAATAAAGAAGGCATGTTACCTAGAAGGAGTGACGGATGAAGAATCAGATGGAAGAGATGATGAGGAAGAGATAGTCTTTGTTGCATTCAAAGAAGAACCCTCAACCGATGTAGATGGAGATAATAAGGAAAAAACATTGATTTCAAGCATGAATTAAAATAATGACTGGATAATAGATAGACATCACATGATCGGTGAAAAAATTAAATGTATTACAATGGAGGAATGTGATGGAGGAGCAGTAAGATTCAACAATGGTTCTCCATGTGTGGTAAAAGGTAAAGGTTCAATATAACTTAATGATAAAACTAATTGTGATGATGTTTATTGGGATAATAGATTAAAGTATAACCTATTAAGTGTTGCTCAACTGAATAAAATAGGTTTCAGATTGGATTTAGTAATGGTGTTTTCAAGATCTTAGGAAACTCTGGAGATTTGATTGCTATTTGTGAACATAATAGAGGTAAGCTATTCCGATTGAACTGTACTAATAAACACTACTTGTTTGCTAAAGTTAAAGACTGTTGGTTGTGGCATAAAAGATTTTGTCATGTTAATTTTGATAATCTGGTAAAGGTTAGTAGGAAAAGATGTGTTAGAGGTGTTCCTACTTTAGCTAATCTTGATAATGCTATGTGTAAGGAGTGTCAACTGGGAAAGTTCACTAATTATAGCTTTACTAGTAAATTATATTCGTCACATAGCATTCTTGACCTTGTACACAATGATTTGTGTGGACCAAAGAGAAATCATAGCAACTATGGAGATAAGTACTATATCTTGTTTGTTGATGATTACTCAAGAATTATGTATGTTATGTTTTTAAAGGATAAATATGATGCATTCTACATGTTTAAGGTGTATAAAGCAAGAGTTGAAAAAGAAACGTGTAAAGAACTTAAGTGTCTTAGATCTAATATAGGAGGTGAGTTTACTTCTCAAGAATTCACAATTTTTTTTTAAGAACATAGAATCAAGAGACACATGTCAACATCAAGGACACCCCAACAAAAGGAAATTGTAGAGAGAAGGAATAGATCCATAATTGATTATGCAAGATCAGTTTTGATAGAAAAGGAAGTGGCTCATATAATTTGGAGAGAATCTATAAGTACTATTATATATACTTTGAACCAGGTACAACTTAAGAAAGGTACAAATAAAAAACCTTATGAGTTGTGGTATGGTCATACTACTAGTGTCAGTTATTTTAAAGTTTTTAGAAGTAAATGTTACATAAAGAAGGATGTACAAAATGACAAATTAGATTCTAAGAGTGATGAAGGATATTTCAAGAATATTATATTAGAAGTAAGGCTTATAAGTGTTTGAACAAGTGTACCAACAAGATGGTTGAAAGTAAAAATGTGAGAATTGATGAATTTTATGAGAAAAATGAGGAAGATAGCAAGAAGGAATTGGAAGACTATACCCAATTTTTTTATGTTCAACCATTGGAGCCAGATACAATACCACATATGAATGAAGAAATGAACAATCCACAACCAGAGAATGATCCATAACTGGTGAATGATGATGAAGATAACCAAAGGATAGAACTAGTACTCCCAAGGTATGTGAAACTTAATGAATCTAAAGATCATATTATTGGAGATAAAAATGATGGAGTGATGACAAGGAGTAAGTGTTACCCCAACCTAGATTGATGAGGTTGTTACCCGAGCTGTGATGTTGAGAATGAACAAGGTTAACCAAGAAATGAAAGGTATGTAGAAGGATTGGATCATTTGTTATGTTGCTATTGATTTCAAGCCTATTGACTTACTGATTTCAAGTTGCCACATCAATTTGAAATATGTGACAAAATGGTTGGTAAAGATAAAAGATAAAATAACGAAGAGATGATTAAGTATGTGAGCTTAAATGGGCAATTGTTGAATTAGTCTATGACAAGGTAATATTGATTTGATTGTTTTATATGATTTAATGAAGTGTTATAATGATGTACAATCTAGTTATGTTTGTTGGTAATAAAGGATTGAAGTTGTAAAGTGAAAAGTTTAGGAAACAATGTGTTCTACCAAGTTGGAAATGGTAGTCAGTAAGTGAAGATATTGGTCGGTCATAGTTAACTGAATTAATGTTAACTGAGTAAAGGATAAAGAGTAGAAAGAATTAACTGAGTAGATGAAGTTGGTTGGCTAAACATGAAATTAAGTAAAAGATGGCATCATTTGATGATCTAGATTGATCTAGAAGATTCTAAAGAAGGAACAAAGTCAATTAATTAAATCAATGGATCAAAATTGTTAGTTACTTATAAATGGTGAAGATTTAATGGTTGGTTTGAGATCCAAGAAAAGTCCAAGTTCCAAGGTGAAGATACAACTGGAAAGAATCATAATTTTTTTTACCAAGCTACACATTTGATCAAATGGATGAGATTAAGTGGTGTTACGATTAAGTGGGAAAAATTATCTATATAAAGGATGATCATGATGATCATATTGCTAATACTATTACTACTGCTAATGATGAATTGTTGATATCTAGAGAAGAAAGCCAAGTTAGAAAAGAAGGGTACACCAAGAAGAACAGAGTTGAAGGAAAGTGTGATTGAAGTGAAGTAAAGTGATGAGATGAAGTTTGTCTGTTGATCAGCTAGAAGAGAAGAGTTTTAAGAGGAAAAATGAGCAGAAAGGAGATTTGAATAGGAAAAGGTAGTTGCATATTTTATCATATCATTTCACTATTACTTTCTATTCATTGTAGTAGAAAATATCTTAACCAAGTGGAGTTAACAATTATATTTCTAAATCCTTAGTAAGGAGACATTCTAACAAATGTTATAAAGTCCTCTAATAAGGCCACTCATTATAGAGTGATAGATCTAGTCGATATTTGGTGAAAATCCCCTAGCAGGGTCACATCTAGAAAATGTGTTTGTAATCTTTAACAAGATTGGCTCTTACTTGAGGTCACTTTAGAAGAGTGAATTATTTTATGGGTGATAATTCCCACAATGGTTTTTACCCAAATTGTGTTTCCATGTTAAATACTGGTATTAATGTATGATTAATTATTTTTCTTGTTATTTACTGATTTTTTGATGTATACTACTGTGATCGGTTGAATGTTCAAATATAATTATTAAGATTATCTACCAAGAATATTTTAAGATTGAAAAGTGTTAAGGGACCTAAGATGATTGATTCTATAACTGATTCACCCCCTCTCTCAACTATCCAACAATTGGTATTAGAGCTATTAGTTCTTATAGGTAAAAGTTTAAAAGACTTAAGCTAAAGATCTAAAGATGTATAGGAGAGAAGTACCAAAGTTGAACAAGGAGAGTTTCCCTACATGGAAAAGTAGGATGAAGTTACATTTATCAGGAATTGGAGATTCTACACTCTTACTATTTGGAAAATGACTACACTCCACCGCCTCTTGAACCTATGACACTTGATCAGATGAGAGAAATGAAGGAACACAACTTGGTAATGATTGAGATTGCTTTTTCCTTGACCGATGCTGAGTTTAATGATATAAAAGATTGTGATACAACAAAAGAAATGTGGGATAAACTTGCACTTATTTATGGAGTTGATCTACATGTACAAAAAGATAAGTTTGATAGTCTCAGAGGAAAATTTGATGAGATGAGAATGAAATAAGATGAAAACATTACACAATATAGTTTTAGAATTAAGGAAGTAGTTAGTGCTATCAAGGGCACTGGTGAAATAATAAATTAGGAAGATGTGGTAAGAAGAATTATTAGTAATCTCTTACCTAAATATGCTTGAGTCTCTATTATTTAGGAATTGAGATCTATACCAGGTAATATTGTTACTCTTGATGCTTTGATCAGTAAGCTGATTGCATTTGAGCTTAGTAACTTTGATAATAGTTTACTAGAGATAGAAACATAATTTAAGTCATCTCTAACCATTGGAAGTTAAATAAGAGAAGAGATAATCAATATAGTTTAGATGGAAGTGACTATGCCAATATACTAACTGAGGAAAAAGAATAAGAAGAGCTAGAAGCACTGTTGCCAAAGAGACTATCGAAAGGAAAAGGAAAGTATAAAGGTAAACAACCTCTAAAATGTTTTAACTGCAACAAGATTGGTCATATTGCATCTAGGTGTCCTAATAATGACATGAATGATAAGAAGGACAAGAAACATGATCGATACGAAAAGTTTAGAGATTACAAGGACAATGGAAAGAGGGCATGTTACCTAGTTGAGGAAGGAATAATCGATGATGAATCTGATGACACTGAAGAAAGTGAGGAAGTGGTTTATGTTGCTATGAAGGATGATTCAAAAGAAGAAATGTATGAAGAGGAAAAACCTTATTTCTCAAGTGAGTAAAACTAGCCCATGGATTATTGACAGTGGTTAAATTCACATCATATGACTGGTGATATTGATAAGTTTGAGAAATTAGAAGAATGTGATGGAGGATTTTTTAGATTTGGTAATGATGCTCCATGTTATATAAAAGGAAAGGGATCCATTATTATGAATGAAAAGATTAAATGTGATAATTCTTATTGGGTTCGGCTAGTGACCAAAATAATAGATTGGATTTCCTATGGACCTGATGTAGGAGCATCTCGGGTTCTTGATGATCATATGTCACCAAAAAGGAGTTAGAGTTGTTAGATATGCTCGGTATATTCTTTTGGGCTCTCAGTGATGTTTTCCTATTCCATCCAATGGGGCTCAATTTCTACTCAGTTCCTTTATTCACCGAGTTGGCTTGGTTGGCTCATCGAGTTAATTTCTGTCACTTGGTAAACTGGCTCACCAAATGGTTTATTTTGGATTTTTATTAAGGATTACTTGTGCATTTAATTATGGTCACAGAGTTAATGATTGTATCAATCATTAGGAAGCATTTAGACCTAGATCTAGTCATTCCCTTCTCCAATGTTGGATATGAAGGTCAAATTGTTTCAGTAGCCTCGTGTATAAATAAAGAGATATGTTTACAAGATAAAAGATAGATCTAAAAATTGAATCCTTGCATATAGGAGGAATTTTGTAATTCAATTTAGACTATAATTTTCTGTAACTGGGAAGGCCTCATAACCTGACATGTATGAGGTTATTGATGAATAATATATGAAGTTTCTGCATTCTCTCTCTCCTTGTTTTAGGTTGTTGCTTCTATGTGATATATCTACAAGGAGGTTGGTGATTTGGGTGTTCCTTTGGCTCCTTGCCTTGCCTTTACTTGCCTTGCATTAGGTGGTATCAATGTTCCCTTATAAATTGTAAATCCCTAAAGTCTGAATGTAAGTCCACAAGATCCAGAGGACCTCTGGGATGCATACCATATACTATTTGAAATGGTGTCCTACCAGTGGATCTATTAAGAGAATCATTAAAAGAAAACTCTACCTATGGAAGGAATACATCCCAAATCTGATTGTGATGTTTGGTTAGGCACCTGAGTAGATTTCTAAGAGATATATTCACCAATTCTAATTAGCCATCAGTTTGTGGGTGATATGCTAAACTGAAGGTCAAATTTGTTACTAACTTTTTATGAAGTGTCCTAAAAAAATGGCCTTGAAATTTTAAATCCCAGTATGAGACAATTGTTTTTGGTAGCCCATGAATTCTTACCACTTCTCTAAAGAAGATATGAGCAATATGTGAAGCATCATTTGTGCTTTTGTAAGGGACAAAGTACACCATTTTACTGAACTTGTCCATAATGAAAACACACTGTCAATGCCTTATTTTCTTCTAGGAAGTACCATGAAAAAATCCATAGAGATTGACTCCCAAGGCCTAGTAGGTATTAGTAGAGGTTGATATAACCCTTTATTTGTAGAGAAACCCTTTGCTTGTTGACATATAGTGAATACTTCAGAAAATTTCTTTATATCATTATTCATCTTTGGAAAAAAATAACTCCTTTCCACCAAGTCTAGAGTTTTGTTTATGCCAAAATGGCCACCCATGCCACCACACTACTTTTATTTTATTATGTTTAGTCTCATAGAGTAGCTAGGTATGCAGAGTTGAGAACCCTTGAACAAAAGACCATCCTGTATGATAAAATCAAAAAATTTAGTATGGTACTTATCTACAAGTTGAGAACAAACCTCAAATGCTTCTTCAAAATTTGGATAACCTACATAGATATGTTAGGAATGAATGCTAGATGTTGGCAGTCATTTTGTAGCAATTGTTTTTGCATTAATGACTATGATTGTCATTGATGTCAACACAGTGATCTTCTGGAAACTAGCAGAGAAGCAGATAATGTTTTGATTAGCACACGTGGGATATTATAGATACAGCTATGTGATATTGAGGTTATATTCTTTGATATGTTATTTGTCTATGGTTAAGAGTGCAGATAGAAATTAATTTATTCATAAAAGTTATGAGCATTTTGGTGGAAGCAGTATTCATGCAGTGTTCCTGAGTAGCGGTTTGTGGAAATTGGATGATATCTCCTAATCGGGATGGAATCAAGTTTTATGCAGTTAAAGGGAAGGTTGAGACACATTGATAGTGATGTGGTTCATAGTGCAAAATTTGAGGTCACATGAGTGAAGAGTTATTACATCTGGAAGGTAACAGTTTTGTGTAATTCTGATGTAGCGTGTGGAAACTTTTATTTTGTATTTGTGTGTCGACTCATTTGTAATTATTTGAGTGTGGTATAAAGGAAGGAATATTTTTCTTTATTGTAAGAAGAGGAGTAGAAATGTGAAAGAAGTGTGAGAATGGTATGGTTGAATGCGAATGTAAGCATGAAGTGAAGAAAATAGCTAATGAAGTTGTGAAAGTGAAATTCTGAAGGAAGACATGCGAAGTACAAAGATTTGGAATTGAGATCTAGTGTAGTAGTGAGTGTGGTTTGGCACAGTAAGAAGGTAACATTTTTCATATTATTCTACTGAATAATATTAAGGTCATTTGGATAGTGTGTTTAGTGAGCTTACCCTGAAGCTATTTGGGCAGTGGGTCCTTCTGTCTTCCATAACTCCTAACAGGGATTCAAAATCTCCTAATAGGGATTCATATGTACCGAATGTATTTCATAAGATTCCTAATAGAGTCCATCCTTTCAAAAGGAATATTTATATTAGTGCATCTTTTGTGGGCATCATTCCCACTGGAGTTTACTCTTTAATCAAAAGGTTCCCTAGTCAACATATCTTGTGTTATTGTGTCATTGTGTATGAATATCTTTCTATGGTTGGTAATTACATTGCTTACATGGTTAAATGCTATTGAAGTTGATAAAGGTTATAATTATCTGATAACTAATTCACCCCCCCCCCCCTCTTAGTTATCTTGATGGACTTTACTTTCTAACAATTGGTATCAGAGCAGCAGGTCCTTGAAAGAAAAGTTTAACAGCTTAAGGAGATCCATGGTGAATTTCAGGAAAGAAAGCCCTAAGTTTGATGGAGTAAATTTTGACAGCTGGAAAGAGAAGATGAAGACACATCTACTATGTTTAGGACTAGGTTATTGGTTGATTACAAAGAATGAGAAGACTATCATTGGAGAAGATAATCTTGAGACTTGATCTAAAGATGAGCTAGATCTATTCATGTGTAACATACTTGCAAGAGAAGCACTTTTGATAGCACTTCCAGAGAATGAATATAGTCAGGTAAAATGTTTAAAAAAAGCCCATGAAATTTGGAAAGCTTTACACTCTACTTTTGAAGGTGATGAACATGCAAAGAGAGCTAGATTACATAGTTGGATATGTGCATTTGAAGATATAAGAATGATGGAAGATGAATCTGTTAGAAGCTATATTGGTAGAATGTCAGAAATTGTTGTAGGAATAAAAGCTTGTGGAGGATTAAAGACAAAGAATGAAGTGATATGGAAAATTTTGAGGACATTGACTCCTGTATTTAAGCAGACAACATAGATGATTGAAAATGTTATACCTTGTACTACAAACTTTACAAGAGAGACTCTTCTTGGAAGATTGGAAGAAGCAGAAATGAACCTAAGGGTATCAGGAGTCTTACCTAGAATGAAGACAACATTCAATGCTTCTAATATTCATCCTACTTTGTCAAGAAGTACCAGTGTGAGTGGAGATTATGCCAGCAGTAGCAGATCTAGAAATGAAGAAGATAAGAAGATTGAAGAAGGTATTGTCTTGCTTGTGAAAAGAGAACCAGACGGTAAGAAATTTTTTAAATGCTGGACTTGTCAAGAATATGGTCATTTTGCATCTAAGTGTCCTAAGAGAGTTAATAAGTACATAAATAATTTTAAACCTAGAAGATCTAAGGAATGTTATTATGCTAATGATGATGATCTTGAAGTTAGTATAGAAAGAACTTTGAGTGAAAGTGATACTAAGATTAATGATGAAATAGGATTTGTAGCAATTAAAGAAGAGAATTTTGAATCTGATGTTAAGGAAGAAAAAGCATTAGTTTCACAAGTTGAAAAGAAAGCTAATTGGATTATAGAAAGTGGTTGTTCACATCATATGACTGGCGACATGAAGAAGTTCATAAAGTTTAACAACTATGATGGAGGAATTGTTAGAGTTGGTAACAATGCACCTTATTTGATTAAAGTTATAGGATCTATTACTCTTGATGGAAAGATTAATACTGATGATGTTTACTTTGTTGATGGATTGAAATATAATCTTTTGAGTGTTGGACAGTTAGTGGATAAGGGATATCAAGTTTGGTTTACTGAGAAAACTTGTGTGATAAAGGATAAAGATGGAAATCTGATTGGAATTGGATCTAGAACCAGAGGTAATGTATTTCAGTTGAATCCTACTGAGATGACATGCTAGATTACTAAAATTGATGACAGCTAGTTGTGGCATAGAAAGTTTTGTCATATAAACTTTGATAACATTGTGAAAGTAAGTACTACACTTGCAGTAAGGGATTTGCCTAAAATTATGAAGCCTAATAACATGATTTGCAAAGAATGTGTGATGGCTAAGCAAAAGAGAAGTTCATTTCCTAGTAAGAATTTCACATCGGTAGAGAAGTTGGAGATTGTTCATACAGACTTAAGCGGTCCTACCAGGACTAGAGGATTCTATAGAGAAAGGTATTTTATGATTCTTGTTGATGATTTTACAAGAATGATGTGGATTACATTTCTGAAAGAAAAATCTAAAGCATTTGATAAGTTTAAGATCATTAAGAATAAAGTTGAGAATGAATTTGGAATGAAGATTAAATGTTTGAGATCTGATAGAGGTGGAGAATTTACTTCTAGAGAGTTTAACACTTTTTGTGAAGTGAATGGTATTAAGAGATAGTTTTCAGCCCCTAGAACACTTGAACAAAATGGTATTGCATAAAGAAGAAACAGGTTAGTGACTGAAGCAGCAAGAGCTATGTTATTTGAGAATGATTTGGTGAAGACATTTTGGAGAGAAGCAGTGAATACAAAAGTATATACAATGAATAGAGTACAAATCAGAGTAGACACAGACAAGAAACCTTATGAATTATGGTTTGGACATGCACCCTCAATTAAGTATTTTAGAATTTTTGGAAGCAAATGTTATATAAAGAGAGATGATGATATTGGAAAGCTTGATCCTAGAATTGATGAAGGTATTTTTCTTGGATATTCTTTGAAGAGAAAAGCATATAGATGTTATAATAAGAGAACTAAAACTATTGTTGAAAGTGCAAATGTTAAATTTGATGAGAAGTTTAAAATTTAGGAAAGAATGCTTGACTATGAATCTAATGAAGAAGCTCATCCTCAGCCTAACATTGAAACTACTAAATTATTCTATGAGACTGATAGTGAATTATTGAATGAGAGTCCTGCAGAAGAAACCAGAGAGGAATCTAGAGAAGAATCTATAGTTGAAGCAAGATCTATAACTATGACACCGAATAGGTATATATCAAGACATCATCCTGTTGAACAAGTTATTGGAAGTTTGGACAGAGGATTTTTGACTCAGAATAAGGTACATTTATGGTTGATTTCTCAAATTGAACCTAAATCTACTAGTGAAGCTTGTGAAGATGAACATTGGATTAATGCTATGAAAGAAGAACTAGATCAAATTGAAAAGAACAAGACATAGGAATTGGTCCCTAGACCTAAAGAAAAGAATGTGATTGGAACTAAATGGGTATTCAGAAACAAGATGAATGAACAAGGAGAAGTAGTAAGAAACAAAGCAAGATTAGTTTGTGAAGGATACTCACAGCAAGAAGGAATTGACTATGAAGAAAATTTTGCACCTGTGGCAAGAATTGAAGTAGTAAGAATGTTCTTGGCCTATGCATCTTTTAAGAAATTCAAAGTGTATCAGATGGATGTGAAATCAGAATTTCTAAATGGAGAATTAGAAGAAGAAGTCTACATTGAGCAGCCTGAAGGTTTTCCTTTGACTCAAGAAGGAGACATGGTATGTAAACTGAAAAAAGCATTATATGGACTAAAGCAAGCACCTAGAACTTGGTATGCTAGATTGGATAAGTATTTGTTGAAATTGGGATTTACTAAAGGAACAACTGATAGCAATCTGTATACAAAAGAAATTGAAAATGGTTTGTTGATTATAGTTATTTTTGTTGATGACATTATCTTTGGAGGAGAAGATGAAGCTAGTGACAAATTTGCTGATGAAATGAAGACTGAATTTGAAATGAGTATGATTGGTGAGATGAAATACTTTTTGGGATTACAAATAACATAGAACAATGATATTATCTTTGTATGTCAGACAAAGTACTTGAATGATTTGATGAAAAGATTTGGAATGGAGAACTGTAAACCAATTGGAACACCTATGGTTACAAGACATAAACTATCTAGCAAAGATGAAACACTGACAGTTGAGTAGAAGAAATATAGATCCATGACTAGAGGATTGCAATACTTAACACATACTAGACCAAATATACAACATTCAGTTGGAATGGTAGCAAGATTTCAAACTGAACCTAGAGAGTCACATTATGCAGCAGTAAAGAGGATACCAAGATATTTAAGAGGTACAATGGACTATGGATTGTGGTATGAAAAATCTGATGATTTTACCCTATGTGCATATACAAATGCTGATTGGGGAGGTAGTGTTGATGATAAGAAAAGCACCAGTGGTGGAGCCTTTTTTCTTGGAGGAAGATTAGTTTCTTGGCTAAGCAAGAAGCAAAATTGTATTTCACAGAGCACAATAGAAGCAGAGTATGTAGTAGCAAAAAAAATTTATAACCAAATAATTTGGATGAAGTAGATCCTGAAGGATATTGGAATTAGGTTTGTTGAGCCTGTTATCATACATTGCAACAACACTAGTAGAGTTAGTATATCTAAGAATCCTATTTTACATTCTAAGACTAAGCATATAGAGATCAAGTATCATGTTGTAAGAGAGAAAGTTTCTAAAAAAGAAGTCAAACTGGAGTACATAAGCACAAAGGAACATATAGTAGACATATTTACAAAGCCTTTGCCTAAGGATACATTTGAGTATCTGAGAGGTATGCTTGGGGTCATGTCCCAACCTACTTTTGAGTAATGATGTAGTTGGTTGCATCCGTCCAATGGTATATGAGCCCTATCTTTCTGGATTGGACGTTGGTACTTCCTCTATGGGAGAGTATGTGAGCTGAGTCATGAGGACTCTAGTAAATGTATTTTTCTAAACAATGTCTATTGACATTGAGTTGTTGTTGACATAGTGATGAAATTTCTATCATTGATGTCAATAGGGGAGAAGTGTACATGAAAAACCACTTGTACCATCTGTTGGAGAGAACTGAATAGGATAACGAAGCAAGATTTGAAATGTTTGTCAGAGCAGCAATATTGGATTTTTGGAATATTGGATGTTTTTCATCTATGTTGCCATCAATGCCAATGGGGGAGATTGTTAGGAATGAATGCTAGATGTTGGTAGTCATTCTGTAGCATTTATTGTTGCATTCATGACTATGATTGTTATTGATGTCAACATAGTGATCTTCTGGAAACTAGTAGAGAAGTAGACAATGTTTTTATTAGCACATGTGGGATATTGTAGATACAACTATGCAATGTTGAGGTTATATTATTTGATATGTTATTTATCTATGGTTAAGAGTGTATAAAGAAATTCATTTATTCATAAAAGTTATGAGCATTTTGGTGGAAGCAGTATTCAGGCAGTGTTCTTGAGTAGCGGTTTGTGGAAATTGGATGATATCTCCTAATCATGATGGAATCTAGTTTTGTGTAGTTAAAGGGAAGGTTGAGACACATTGATAGTGATGTTTTTTATAACACAAAATTTTAGGTCTCACGAGTGAAGAGTTATTACATCTGGAAGTTGATAGTTTTGTGTAATTCTGATGTAGCGTGTGGAAACTTTTATTTTGTATTTGTGTGCCGACTCATTTGTAATTATTTGAGTGTGGTATAAAGGAAGGAATGTTTTTATTTATTTTAATAAGAGGAGTAGCAATGTGAAAGAAGTGTGAGCATGCTATGGTTGAATGCGAATGTAAGCATGAAGTGAAGAAAAGAGCTAATGAAGTTGTGAAAGTGAAATTGTGAAGGAAGACATGTGAAGTACAAAGATCTGGAATTGAGATCTTGTGTAGTAGTGAGTGTGGTTTGGCATAGTAAGAAGGTAACATATTTCATATTATTCTACTGAATAATATTAAGGTCATTTGGATAGTGTGTTCAGTGATCTTACCCTAAAGTTGTTTGGGTAGTGGGTCCTTCTGTTTTCCATAACTCCTAACAGGGTTAGAATCTTTTAACAAGGATTCAAAATCTCCTAATAGGGATTCATATGTACTAAATGTATTTCATAAGACTCCTAACAGAGTCCATCCTTTCAAAAGGAATATTTATATTAGTGCATCTTTTGTGGGCATCATTCCCACCGGGGTTTACTTTTTGATCAAGAGGTTCCCTAGTCAACATATCTTGTGTTATTGTGTCATTGTGTATGAATATCTTTCTATGGTTGGTAATTACATTGCTTACATGGTTAAATGTTGTTGAAGTTGATAAAGGTTATAATTATCTAATAACTGATTCAAACCCCCCCCCTCTCAGTTATCTTGGTGGACTTTACTTTCTAACAAGATATGTTTCAAGGCTTCAATTCCAATGCTCTGAAGTTTTACTTCTTGGATTAGACAAACCCTTCTACTCAATGCATCTACCACTTTGTTGGCTTGCCCTTTTTTGTGTTTAATGGTGAAAGTGTAGGCTTGCAGCTGCTCCATTTATATGATATGCTTAACACTAAGTTTTTCTTGGGAGTTTAGGCAACTAAGGGCATGGTTGTTAGTATAAACCAAAAAATCCTTGGGCAGTAAGTAATGCCTCCATTTTTTCAAGGCTTGTACCATTGCATATAGATCAAGGTCATAGGTAGAGTATCTCTTTTTGGCCTCATTTATTTTTTCTAAAAAGAAGGCTATGACCTTGTTTTCTTGGCTTAAGACATCACATATGGCCAAGTTTCTTGCATCCATTTCAATAGTAAATACTTTATTAAAGTTAGGGAGGGTGAGGATTAGGTATTGGGCCCCCTTATTATTCAAATATTCAAAGGCATTATTGGTTGCAACAGTCCATTCAAACTTGGTTTTTCTTCCCCCTTTTATAGTATCAAGTAAGGGAGCACAAATGTTGCTAATTGTTTTTGATGAACTTCCTATAAAATGTGGCAAGGCCACAAAATCTTCTTACATCACTTGCATTCTTTGATGGTGGCCATTTCAGGATTTCTTCAACCTTAGTAGGGTCCATCTTCACTATGCCCCTAGAAATAAAAAATCCCAAAAGGGTGAGTTCCCTCTGCATGAAGATACACTTGTCTACATTGATGATTAGTTTGTACTTATGAAGCCTCTTGAGTACCTGATCCAAATGGTTAATATGTTCTTCTAGAGTACCCTGAATATTAAAATATCATTAAGATAAATTACAAAAAACTTACCATTAAAGTCCTCAAAGGTTTCACTCATCAGCCTCATGATTGTTGATGGAGCATTGCTCAGCTTGAATGGCATAACAAGCCAATCATATAATCCATCTATGGTTTTGAATGTTATTTTCTACTCATCCCCTGGCCTTATTCTGATTTGTTGGTAGCCAAATTTGTGGTCTATCTTGGAGGAATAGGAGGCACTTCCAAGTTGATCTAGAAGGTCTTCTATTCTTAGGATGGGGAACCTATATCTGATAGTAATTTTTTTAATTGCCTTGGTATTAGTACATAACCTCCATTTCCCATCCTTCTTGGGTGCTAGTATGACATGAACAACATAAGGGCTAAGGATCTTTTGGATGAGTCCTTTTTCCATCAATTCATGTACTTGTCTAGATATCTCTACATTTTGATCAGGAGTCAGCTTATATGGTGCTTTGCTGGGAAAGGATGCACCAGGTATTAGGTCCATTTAATGGAAAACATATCTCAAGGGTGGGAGGGAAGAGGGAAATGTATTTATAGTGACATATTTATACTTTTCTAATAATCCTTTTATTGCATCAGGTATAGGTACTGTTTCATCATATTTTTCCATATCTCTAGGCTTCATGACTAGGGCATAACTCTCCTCTTTAGACTCCAACAATGTTTTGACCATTTCTGTTTCTCTAATCATTATGACAAAGGTTCTTTTTCTACCTTGGGGTTTGCTAAAGGCTTCATGGTGTATGTGGTTCCATCCCTCACAATGGTGTAGGTATTGTTCCTACCACTATATGTGGCATCCATGTCATATTTCCATGGTCTACCAAGTAGAAGATGTAAAACATCTATTTCTACAATGTCACACAAAACTTTATCCTTAAAATTTCCAAAGGAGAACTCTACCAAATTTTGTTTAGTTACTAGGGTCTACTGCTCTTTTGTGAGCCAAGAGACATGGTATGGATAGGGATGGGGTGTCTTGGTTAATCCAATATTTTTTACCATTTCTTCAGCAACTAAATTTTTAGTTGAACTAGAATCAATCAAAAAATTGCATACCTTTCCTTGGCGTTTAATTCTTGTTCTAAATAGGTTCTTCCTTTGGGGTGGTTCTTGGGTGTGGGGAACTTGTAGAAAAGTTTGTCTCATCATTAAAGCTATCCCATCTTCAGCATCTAGGTCTTACCTCTCTTCTTGGATCAGTTGTGTCCTTTCTCCTTGATTGTCATTTCTCCCCTTCTCAAGACATCTTCCAACATGGTGAACAATTTGGTTGCAATTATAACACCTCAAAGGTTTAGTATATTTTCCCCTACCTCTGCTAAAAGATCTCCTTCCTCTATAGATACCTCTATAGCTAGATTCTCTTTTTTATTTTCCTTGGCCTTTGGTTACTTGTGAGTGTTCTATTGGCTTGTTACTACTATTGTTACTAGACTTCCCTTTATTCCAAAAATTGTTTTTCCCTCTGAAATTTTTGTTGTTGATGTCTGTGCCTCTGCTATTTTTCTCCTACCTCCTCTTTACCTTATCCTCCACCTTGATTTCCAATTGATAGCACTATTGAAATCTTTCAGGGTTACACAAACTTAGTTCATCTTGGATATTCATCTTCAAGCCATTCATGTATCTGGCTACTTTCTCACTTTCTCTTTCCACTATCTTAGATTTCAAGCATAACTTTTGGAACTCCTCAGTATGTGTACTGATGTTCATATATTTCTATCTAAGGTTATGCATTCTCCTATGGATTTGAACCTCATAATCTGTTGGTATGTAGGCCTCTTCTCTATTGGCCTTCATGGTCTTCTAGGAGGAAATCAAATTCTTGTCCTCTTTTTGTCCTCTCTCCTTGAAGAAAGTTCTGTTGGAGATTTTCCAGCAAGCTAGATTGTTGACTGTATGTTTGTCATTGATGACAACATATGGTAAGTAGAATTTGTGGAAGCCTAATGGAGAGATATTTGAGCATATGTTTCATGTATATGTTATCAGCATGATATCATAGATAGAGAGTTTGATTCCGAGTAAAGACAATAGTACAGGTGTGCATATCAGTGAATGTTTTTGATAGGTCCCAAGAAAAATTATGTACATAATTTCAAGTATAGTTGTAGTAGAGCCTTGTGTGGTTAGATTTATGTTGTATACATATGTATGATGTTATGTTCATGGATGCAGAGTCAAATATTCAATAGATGCTAAGTTATGATGTTCATAGTTGACTGTCACATTTTCTTGAGTTTATATAGAGGAGTCGACAGAGATTATATTGGAAAAGTAGTTGTGCCCATCTGTTTGGTATGCACACTTGGATTAGGGTTTTTTGGAGAGTTAATAATATTTTTTTAAGAGTGCATGTCATAATTCAGCATGAGGAGAAAGTATCAATTAATTTGGTATAGCCGACAATGTGAAGTAACATGTTCACTTATAGTAAGTTGAACAGGTCCCAGTTCATGGTGTGTGCTTAGTAGAGCTGACTGAGGTATCATTGGAGAGTTATACCATTTCTCTAATATGATTTCAAGATGGTTCTAATAGGCTAACTTGATTATATCATTTACAGGAAAGATATTTATCAGTAGTCATTTTGTGATTGTCAAGCATGGTTTAGAGATTAAAAGAGAAGAGAAGAGAAAAAAGTGAGAAGTGTTGAGCCATCAGAAGAAGGTCTATGTGACACAATAGAAAGTGTATGCTATTCATTATAACTAATCAAGATAGCAGGTCTACGCACAGTTCACCAAGATCTAGATATAGTGTGTATCTATTAAATAGAAGGTTGTAACCTTCACCCCTTTGAGTAGTGTGCTCTTGGACAATGTGTCCTCACCCCTAATAGGGTTAATTTTAAAAGACTCATAACAGGGTCTGACCCTTGACCAAGTCACTGTACTTAATGCATTATAAAGATTAACTCCTTACAAGGTTGTAAGGTCTTCTAACAAGGATCATAATACACTAGTGCAGTTATTAGTGGGTGTCAATTCCCACTGGGGTTTTTACCTATTTGGGTTTCCCCATAACCAAAATCATGGTGTTGTGTTAAGTGTTCTTTCATTGTTTTTATGCTTAATGTTATTACATACTTAATTGGAAAAAGAATTGAAACTTGTAGATAACTGATTCACCCCCCCTCTCAGTTATCTCTTGGGACTATTCCTAACAATTGATATCAGACCCAAGTGCCTCAGAGAGAAATTTTAACAACTTGAGGTTGATTAGGTGGCATTCTTTAGAAAACAAATTTCTAAGTTTGATGGAGAGAATTATCTTGACTAAAAGAACAAGATGATGACACATTTTTAGTGCATTTCCTTTGAGATTTTTGAAGTAGCTACCAGAAGTTTAGATTCCCTCTCTAGTAGATCTTGCCAAAGATGATGCAACTTTGAAACAAAAGGAGATGTTCACTTCAAATGCTATTGCCAAAGAAGCCCTTATCAAAACCCTATCTGATAGTGAATTTTCAGAGATCAAGATGATGGATAAAGCCTACAAGATATGGAAGTATGTTGAAGACATGTTTGAAGGAGATAGCCAAGCCAAGAATGCACATATAAAGACATGGAAGAAAAGGTGCAATACATTAGAGATGTTACCTGATGAGAATTTTAAAGCCTACAATCAAAATATTAATGAAGCAGTTGTTGGAATTAGAAACAATGGTGGAGAAATTTTAGAAGAAGACATAATGGATAAATTAATGACTACCTTGACACCAGAATATGACAACAAGATATGCATCCTAGATGAGACCATGTAGTCAAAAAAATAATTTAAAAGGGAGACCTTAATAAGCAAGCTTTTAGCCTTTGAGATATCAAGATTGAAGACAAAACCTAAAAGTGAAACAACATTCAAAGCTTCAGTCCATGGTAAGAAATCTTTGAATACCTCTGGTAATTTTGAAGATGAAGATGATGATAGAGAATTAGATGATTTCATTAATATGATTTCTAAGAAGGAAATAAAAGGAAAAGGGACATATGAAGGTCAGTTACCATTCAAATTCTTTTCATGTAATAATATTGGTCACTTTGCTTCCAAATGTCCTACAAGAGTCAAGAAGTTCAAAAATAACTACAAGCCTAAGTATGCAAAAGAATGTTACTATGCTGGTGATGGAGTATCAGATGATGAATCATCAGAAGATGAAATTGGATTCATTTCTCTTGAAGATATGGAGAAAATGAACCTTGAAAAGGAAGAACAAGAATTGGCACTGATTTCACAAGCAGACATTAGAATAGATTGGATCATTGAAAACAGTTGCTCACATCATATGACTAGAGACAAGGATAGATTTGTACACTTTGATAGATACAAAGGTGGCATGGTTAGATTTGGTGACAAAAATCCTAAACCTATCATAGGTAGAGGAGCTATCACCTTGGATGGAAAGAATAGAACTGATGATGTTCTTTATGTTGATGGTTTGCAGCATAACCTATTGAGTGTTGGATAGTTGCTTGAAAAAGGTTACCAGTTGGAGTTCAAATATAAAAAATACATCATTAACAACAAAGAAGGAGAAATTATTGCATCAAGATAAAAGACTAAAGGTAATGTTTTTTAGCTTAATCCAGAAGCAAGTTGTTTTGTTGCTAAAGTAGATGATAGCTGGTTATGGCACAAAAGACTATGTCATATCAATTTTGATAACATAGTAAAGATAAGTAATGTAAAGGTAGTAAGAGACCTTCTTAGCATTGCAAAGCTAGTGGAAACAATATGCAAGGAATGTGTGATGGGAAAGAATGTAAGGAATTCATTTAGAAACAATCATAATTCAGCAGAGAACAAGTTGGATCTAATACATACATACCTATGTGGACCAACACAAACAAGATCATACTATGGTGAAAGGTACTTTATTTTTTTTGTTGATGACTTTCCTAGAATGATGTGGGTTGCATTCTTAAAGGATAAATCAAAAGCACTTGAAAAGTTCAAAATATTCAAGGCTAAGGTTAAAAATGAGTCTGGATTGAAGATTAAATGTCTAAGATCAGATAGAGGAGGAGAATTCACCTCTAACAAATTTTATGAGTACTGTGAAGAACATGGAATAAAAAGATAGTTAAGTGCATCTAGAACCCCTCAGAAAAATGGAATAGCAGAAAGGAGGAATAGGATCATTCTTGACATGGTGCACACTATCATGATTAAAGGAAAGGGCACACACCTATTAGAGAGATGCAGTCAATATTGCAGTCTATACAATCAACTGAATTCAATTAAGGCCAGGCACATAAAAGACACCTTATGAACTATGGTTTGGTAATGTACCTATAGTAAAATACTTCAGAATCTTTGGAAGCAAGTGCTACATCAAGAGAGATGAAGAATTTGGCAAGTTTGATGCAAGAAATGATGAAGGTTTTTTTCTTGGTTACTCTACTAAAAGAAAAGCTTATAGATGTTTTAATCTAAGACTAAAGAAGATCATTGAAAGTGCTCATGTTAAGATTGATGAGAAGTTCATGATTCAATAGAGATACCATGATTATGCACCTATGATTGAAGAAGAACCTAGACCTACTAGTAGTGAAGCTGTTGTTGAAGAAATGTTTGACAACATAGATGTTCTATTCAATGACCCTGAAACAAGTGAAGAAGAAACACAAAAGGAAGATAATAAAGTCACATCTAATGTTCCTAAATTCACATCTAGATATCATTCAAAGGAAGACATCATTGGAGATCAGAGCAGAAAAGTAATGATAAGATCAAAAGAAAAGAGTTCCACAACAAATGAAGAGGTATGTTTACTATAAAAAATTGAGCCCTTAAGTGTTGAAGTTGCATGCAATGATTTAGATTGGCATAAAGCTATGAAAGATGAACTAGATCAGCTAATTAAGAATGATACATGGGAATTGGTCACTAGGCCTAGTGATAAGAATGTAATTGGATCTAAGTGAATATTCAGAAACAAGATGAATGAAGATGGTATAGTAGTAAGAAACAAAGAAAGACTAGTGTGTAAAGGGTATGCACAAAGAGAAGGGATTGATTATTCTGATACATTTGCCCCTGTAAGTAGATTGGAAGCCATAAATTTGTTTCTAGCCTATGATACAATCAAGAACTTTAAGGTATACCAAATGGATGTTAAATCAACATTCCTGAATGGAGAGTTGAAGGAAGAAGTATACATTGAACAACTAGAAGGATTCAACTTATCAGACAAACCTGATATGGTATGCAGATTGAAGAAGGCCCTCTATGGACTTAAGTAAGCACCTAGACCATGGTATGAAAGAATTGATGGTTAATTGACTAAGATTGGATTCAAGAAAGGAGCAATAGATTATAACCTATTCATAAGAGAAACATCAGTTGGACTATTGTTAGTTGCTATATTTGTTGATGATATTATATTTGGTGGAAATCACAAGCTTAGTGCTGAATTTTATAAGGAGACGTAGAATGAATTTGAGATGAGCATGATTGGACCTATCAAGTACTTCTTTGGATTGAATGTGCAGCAGATAGATAAAGGTATATTCATAAATCAGACCAAGTATGTGAAAGAGATCTTGAAGAAATTCAAGATGGATGATTGCAAGCTAGTAAGTACTCCTATGATAACTAGATGCAAGCTTTCAAAGGAAGATGATTCATTGATAGTGGACATAACCTTTTATAAATATATGATTGGTAAAACTATTTATCTTCCTCAAACCAGACCAGACATTTCAAATGTAGTTGGTATTGCTAGAAGATTTGTAGTAGAAACCAAGAAAAGTCATCTCATGGCAGTAAAAAGAATATTCAGATATTTGAATGGAACCTTAGACTATGGTTTATGGTATCGTAATTGAGAAAATATAAATCTTCATGTATATACATATGCAAATTGGGTAGGATGTGTTGATGATAAGAAGAGTACCTCTGGAGGAGTTATATTCCTTGGAGAAAGACTTGTTACTTGGACAATTAAAAAGCAAAATTGTATCTCTCAGTCAACAATAGAAGCATAATATGTAGTAGTAACATTGAATTGTTCCACAATTGTGTGGATCAAGTAGATGATAAAATATTTTGTTAGTTAGATTGACTACCCTATTTTTATTCATTGTGATAACACTAGCACTATCAATATGTCAAAGAACCCTGTGATGCATGCAAAGACAAAACATATTGAGATAAAATATCATTTCCTAAGAGAAAAAGTAGTAGAGAAAGAAGTAACGGTGGACTATGTGAACAAAAGATTAGCTAGAAGACATATTCACAAAGCCCTTACATAAGGATACTTTTGAGTATCTCAGGGAGAAGATGGGAGTAATTCCCTTCCCTAAATTTGATTAGAGAAAGTCGGAAGGTGTTAGTCCTTAGTGAATAATGAAAGGTTGACTACTCTACCTCTGGAGTAGTACCAGTGCTTAATATTTTTGACACCCTTTTCCATTGATGTCAAAGGGGGAGTAGTATATAGTCATGAAAAAAATCAAAAGAAGGGATATGCAATAATAAAAAAATAAGTAGAAAGGGGGAGTAAAAATGCAGTCATGGGAAGCAATATAGTTTAGGAAATGGAGAATATTAAAGAATATTGCAACAGATGGAGGATACTTCCTTGGGAGATTTTGTTTAGGAAATGGATAATGTTATAAAAGAATTGAACGCTTGGACTGGTGGTGCTTTCATTCCATATGTTGTCATCAATTCCAAAGGGGGAGATTGTTGGAGATTTTCCAGCAAGCTATATTGTTGACTATATGTTTGTCATTGATGAAAACATATGGTAAGTAGCATTCGTGGAAGCCTGATGGAGATAGCTTTGAGCATGTGTTGTATGGATATGTTATCACCATGATATCATAGACACAGAGGTTGATTCTGAGTAAAGAAGGTAATACATGTGTGCATATTAGTGAATGTTTTTGATAGGTCTGAGGAACAATTATGTACATAATTTCAAGTACAGTTGTAGTAGAGCCTTGCATAGTTAGATTTATGTTGTATACATATGTATGATGTTATGTTCATGGTATTAGTAATAGTCCCAAGAGATAATTGAGAGGGGGGGGGGGTGAATCAATTATCTACAAGTTTTAATTCTTTATCTAATTAAATATACTTAAACATAAAGCATAAACAAAATGAAAGAACACTTAAACACAACACAATATTTTGGTTACGAAGAATGCCAAATATGTAAAAACCTCAGTGGGAATTGACACCCACTAATATTCTGCACTAGTGTATTATGATCCTTGTTAGAAGATCCTTAACCCTGTTAGGAGTTTCTTTATAATATATTTAGTACGGTAGACATGGTCAAGGGTTAGATCCTGTTAGGAGTATTTTACAATAGTCCCTGTTAGGGGAGAGGACACGCTGTCCAAGAGCTCACTACTCAAAGGGGTGAAGTCTATAACCTTCTAAATGACAGATATACACTATATCTAGATCTTGGTGAATTGTGCTTTGGCCTGCTATCTAGATCAGTTCCAATGTATAGCACAAACACTTTACTTGGTCACATAGACCTTCTTCTAATGGCTCAAAACTTTGCACACTCTTCTCTTCTCTTCTTATCAACCATGAACCACACTCAAGCAATCACAAATGATTTCCTATAAATATCTTTCCTCTAAATGATATAATCAAGTTGGCCTATTAGAACCACCTTGAAATTATATTAGAGAAACCATAAAAAACTCCAATAACCAATCAGTCAGCTCTACTAAGCACACAACACATTATGGGACCTGTCTAATAAGATAATTGTAGATGCATGATACACACTATCAGCTCTACCAAAACAACTAGATCTTTCTGCTCAAGCTGAATTACTGTATGTGATCTTAACCAAACATCAATAACTCTTCTCTAAGCTTAACTAAAAGGGTGGATACCATAATGATAGGTGCAACTCTATAACCAATAAAATCTCTGTTGGCTCTTCTGAACAAACACATGAAACTACTACTGGTGAATAGTGACTACATATCTTCACTTCTACTAATCATCAGACTCTGAGTCCATGAATGTAACATCACTAATATGTCTTCATCATATATCCAAGCGTGTAAGGCTCCATGATAACTATACATACAACCATACATAGAACACTTCCTATTACTCTGTCAGGAACACTGTTGACACCAGTTACTATATAATTGTCTGTACTAATAGTTAACCTCTGCACCCATGATATCATGTTGATATCATGTCCATGCTACATATAATTAAGGGTTACTACACAAGTCATCCACTCATGCTACTTTCCATATGTTTTCATCAATTACAAACATACAGTCAGTACTAGCCTACTAGCAAATCTCCAACAATTTCCCCCTTTGGCATTGATGGCAACATGTGGAATGAAAAACCACCATGAACCCAATGAGAAATAATTTTATAAAATTCTCCATTTCCTCATCAAAAACTCCCCCAAAGATGAATCCTCCTTTTGTTGCACTAGTCTTCAATATTCTCCATTTCCTCAACTGAACTGCTTCCAAGACTGAATACTACTCCCTCTTAGTATACTTCTCCTTTTTTTTTTTTCATGACTCTATATATTACTCCCCCTTTAACATCAATGGAAAAGGGAACCATTCATTTTAAGCACTGGTACTACTCCTGAGGTAGAGTAGTCAACCTTTTGTCAGTCCCTGAGGACTGATGCCTTTTATTCTTTCTTTTAAGTAGAATCAGGGAAGGGAATTACTCCCAACTTCTCCCTGAGATACTCAAAAGTATCCTTAGGCAAGGGTTTTGTGAATATATCTGCCAACTAATCTTTATTACTCACATAGTCCAACTTGACTTCTTTCTCTTCCATGTTCTCTCTTAGGAAGTGATACTTGATCTCAATGTGCTTTGTCTTTGCATGCATCATAGGGCTATTCGACATATTGATAGTGCTAGTGTTATCATAGTGAATAACTATAGGATAATAAATCTGAATACCAAAATCCTTTATCATTTGCTTGATCCAAATAATTATAGAACAATTCAAGGCTATTGCAACATACTCTGCTTCTTCTATTGATTGAGAAATACAATTATGTTTCTTGCTTGTCCAAGTGACAAGTTTATCACCAAGAAACACTGCTCCACTTGATGTACTCTTTCTATCATCTACGCATCTTGCCCAATCATCATCGGTGTAGACATGAAGCTCAATATTTTATGAATTAGGATACCATAGACCATAATCTATAGTGCCCTACAAGTATCTGAATATTATCTTTACTACCATGAGGTGGATTTTCTTAGGTTCTATTGCAAATCTTCCAACTATGCCAATTGCATTGGAAATATCAGGTCTAGACTGAGTAAGATATATGAGTTTACCAATCATAGACTTGTACAATGTTGTATCCACTACTAGTGAGTCATCTTCTTTTGTAAGCTTGCATAGGCATTCCTACTAGTTTGCAATCATCCATCTTGAATTTCTTTAGTATCTCTTTCACATACTTGGACTAATTAATAAAAATCCATTTTTCTATCTGCTGCACATTTAATCCCAAAAAGTATTTGATAGGACCAATCATACTCATCTCAAACTCATTCTGCATTTCTTTGGCAAATTCTGCACTTAGTTTGTTATTACCTCTAAAGATAATGTCATCAACAAATATAGCTACAAGTAGTAGACCTTCAGATGTTTCTCTAATGAATAGATTACAATTTGTTCCACCTTTCTTGAATCCAATCTTTGTTAGATATCCATCTAGTCTCTCATACCATGCTCTAGGGGCTTGCTTAAGTCCATAGAGGGCCTTCTTCAATCTATATACCATATCAAGTCTATTTGATAAGGTGAATCCTTCTGGTTGCTCAATGTATACTTCTTTCAAATCTCCATTCAAGAATGCTGACTTGACATCCATCTGATAAACTTTGAAGTTTTTGACTGTAGCATAAGCTAGAAACAAATTAATAGCTTCTAATTTGCTTACTAGTGCAAAAGTGTCTGAATAATCAATGCCTTCTCTTTGTGCATATCCCTTACATACTAACCTTTCTTTATTTCTTACTACTGTACCATCTTCATTCATCCTATTTCTAAATATCCACTTTGTTCCAATCACATTCTTATCACTAGGTCTTGGGACCAGTTCCCAAGTGTCATTCTTAATAATCTGATCAAGTTCTTCTTTCATAGCATCATGCCAATATGAATCATTACAAGCATCTTCAACACTTAAGGGTTCAATCTGAGCTAGTAAACATACCGCTTCACTGCTAGCTAAGTTCTTTGCTTGTGATCTTGTTAAGAATTTTCCGCTCTAATGTCCAATGATGTCTTTCTTGGAATGATTTCTAGATGTAAACTTTGGAGCTTTAGGTGATGCTGACTCATCAGCTTTAGGAGTTTCTTCTTCACTTGTTTTAGGGTCATTGAATAACACATCAATACTGTCAAACATTTCTTCAATAACTATTTCACTAGTGGAGGGTCTAGGTTCTTCTTCAATCATGGGTGAGTAATCATGATATCTTTCTTAAACCATAAAATTTTCATCAATCTTAACATGAGTACTTTTAATGATCTTTTTCAATCTTAAATTGAAACATCTATAAGCTTTACTTTTAGTAGAGTAACCAAGGAAAATAACTTCATCGCTTCTTGCATCAAACTTGCCTACTAATTCATCCCTCTTGATGTAGCACTTTCTTCCAAAGATTCTGAAGTATTTTTCTATGGGAACATTACCAAACCATAGCTCATATGGTTTTTTGTCAGCACAAGTCCTTAATTGAATTCTATTGATGTAGATTACTATATTCACTGCATCTCTCCAATAGGTGTGTGCAACTTTTCCTTCAATCATGATGGTGCACGTTGTATCAAGGATGATTCTATTCCTTCTCTCTACAATTCCATTCTATTGGGGGGTTCTAGGTGCACTCAACTATCTCTTTATGCCATGTTCTTCGCAGTACTCATAGAATCTGTCAGAGGTGAATTCTCCTCCTCTATCCAATCTCAAACATTTTATCTTTAGTCTAGATTCATTCTCAACCTTAGCTTTGAATATTTTGAACTTCTCAAATGCTTCTAACTTATCTTTCAAGAATGCAACCCACATCATCCTAGTATAATCATCAACAAAAAAAATGAAATACCTTTCACCATAGTATGATCTGTTTGAGTCAGACCACATAGGTCTGTATGAATCAGATCCAACTTGTTCTCTACTAAATTTTGTTTTCTCCTAAATGAATTTCTCACATGCTTTCCAATCACACATTCCCTGCATATAGTATCAACTGGCTTTGCTATTCTAGGTAGATCTCTTACTACTTTTACATTGCTTATCTCTACTATGTTATCAAAATTGATATGACATATTATTTTATGCCACAACCAACTGTCATCCAATTTAGCAACAAGACAACTTTCTTCTGAATTGAGTTGGAAAACATTACCTCTAGTCTTTGAGCCTGATGCAATCATAACACCATCCTTGTTGTTAATGATGCATTTGTCATCTTTGAACTCCAATTGATAACCTTTTCCAAGTAACTGTCCAACACTAAGAAGGTTATGTTTCAAACCATCTACATAGAGAACATCATCAGTACTATTCTTTCCATCCAAGGTGATGGCTCCTCTACCAAGGGTTTAGGAGTGTTATCTCCAAATATAACCATGCGACCATTGTATTTGTCTAGATGAACAATTCTATTTTTATCACTTATCATGTGATGTGAACAACCACTGTCTATAATCCAGTCTATCCTTACATCAGCTTGGGAAATTAATGCTAGTTCTTATTTCTCTTTCTTATCTTCATGATCTGTCTTATTGTTCATTTTCTCTATGATAGCAATAAATCCAATTTCTTCTTCAGCTGAATCATCATCTGAAACTCCATCTCTAGCATAGTAACATTCCTTAGATAATTTAGGCTTGTAGTCATTTTTGAACTTTCTAGCTCTTAAGGGACATTTAGATGCAAAGTGACCAATCTTATTACATGAAAAGCATTTAAATGGAAATTGACCTTCGTATTTTCCTTTTCCTTTATTTTCTCTTTTGGAAATTAGAGCAATGAAATTATCTAGTGTTTTCTCTTCATCATCATCATCAAAATTACCAGAAGTGTTTGCAAATTTCTTACCATGAACTGTTTCTTTGAAGGCTATCTCACTTTTAGGTTCTGTCTTCAATCTTGAAATCTTAAAAGCTGAGATTTTACTGATTAATGTCTCTCTCTTGAAATTTGATGTAAGCTGCATGGTCTTATCAAGGATCTTGAGCTTGCTTTCATATTTTGGAATGAGAGTAGTCATTAACTTGTCCATAATGTCCTCCTTTGAAATCTCTCCACCATTGTTTCTGATTCTAGCAACTGCTTCATTGATCCTTTGATTGTAGGATCTAATGTTTTCTTCAGGTAATATTTCTAATGCATTGTATCTATTCTTCCATGTCTTTCTATGTGCATCCTTTTCTTGTTTGTTTCCTTCAATTATGTATTCTAGGTGCTTCCATATTTTATGGGTTGTATCTACCTTCTTTATTTCTGAGAACTCACCATCAAATAGGGCACTAATAAGGGCTTCTTTGGATATTGCATTCTGATGAAATAATTTTTTTTTTCTTATCAGTAGCATCATCCTTTGCAAGGTCTTCCAAGGAAGGGATCTTGACTGCTTTGATAGTTACATCAACAACTTCAAAAGAAATGCATTGCAAATGAGTCACCATCTTGTTCTTCCAATCAAGATAATTCTCTCCATCAAAATTAGGACTTTCTTTCCTAAAGTATGCCATCTGATCAACCTCAAGCTGTTAAAATTTCTCTCTGAGGCACTTGGCTCTGATACCAATTGTTAGGAATAGTCCCAAGAGATAACCGAGAGGGGGGGGGGGTGATTCAGTTATCTAAAAGTTTCAATTATTTATCCAATTAAGTATACTTAAACATAAAGCATAAACACAATGAAAGAACACTTGAACACAACACAATATTTTGGTTACGGGAAAACCCAAATAGGTAAAAACCTCAATGGGAATTAACACCCACTAATATTATGCACTAGTGTATAATGATCCTTGTTAGAAGATCCTTAGCCCTTTTAGGAGTTTCTTTACAATATATTTAGTATAGTAGAGCTAGTCAAGGGTCAGACCCTATTAGGAGTCTTTTACAATAGTCCCTATTAGGGGAGAGGATGCACTGTCTGAGAGCTCACTGCTCAAAGGGCGAAGGATACAACCTTCTGAATGATAGATATACACTATATCTAGATCTTGGTGAGTTGTGCTTTGACCTGCTATCTGGATCAGTTCCAATGTATAGCACAAACACTTTACTTGGTCACATAGACCTTCTTTTGATGGCTCAACACTTCACACACTCTTCTCTTCTCTTCTTATCAACCATGAACCACACTCAAACAATCACAAATGACTGCCTATAAATATATTTCCTCTAAATGATATAATCAAGTTGGCCTATTAGAACCACCTTGAAATCATATTAGAGAAACCATAACAAACTACAATAACCAATCAGCCAGCTCTACTAAGAACACAACACATTCTGGGACCTAACCAATAAGATAATTGTAGATGCATGCTACACACTATCGGCTCTACCAAAACAACTGGATCTTTCTCCTCAAGATGAATTACTTTATGCACTCTTAACCAAACATCACTAACTCTTCTCTAAGCTTAACTCCAAGGGTGCATACCATAATGATAGGCATAACTCTAGAACCAATAAAATCTATGTTGGCTCTTCTGAACAAACACATGAAACTGCTACTGGTGAATAGCGACTGCATATCTTCACTTCTAATCATTAGACTCTATATCCACATGAATGTAACATAAATAATATGTCTTCATCATATATCCAAGCATGAAAGGCTCCATGATAACTGTACGGACAACCATACACAGAACACTGTCTATTACTCTATCAGGAACACTGCTGACACAAGCTGCTATATAACTGTCTATACTAATAGTTAACCTCTATGCCCATGATATCATGCTGATATAATTTCCATGCTACATATAATTAAGGCTTATTGCATAAGTTATCCATGCATGCTACTTTCCATATGTTGTCATCAATGACAAACATACAGTCAGTTTTGGCCTGTTGGCAAATCTCCAACACATGGATGTAGAGTCAGATATTCAGTAGATGTTAATTTATGATGTTCATAGTTGACAGTCATAGTTTCTTGAGTTTATCCAGAGGAGCCAATAGAGATTATATTGGAAAAGTAGTTGCACCCATCCATTTGGTATGCGCACTTGGATTAGTGTTTGTTGGAGAGTTAATAATGTTTGGTTAAGAGCGCATGTCATAATTCAGCATGAGGAGAAAGTATCAGTTAATTTGGTATAGCTGATAGTGTGAAGTAACATTTTCATTTATATTAAGTTGAACAGGTCCTAGTTTGTGGTGCATGCTTGGTAGAGCTGACTGAGGTATCATTGGAGAGTTATATTTTTTCTCTAATATGATTTCAATATGGTTCTAACAGGCTGACTTGATTATATCATTTAGAGGAAAGATATTTATTGGTAGTCATTTTGTGATTGTCAAGCATGGCTCAAAGATTAAAAGAGAAGAGCAGAGCAGAAAGTGCAAAGTGTTGAGCCATCATAAGAATTTCTATGTGACACAATAGAAAGTGTATTCTATTCAATGGAATTGATCAAGACATAAAGTCTATGCGTAGTTCACCAAGATCTAGATATAGTGTGTATCTATTAAATAGAAGGTTGCAACTTTCACCCCTTTGAGAAGTATGCTCTCAGACAGTGCATCCTCACCCCTAACATGGTTAATTGTAAAAGTCTCCTAATAGGGACTAACCCTTGACTAGGTCACTGTACTTAATGCATTGTAAAGATCAAATCCTAATAGGGTTGTAAGGTCTTCTAAAAAATATCATAATACACTAGTGCAATTATTAGTGGGTGTCAATTCCCACCAAGGTTTTTACCTATTTGGGTTTCCCTATAACCAAAATCATGGTGTTGTGTTAAGTGTTATTTCATTGTGTTTATGCTTGATGTTATTACATACTTAATTGGATAAAGAATTGAAACTTTTAGATAATTGATTCACCCCCCCCTCCCCCCTCTCAGTTATCTCTTGGGACTATTCCTAACAAGTTCCACCATGTCAGAGCACCATCTATCATCCTGAATTTGGCTATTTTGACACTCTAGCTTTCAGGGATATCTTCACATTTGAAGTAGTAGTCAAGGGAATCCATCCATTATGAAACCACATCAGGGTCTATTTTTCCATCAAACTTAGGAAAATAAGGATTGTTATGAGTGGTTCTTCTTGCCATTATCCTGATGGCATCCACAAGGTACCTTTGGTCTGTAGGTATGTCCTCTTCCTCATCCTTCCATAGGGTTTCTTCCTCTTCTTCCCCTCTTCCAAGGTCTTCTCCTTGCTCCCTCCTTTCAAGCCTTCCCTTGAGGTCATTGACCTCCTTCATTAGGGATTGTACACTTTTTGACAATTCCACATTTGTCATCCTAGGTGGCCTCTCATTTATGTGATCTTCACCATCATAATCATTTGTAGAAATTTTCAAAATCCCTTAGGTTTCAAACCTAAGCTCTACAACCACTTGATGTAAGTGTTAGGGTAGTAGGAAAGGACTAAGGAAATTAGTCCTTCAAAACCTTCAACAAAGGTCTTTAAGACACCAATACTAGGGCCTAGACTTACACCTTTAGTTTTTAAAAAAAGACATTCAAAAACTCCCAACCATCATCACCATACAAATACTAAATGGTTGATATATTGATCCATCCTATCCCTCTTGAGGATGTGGCCAATCCTAGCTTACAAGAGGAAATGATGAACCAAGCTTAGAGGAATGGGATCATCTATTCAAGGATGGTTTTGAGGCTAAACAAACATGTTCCAACCAATAAAGACTCTCAAGGAGTTCATTTAGGGGGTGATCCTTCAATAAGCCACCAAAAGTCTTGTAGCCCTACTTTGACTGAATATTCAATTTTTTTCCTCAAAGTCCAAAATGACTTGGCAAACTAATCACATAATAGAACACCCTTTTGGAATTTATGGTCATGATAGAAACACAAAGACCTAAGGAGTTGTGTGAGGTATTAAGCCTACTAGTTTTTCTCTAGACTAGAGGGCTAATTAGGCCTCCATTTGTGAATGAAGTACTAGCTTCATGGTGTTCCTCTTCCTCTAACCAATTCGAGCATTTAGAGGATGTTAGGACTCCACAAAATTCCAATCTAGAATCATTGGTTCTCTCTCTATCAAGAGTTATTTTCTACTAAGTGTGTTTAGGATAGGAGCATACATAGAGATATACACCTAGGGATGGATGCTTCTCCCATATCCCTGGAAGATGACCATAAAATCTTGCATAGTCTTTAAGTAAATGATATGAGGAAGCATTCCACCAAAGGCCATCAATTTCCCATGGTGTAAATTATCAAAATGAGACAACTTATACAAAACCCTAGGTGAAGGAACCAAACCAAGGTAATAGGGATGAAAATATCAATAACTTGATTTAAGAATTAAATCAATAACTTGATCTTGTCAGATAAGTTTTTCCTTTTTTAAATGTCGTACATATCCGTACAATTCTCTGATGCCACCAATTATTTAGGAAAACAGTCTATTTTTTATTGATTGAAAAGATAAATTACATCATGATACCTTCCACCCACCTGGTAGGGCTATTTGAAGGTGTTCCCCAATGGTTACAACTATATTTAAAACCATCCACTAGTCGGGGAAGTCATTAGGACTTAAAACTAAAAGTTTCTAATCTTGTTCAAAAGTTGCTTGACAACTTTTTGACAATAATTTGACAATTTTTGTATTTGTGCACCAAAAGTGAAAAATTATTGTAAAACATGAACCAATGGTTCAACCATGACTAAAAGGACCTAAAAAAAATTAAAAAAACTCCTAGATCCTAATGTTTTTGGATCCTTTGACCATGATTAACCAAGTGTCTTATGAATGCCAAATCTTGGAACTAGGCCTTACAAGATGGATCACTAGACTGATAGGATACCTATTAGGACTTAGAAATCCAAAAGACCCCCTAGGAGTCACAAGAAGATGAAAACTTTAATTTTTTACAGTGGGTGTTCCTGCACCATAAGTTGTTACCCTGTGATTATCCAATTAACATAGTTTGAAAAATTCAAAGTTTAAGGCAGAAAGATAGCTCGGTACAAGACTATAATGAGGAATTCTATAGACTAGACATCAGATCTGGACATGTTGAGGATGAAGTGGAAAGAATTTCTAGATACCTTAATGGGTTAAGAGTTTCTATTCAAGAGGAAATCAGTTTGGTTAATTTGGAAAGTATTGAGGAAGATTATCAATTTTCCTTGAAAGATGATGAGAAATTGGATAAGAGACATGAACAAAGACAAAGATGAAGAGGTGGTAGATTTCCCAGAGGAAGAGGTAAATCTTATGGTGAAAACAATAGATCTTCTCAAGACAAAACAAATTAGGAGAAAAGCAAGACCCAGTGAAAAAGTGAAAGTTCTTCTAGATGAAGAAATAGTAACTACCGTGGTGGTTATAACAGAGGTGGATTCTGAGGAACTTGTTACAATTATGGAGAAGGACATATGTAATTTGAGTGTAGACATGCAAGTAATAAGGTCGGTAATAGTATAAATGCTTTGGTGCAAGAAGAGTCACCAAATGAACTAGAAAAGGAAAAGAACTTGATGGTCAGAAGAGAACTTTGGAGTGAAAGTAATAAGGAAGATCCAATAAGGAAAAGTTTGTTCAAGAAAAGATGTAGAGTTTTTGATGAAGTGTGGAAGGTGATCATTGATAGTGGAAGCTTGGAAAATTTGGCATATGAGGAAATTGTTGGAGATTTTCTAGCAAGCCATATTGTTGACTGTATGTTTATCATTGATGAATACATATGATAATAAGCATGCATGGAAGCCTAAAGGAGAGAGCCTTGAGATTATGCTTCTTAGATATGTTATCAGCATGATATCATAGACGTAAAGGTTGATTCTGAGGGAAGACAATAATATAGTTGTTTGTTTTAGTGACTATTCCTGATAGGTCCCAGGAAGAGTTTTGTATGTGATTTACAATATGGTTGTATTGAATCCTTTCACATTTATATTTATGTTTTAGACATGTGTATGATGCTATGTTCATGGACATAGAGTCAGATGTGTAGTGCAGGTTGAGTTATGAAGTCTCTGGTTGACAGTTACAGTTTCCTAAGTTTATATGGTGAAGCCAGTAGTGTTTATATTGTTGTAGTAGTTGCACCTATCATTTTGGTATGAGTGTTTGGATTTATGTTTGGAGAAGAGTTAAGAATTATTTTTTAAGAGCACATGACATAATTCAACATGAGAATAAAGTTTGAGTTAATTTTGTGGAGCTGACTATGTGAAGCAATGCGTCTACTCATATTGAGTTGGGCGGTCCTATTTTGTGTTGTGTGCTTAGTATAGATGACTGAGATGTTATTGGAGAATTATATTGTTTCTCTAATATGATTTCAAGATGGTTCTAACATGTCAACTTGATTATATCATTTGGAGGAAGATATTTATAGGTAGTCAATTCTGATTGCTAAGCATGGTAGAAAGTGTTGAAAGAATAGTGCAGAACAAAGAGTATGGAGTATTGTGCCATCAGTAGAAGGTCTATGTGACAAAGAAGAAAGTGTATGCTATTCATTAGAACTGATCAAGATAAAAGGTCTACCTTGCAGTACACCAAAGATCTAGATATAGTGTGTATCTGTTAAATAGAAGGTTGTAGCCTTCACCCCTTTGAGCAGTGTGCTCCTAGATAGTGTGTCCTCACCCCTAATAGGATTAATTATAAAAGACTCCTAATAGGGTCCGAACCTTGAGTAGGTCACTATACTTAATGCATTATAAAGATCAAATCCTAACAGGGTTGTAAGACCTTCTAACATGGATCATAATACTCTAGTGTAGTTTATAGTGGGTGCTAATTCCCACCGGGGTTTTTACCTATTTGGGTTTCCTTGTAACCAAAATTATAGAGTTGTGTTAAGAGTTCTCATATTGTATTTATGCTTAAATGTTATTATATACTTAATTGGATAAAGAATTGAATCTTTTAGATAACTAATTCACACCCCCCCCCCCCCCCCCCCCCCCCGCCTCTCAGTTATCTCTTGGGACTATTCCTAACAATAGGTATCAGAGCCAAGTGCCTCAGAGAGAAAGTTTAACAACTTGAGGTTGATCAGATGTCATTCTTTAGAAAAGAAAGTCCTAAGTTTTATGGAGAGAATTATCTTGATTGGAAGAACAAAATGATGACACATTTGCGGTGCATTTCTTTTGAGATTTTTGAAGTGGCTACCAAAGATGTTCAGATTCCCTCTCTAGTAGATCTTCCAAAGGAAGATGCAACTCTTAAGAAAAAGGAGATGTTCACTCAAAATGCTATTTCCTATGAAGCCCTTATCAACACATTATCTGACAGTGAATTTTTAGAGATCAAGAAAGTAGATAAAGCCTACAAGATATGGAAGTATCTAGAAGACATGTTTGAAGGAGATGTCCAAGCTAAGAATGCATGTAGAAAGACATGGAAGAAAAAGTACAATACATTGGAGATGCTACCTAAAGAGAACATTAGATCCTACAATCAAAGGATTAATGAAGCAGTTGTAGTAATTAGAAACAATGGTGGAGAGATTTTTGAAGAAGACATAATGGATAAGTTGATGACTACTTTGACACTGGAGAATATGAGAACAAGATAAACATCCTAGATGAGACTGTGCAATTTTTAAAACAATTCAGGAGAGAGACCTTAATCAACAAGATTTCAACCTTTGAGATATCAAGTCTGAAGACAAAGCCTAAAAGTGAGACAACATTCAAAGCCTCAGTTCATGGTAAGAAATTGTTGAACACTTCTGGTAATTTTGATGATGATGACGAAGAGAAAGTACTAGATGATTTCATTGCTATGATTTCTAAGAAAGAAAGGAAAGGAAAAGGAAAATATAAAGTTTAGTTATCATTCAAATGCTTTTCATGTAACAAGATTGGTCACTTTTCATCTACGTGTCCTACAAGAGTCAAAAAGTTCAAAATGAACTACAAGACAAAGTATACAAAAGAATGTTACTATGTTGGAGATGGAGTATTAGATGATGATTCAATAGAAGATGAAATTGGATTCATTTCCATTGAAGAAATGGAGAATATGTTTGATGAAATGGACCTTGAAGATGAAAAGAAAGCACAAGAGTTAGCTCTAATTTCACAAGTTGACATCATGATAGATTGGATCATTAACAACAGTTTCTCACATCACATGGCATGAGACAAGGATAGACTTGTACATCTAGATAGGTACAAAGGTAGCATGGTTAGATTTGGAGACAACACTCCTAAACCTATCATAGGTAGAGGAGCTATCACCTTGGATGGAAAGAACAACATTGATGATGTTCTTTATGTTGATGGTTTTTACCATAACCTAATAAGAGTTGGATAGTTTCTTAACAAAGGATACTAGTTGGAATTAAAAGACAACAAGTGCATCATTAATAACAAGGAAGGAGAAATCATTACATCAGGTTCAAAGACTAAAGGTAATGTTTTTTAGCTTAATCTTGAACCAAGTTGTTATGTTGCAAAAGTAGATGACAGTTGGCTATGGCACAAAAGACTATGTCACATCAATTTTGACAACATAGTAAAGATAAGCAATGTAAAGGCATTATGAGACCTTCCTAACATTGAAAAACTAGTTGATACAATATGTAGGGAATGTGTGATGGGAAAGCATGTGAGGAATTCATTTAGAAGAAAGCATAATTCGATAGAGAACAAATTAGATCTAGTACATACAAACCTATGTGGACCAACTCAAACAAGATCATACTATGGTGAAAGGTATTTCATTTTTTTTGTTGATGATTATTCTAGAATGATGTGGGTTGCATTCTTAAAGGATAAATTAGAATCATTTGACAAGTTCAAAATATTCAAAGATAAGGTTGAAAAATGAGTCTGGTTTAAAGACTAAATGTCTGAGATCAGATGGAGGAGGAGAATTCACCTCTAACAGATTTTATGACTACTACAAAGAACATGGGATAAATTGACAACTAAGTACTCCTAGAACCCCTCAGTAGAATGGAATTGTAGAAAGGAGGAATAGGATCATACTTGACACAACACACACTATCATGATTGAAGGAAAGGTCACACACACACCTATTGGAGAGATGCGGTCAATACTACAGTCTATACTATCAATAGAATTCAATTGAGGCCAGGCATGGACAAGACACCTTATGAGATATGGTTTGGGAGTGTACCTATAGTGAAATACTTTAGAATCTTTGGAAGAAAGTGCTACATCAAGAGAGATGAAGGAATTAACAAGTTTGATGCAAGAAGTGATGAAGGTATTTTTCTTGGTTACTCTATTAAAAGAAAAGCTTATAGATGTTTTAACTTAAGATTGAAGAAGATCATTGAATGTTCTCATGTTAAGATTGATGATAAGTTTATGATTCAAGAGAGGTATCATGAGTATGCACCTATGATTGAAGAAGAACCTAGACCTACCACTAGAGAAATAGTTGTTGATGAAATGTTTGACAGCATTGATGTATTATTCAATGACCCTAAAACTAGTGAAGAATAATCTCAGAAGTCAAATAAGAGAGTCACACCTAATGTTCCTTAATTCACATCTAGATATCATTCAAAGGAAGACATCATTAGAGATCAAAACAACAAAATCATGACAAGATCAAAAACAAAAATTTCAACAACAAATGAAGATGTATGTTTACTTTCACAAATTGAACTCTTAAGTGTTGAAGATGCATGTAATGATTCAGATTGGCATGAAGCAATGAAAGAAGAGCTAGATCAGATAATTAAGAATGATACATGGGAATTGGTCCCTAGGCCTAGTGATAAGAATGTGATTTGAACCAAGTGGATATTTAGAAATAAGATGAGTGAAGTTGGAACAGTGGTAAGAAACAAAGAAATACTAGTATACAAAGGATATGTGCAAAGAGAAGGAATTGATTATTCTGATACATTTGCCCCTGTAAGAAGATTGGAAGCCATAAAGTTGTTTCTAGCCTATGCTACATTCAAAAACTTTAAGGTATACTAGATGGATGTCAAGTCATCATTCTTGAATGGAGAGCTGAAGGAAGAAGTTTACATAGAGCACCCTAAAGGATTTACTTTATCAGACATACCTGATATGGTATGAAAATTGAAGAAATCACTCTATGGACTTAAGCAAGCCCCTAGAGCATGGTATGAAAGACTAGATGGTTGCTTGACTTAGATTGGATTCAAGAAAGGAGTAGTAGATTGTAATTTATTCATAAGAGAAACACCTGATGAACTATTATTAGTTTCCATATTTGCTAATGAAATTATTTTTGGTGGTAATGATAAGCTTAGTGTAGAATTTGCTAAAGAGATGCAGAGTGAATTTTAAATCAGCATGATTGGACCTATCAAGTACTTTTTGGGACTGAATGTGCAACAAATAGATAAAGGTATATTTATTAATCAATCTAAGTATGTAAAAGAGATATTGAAGAAGTTCAAGATGGATGATTGTAAGCTAGTAAGTACCCCTATGATAATAGGATGCAAGCTTTCAAAAGAAGATGATTCAATAGTAGTAGACATAACTTTGTATAAGTCTATGATTGGTAAACTAATCTATCTTACTCAGTCTAGACCTGATATTTCCAATGCAGTTAGTATTGTTGGAAGATTTGTAGTAGAACCTAAGTAAAGTCATCTCATGGTAGTAAAGAGAATATTTAGATATTTGAGAGGAACTATAGACTATGGTTTATGGTATCCTAATTTAAAGAATGTAGAGCTTCATGTATATAAAAATATAGATTGGGCAAGATGCGTGGATGATAGAAAGAGTACCTCAAGAGGAGCAATATTTCTTGGAGATAGACTTGTTACTTGGACAAGTAAGAAGAAAAATTGTATCTCTTAGTCAACAATAGAAGCAGAATATGTAGAAGCAGCATTAAATTGTTCTAAAATTGTGTGGATCAAGCAGATGATAAAAGATTTTGGTATTTAGATTGATTATCCTATTGAAATTCATTGTGATAACACTAGAACTATCAATATGTCAAAGAACCCTATGATGCATGTAAAGACAAAACATATTTAGATAAAATATCACTTCCTAAGAGAGAAAGTATCAAAGAAAGAAGTAAAGATGGACTATGTGAGCACAAAAGATCAACTAGTAGACATATTCACAAAGCCTTTACCTAAGGATACATTTGAGAATCTCAGGGAGAAGCTAGGAGTAATTCTCTTCCCTAAATATGATTAGAGTTTACAGGAGTGCATCAGTCTATAGTGACTGATGAATGGTTGACTACTCTACTTCAGGAGTAGTACCAGTGCTTACTTGTTTGGCACCCTTTACCATTGATGTCAAATGGGGAGTAAGTATATAGTCATGAAAAAAAAATAGTAAGAGGATATAGCAGTTGATATTCAGAGCATTCAACAATAGATGGAGGATTCATCCTTGGGGAAGTTTTGTTGAGGAAATGGAGAATGTTATAAAAGAATTGTAGAAAGGGGGAGTGAGTATTTAGTAGGAAGAAATAAAATAGTAAGAGATGGAGGATTCATCCTTTGGGGAGTTTTTTTTTTAGGAAATGGAGAATGTTATAAAATAATTGTACATTTGGATTGGTGGTGTTTTTCATTCCATATGTTTCCATCAATGCCAAAGGGGGAGATTGTTGGAGATTTTCCAGCAAGCCAAATTGTTGACTGTATGTTTTTCATTGATGATAACATATGATAAGTAGCATGCATGGAAGCCTGATCGAGAGAGCCTTGATCATATAGTTCTTATATATTTTATCAGCATGATATTAGAGACACGTAGGTTGATTTTTAGTGAAGACAATAATACAATTGTTTGTATCGGTGAGTGGTCCTGACAAGTCCCGAGAAGAGTTTTGTATGTGATTTACAATATGGTTGTACTGAAGCCTTTCACATTTATATTTACATTGTAGACATGTGTATGATGCTATGTTCATGGATGTAGAGTTAGATGTGTAGTGCAAGTTGAGTTATGAAGTCTCTAGTTGACAGTTACAATTTCCTGAGTTTATCTGGTGAAGTCGATAGTGTTTATATTATTGTAGTAGTTGCACCTATCATTTTGGTATGCATGTTTGGATTTATGTTTGGAGAAGAGTTAAGAATTTTTTTTTAAGAGTGCATGATGTAATTCAGCATGAGAATAAAGTTTGAGTTAAGTTGGTGGAGCCGACTGTGTGAAGCGACGCATCTACTCATATTGAGTTGGGTGGTCCCATTTTGTGTTGCATGCTTAGTATAGCTGAATGAGATGTTATTGGAGAGTTATATTATTTCTCTAATATGATTTCAAGATGGTTCTAACATGCCAAATTTATTATATCATTTGGAGGAAGATATTTATAGGTAGTCATTTGTGATTGCTAAGTATGGTAGAATTGTTGATTTAAGAATAATCCATAACAGAGAGTGAGAAGTATTGTGTCATCAGTAGAAGGTCTATGTGATAAAGAAGAAAGTGTATGCTATTCATTGAAACTAATCAAGATAGTAGGTCTACCTCATAGTTCACAAAAGATCTAGATATAGTGTGTATCTATTAAATAGAAGGTTGCAACCTTCACCCCTTTGAGCAGTGTGCTCCTAGACACTGTGTCCTCACCCCTAATAGGGTTAATTGTAAAAGACTCCTAATAGGGTCCGACCCTTGACCAGGTCACTATACTTAATGCATTGTAAAGATAAACTCCTAACAAGGTTGTAAGATCTTCTAATAGGGATCATAATGCTCTAGTGCAGTTTATAGTGGGTGCTAATTCCCATTGGGGTTTTTACCTATTTGGGTTTCCCCGTAACCAAAATTGTGTTGTTGTGTTAAGAGTTCTCATATTTTGTTTATGCATAATGTTCTTCTATAATTAATTGAATAAAGAAATCAATCTTGTAGATAACTGATTCACCCCCCCCTCTCAGTTATCTATTGGGACTATTCCTAATAGAAATGGTTTCAAATTTGCAATTGGAAAAGGTTGAAGCACCCGAAGCCTTACCAAATTTCATGGATCAAGGATGAAAATACACTATTGGTAAGTGAACAATGTTATGTAAATTTGAAAATTGGAAAGTACTATAATAAGGTGTTATGTGATATCATGCCTATGGAATTTTGTCATATTTTGTTGGGTAGACCTTGGAAATATGATAGACATGCTACATATGATGGAAGATTACATAAATGTACTATTTGGGATAATGGGAGAAGACAAATCTTGTTACCTCTGATTGAAGAACCATTCGGTAATGTTTGTACATTTATGAAATTTTATTTAATGGAAGGAAGAAAGTTTGTTAAGGATTTCAAGAAGAATGATGTATGTTTTGTTGTGATTCCTAACAAACCAAGTGAGAAAATAATGGATAATATCCCTGAAGAGATTGAAAAGATACTCATCAAGTACAGAGAAATAATTTTTGATAATGTACCTAATGTTTTTCCACTAAAGAGAAGCATTGATCATTGTATGGATCTAATTCCTAAGGCTAGTTTACCAAACAAGATGACACATCGGTTAACAAGTTCCTACCGAGAATCAGGAACTTAACTGATAAATCCAAGAATTAGTGTAGAAAGTTTTGATACAAGAAAGTTTGAGTCCATGAGTAGTACTAGTTGTATTGGCACCTAAGAACAATGGAGAATGGATAATGTGTATTGATTCGAAAGAAATCAACAAGATAATAGTGAAATATAGGTTTCTTATACCGAGAATGGATGACATAATGGATAGTTTGAGTGGAGAAAAGCATTTTACCAAAATTGATTTGAAAAGCGGATATCATCGTATCAAAATAATATAAGGTAAATTTGTGATTGTATACCTAGATGACATTTTGATATTCATAAAGACTAGAGAAGAATATTTGTTTCACATTAAATAGGTATTGCAGAGATTGAAAGAAGAAAAGTTGTTGATTAATCTGAACAAGTGTTCCTTCCTGAAAGAGGAGATTGTGTATTTGGGATTTGTGATTTCAGATGATGGTTTGAAAATAGATCCTAAGAAGGTTGAAGCTATTTTGAATTGGCCTACACCTAAAAATGCTAGTGAGGTAAGATCATTTCATGGTTTAGCAAGTTTTTACTAAAAGTTCATCATAAATTTTAGTTCAATTTGTAATGTTATGACTGAGACTATGAGAGGAGATAAAAGAGAACTCAAGTGGGCACAAGGAGCCAATAAAATTTTTGAGACTTTGAGGCAGAAGGTTGCTGAATTGTCTATGTTGGATTTGCTTGATTTAAATAAGGTATTTGAAGTTGAATGTGATTCAAGTGGTAGTGCAATAGGAGCTTTGTTGAGTCAAGAAAATAAACCTATTGCTTTCTTTAGTAAGAAGTGTAATGATGCAAAAAGAAAATATTCTGTGTATGATCAAGAGTTCTATGCTATTGTTCAAGCCCTAAAGAAATGGAGACATTATTTGACACTGAGTGAATTTGTGTTATATACAGATCATAATGCTTTACAGTATTTGGGTAGTTAGAATAAGTTTCATCAGAGACATATGAAATGGGTTGAATATTTGTAGTGTTATACATTTGTGATAAAATACAAGAGTGGAGTCACTAACTAAGTTTTTGATGCATTGAGTAGAAGAAGATCTTTGATGTCTGAAATGAAAATTGAAGTTCTTGGTTTTGATGATATGAAAGATTTGTATGAAACTGACCCTTATTTTTCTGAGCCGTGGAGAAAGTGTAGAGCACCCATTCAAGATAAATCAAATACTAAATGGGAAGACTATTTCATTCAAGAAGGTATGTTGTTTAAAGGTACTCAATTGTGTATACCTAGAGGATCAATGAGAGATAATTTGATAAAGGAGAGACATAGTAGTGGTTTGGCTGGACATTTTAGCATTGGCAAAACCTTTAATTTTCTTAAGGAAAAATACTTTTGGCCATAGTTGTATAAGGATGTTCTAAAATTTGTAAGAAGTTGTGGATTTTGTCAAGTTACAAAGGGAGTAAGTCAGAATATTATTAGGAATAGTCCCAAGACATAACTGAGAGGGCGGGGGGGGGGGGGGGGGGGTTTGAATCAATTATCTACAAGATTCAATTCTTTATCCAATTAAGTACACCTAAACATTAATCATAAACACAATGAAAGAACACATGAACACAACACCAATATTTTGGCTACGGGGAAACCCAAATAGGTAAAAACCCCGATGGGAATTGACACCAACTAATATTTTGCACTAGAGTATTATGATCCTTGTTAGAAGAGCCTTTACCCTATTAGGAGTAGCTTTACAATATATTTAGTATAGTAGACCTGGTCAAGGGCTGGACCTTGTTAGGAGTCTTTTACAATTGTCCCTATTAGGGGAGAGGATGCACTATTTGAGAGATCACTACTCAAATGGGCAAAGGCTACAACCTTCTGAATAACAGATATACACTATATCTGGATCTTGGTGAACTGCACTTTGACCTAGTGTCTATATCAGTTCTAATGAATAGCACAAGTAATTTACTTGGTCACATAGACCTTCTTCTGATGGCTCAACACTTCGCACACTCTGCTCTGCTCTACTTAATCAACCGTGAACCACACTTTAGCAATCACAAATGACTGCCTATAAATATCTTTTCTCCAAAAGATATAATCAATTCGGCCTATTAGAACCACCTTAAAATCATAATAGTTAAACCATAACAAACTCCAACAAACATTTTGTCAGCTCTACTATACACACAACACATTCTGGGACCTATCTAATAAGATAAATATAGACACACGCTACACACTATCGGCTCTACCAAAACAACTGGAACTTTCTCTGTAAGCTAAATTAACTCATGCACTCTTAACCAAACATCAATAAGTCTCCTCTAAGCTTAAATCCATGGGCACATACCCACATGATAGGTGCAACTACATAACCAATAAAATCTCTGTCGGCTCTTCTAAACAAACACAAGAAACTGCTGCTGGCGAATAACGACTGCATAACTTCACTTCTACTCATCAACAGACTATGTGTCCATAACTAAAACATCAGTAACATGTCTTCAACATATATACAAGTGAAAAAGGCTCCATGATAACTGTATGGACAACCAAACATAGAACACTGCTTGTAACTCTGTCAGGAACACTGCTGACACAAGATGCTATATAACTATCTGTACTACCAGTTAACCTATGTGCCCATGATATCATGCTGATATCATGTCCATGCTACATACATAGAAAGCTTACTACATAAGACTTCCATGCATGCTACTTTCCATATGTTGTCATCAATGACAAACATACAGTCAGTACTGGCCTACTGGAAAATCTCCAACAATCTCCCACTTTGGCATTAATGGCAACATGTGGAATGAAAAACCACCACCAACCCAAATGAACATTTCTTTTATAACATTCTCCATTTCCTCTTCAAAACTCCCCCAAAGATGAATCCTCCATCTACTGCAATATTTTCTAATATTCTCCATTTCCTCAACTGTACTACTATTGTTGGTGTAATTAATTATTCCTAATTACACTTTACTTAATCTTACTTAGGTTAATGCATTGCATAGTAGTTAGTGATTGAGACACCTAGGAGTGTGCACATGGTGTAGGAGAAATTCCACTTTTGGTGTGATAGTTATCTTCACATACCTCGTTGTGTGTGAGATCCACCTTTTGTGCTCTTATCACATTATCATACTAATCCAATGCACATACTTTATTGCATATTAGAGGATGATCCACATTTGGTGGACATGCGATTACACCTAGCATAGGTGATAGCTTATCAGCTCCTTATCATTCTCTTATATCACCTTTCCTATATAAGGAGGCCTATTATGTAATCATACATTCATTGGTGAATATCATTAATTCATTGGATCTATTCAATCCATCCTTGCATTCATTTTTTTTTTTTTGTGCTTTTCTTCAACCTCTTGATCTTGGTTCAATATTTGCTATTTGCAAATTCTTACATGGTATCAGAGCCATTGGAGCATTTAGATCAACCTATTTGGAGAGATCTTGCAAGTTTGAAGGTCCAACTCTTAGATCTGGCAACCAGTGTGTGATAGAGGCATCTTGGAGAAGATCTGACCTCACCATTGTGTTCGGGAGGCTATTTCGGTTAAAATCAACTATAAAATCACCCATATTCGGTGAAAGTCAAATCTGAAGAAATTTTTTTTTGCAAATTGGACCGTACGGCCCAATCTACACCTCTGGTATGATTTTATTAAAAAAAAAATTATTTTTTTAATTCTGCGTTATTTTTAGATTTTTTTAATGCAAAAGTTATTTGGGCCTAGTACGTGCCCTTCATTTATCACCAGTACCAAAGAATATTCTGTTCGTGCATCATCAGACCATGATAGTCACATCACACTCACACTAGCATCTGAACAAGACAACAAAGCCTAGCAAACTTTCATTTGTTGTTTGAATTAGCAACCAGGCATCTTTGTATATTAAGGTTTGAAGACCTTTTCTCCCATCGAATGTGGGATTAAACTCCTAGCGGAGCTCCTCCTCAGTGCGCCACCATTTTGTGCACCCTCCGCCTAGCTTGTACCCCTCTATGACAACCCACAACCTCCACTATGACCTCCACTACCACTTCCCACTGGGCATTCTACCTCCATGTTGACAGTGACACAGCACCCCTCTAGATTGCCACCGGTCGCGTAGATAACTCCCCGCCCGAGCTCATCTCTGCTAGTCTCCACCCAGATCCATAAGTGGTAGATCTACCACCCAAGCCACCAAGAAGATAGTCCACCATGGGCTCTATAGTTTTCCACCTGACATGGCTACTAATCCCACCACCCGAAGCAGCATGAACCACCACCACTGCAGAACATCATCGTCCTCTCTACAAAAGCTGGCACCGCCCACCAAAGTGGCACCGCCCGGTAGACATCCACCGTTCAGCCAGGTTTCAGATCTAGTGGTGGTCACAACTCCTCCCCAGCCACTGATCCCTCTGATCCTCTATGGAATTTGGTGCTCTAATCCCCGCTTAGCACTGCAGCACCACTCAAATCCTGCTGTCCAAATCAGTGCCTCCAGCGCCAACTAGAGCACACCATGCGGTGCCCCTGCAGTGCTTAGTCCACAACCTTGGTGCCACCTCATCCACCACATAAACCATTTCTAGATGTAGACATGTGGCCCCCTGCAACAATGCTTAATGCCATGCTTGCACCCACGTCAGACACCCCGCGACACCACCTCTACCAACACCGCAGGCCCAGTCAGCCCCGAGCTCCCTGCCACATCAGCCTCCTATGGCCCTATCGACACCTGACATGTGGCATCCACCCACATCACCTATCATGCCTATATCCATACCATACAGAATGATATGAATCAACACGCCAGTAGACATGTCACCAAAGAGCGCAAAAACTTGCTGACATCATCCTTTCACCTGCCTAAAGTTGATGGTCATCTAGCCGTAAAAAATAGGGAAAATTGGCTTTCGATGATGATCATTCAAATGTCAAATTTAAGATAGTGTTTTGCTGATGTCATCTGGGTTTGAGATTATTCTGCCTTCACCATTTGCATTTTGGTTTTTGTAGTCCAACTTCAAAGGGCCATAACTTGGTCATTCGGGCTCCAAATCGGGTGCAATTTTTTTAGAAATTCGGTAGAATTTCTTGAACTTTCAAGTGGTGGTGTTTATTTTGCATTTTGGTAACCTCATTTGTCAGAAATTGCAGATTTTTTTGACTATTCTTGTTTGTTCCTGATTTCTGCAACTTCCAGGGCTTCGTTTGGGCACATAAGGTAACATTTTGAGGTGAAATTTTTTTTGTCAGTGCATGATTTTTCATCTACTTTCAAGATCTACAAGAAGATTTGAGTGATTTTGGGTAGACATATCACTTTCAGTAATAGGTCATTTTGGGGCTATAATTGCACTTGGTTAATCCTTGGATTTCAGTTTTCTAATTTGCATCAGTCATTTGAAGAAGTTGTCAGTAGTTATCATTTATTATTTGGTTGCAATATGGATAATTCAAAGGTTAAAATCCTCACTCCATATAACTACCATGAACGGAAAGTTTCTTTAAGTGATCATTTGTTGAGTCTCAGATTTCTTAGAATGACTCTTGGGCAGGATCAAGAACCTCAAACAGGTGCTGTAGAAAGGAGAAAATGATTTGATAGAAGAGATAAAACACTTGGCTCTCTTAGATCATCCATCTCTCGTGACATGCTCTTTCATATTGAATCTTGCACACATCCTCATGATGCTTGGATCACATTGGAAGGACTCTTTGGTAAACCTGATAGGATGAGAAAATTCAGATTAGAGAATGATCTCATAGGTCTCAATCCTAGGGATTTTGACAATATTCAATATTTCTTCTCTAAGTTCAATACTATTAGATTGGAGCTTTCTTCATGTGGCATTGTTAAAGGGGATGAACAATTGATCTTTTCTATTCTTTCCAAGCTTGGTCCTGAATATTCTATCTTTGTTTCTACATTCTATGCTACTATGGATGCTCTTGGTAGTGCATACAAATTGCTCTCTCTTGATGAATTTGCAGCGCAACTCACAAGGGAACAAGGAAAGTTAGCACACATGGGTCAGTTGAAGCCTTCCACACATCAAGCATTGATTGCAAGTGAGTCTACTTCAAAGGCTTCTAATGGAAAAGGAAAGAAACAAAATAAGGATCCTAAGCCTCATGACAAAGGTAATGAATCTTCTTCACCAAAAAGTACTGAATCCAAGTCCTCTTCAAGAGAGGAATCATCTAGAAGAAAGAGAGATAAATGTGCATATTGTCAAAAGTTAGGACATGATGAGCTAACTCACATTATTTAGAAACACAATATTAAGTTTCCCTCATTAGTGTCTGCTCCTTCTTCTACACATTTGGCAACTTCTACATCTCCATCATCATCCAAAGATAAAGGTAAAGGACAAGCACTCATGGCTTCCATACATCCTAAGCAAGGTAAATGGCTTCTTGATTCAGGTGCATCACATCATATGGCATCTTCTATGGATATGTTTTCTTCTATTGAGCCTTGTAATTCTCCTAATATTTTGATGGGTAACAACACATTCATGAGAGTTTGTGGGAAAGGTTCTATTCCTATGGGAGAAGAGACATTTAATGATGTTCTTTGTGTACCATCCTTGACCACTAATCTTCTTTCTATTTACCAAATTACACATGGGGCATAAGGTAAAATTGTTGAGTTCACTCCTGATTATGTCTACATTAGGGACATGGAGACTAGAGATGTCATAGCTAAGGGAGTTGTTGATCATACATCACACTTGTATTCTTTTTCCACTTTTGTTGATAATGATGATGATATTCATGATGTACCCATCCCTTTGCCAAGGGATAATTATGAGGAGAATTTTGGGCACTTGAATCATTTTGTTGTTGAGACAAGTGTTGATCTTCCTACTCCTCCACTTCCTACTTCTTCAGACATGGGCTCTACTATTCAGCAAGATGATCATAGTGTTTCAGATCTTGCAAAGTGTGATGACTACTTGGATGCATCTTTAGCATTTGTTGATTCTCATGATGTAGATTTGGAAGACATACATGAGGGATTTTCTCTTTCCCTTGATGATAGTTTCATCATAGATGGGGACACTTCTTCACCTTCTTTGGAGATTGGTGTACTTGATTCTTCTCCTTCTTCACTTGATTTGTCACATGAAGTGATAGATTCTTTGAGCTTGGAGATTCCTATTCAGTCTTTAGAGATTCATTCATGGAGACCTTCATCTTCTTCCTCATTCCATTTGCACAAGGATTGGCTTCTTCATCATTTGATGTATCTATTTCTTCCTAAGGGGAGACATGTTTCTTGTAAGTATTGGTTGTACTATTGTTTGCAGGTACTCTTCATCAACATGGGAGCTTCTACATTATGGGGGGGATATCATGTGTCCAACTATCCTTCTTATGGAGGGATACTTCTTTATATATACATGATGTATGTAGTTCTTGGGGGGTCTTGAGTACTCCATCCATCCATGCATCTTGTTTTCTTCTCTCTTTTTGGGGGAGGGTTTTTCCCATGAGGTTTTCCCTCTTTCTCCACTTTATGAGAGTTATGCATTTCATGTATCTTGTACATGGGTACCTAACATGGCCTAGTAGCCGGGACCCATCTTTCATTGTGAGTTTAAGTGCATTCCCCTAAGTTACACTTAAGGGGGGGTGTTGGTGTAATTAATTATTCCTAATTACACTTTACTTAATCTTACTTAGGTTAATGCATTGCATAGTAGTTAGTGATTGAGACACCTAGGAGTGTGCACATCTATTAAGCACATGGTGTAGGAGAAATTCCACTTTTGGTGTGATAGTTGTCTTCACATAGCTTGTTGTGTGTGAGATCCACCTTTTGTGCTCTTATCACATTATCATCCTAATCCAATGCACATATTTTATTACATATTGGAGGATGATCCACATTTGGTGGACATGTGATTACACCTAGAATAGGTGATAGCTTATCAACTCCTTATCATTCTCTCATATCACCTTTCCTATATAAGGAGGCCTATTATGTAATCATACATTCATTGGTGAATATCATTAATTCATTGGATCTATTCAATCCATCTTTGCATTCATATTTTCTTTTTTGTGCTTTTCTTCAACCTCTAGATCTTGGTTCAATATTTTCTATTTGAAAATTCTTACAGCTATCATATCTGAATGTTGCTCCCCCTTAGTATATTACTCTTGTTTTTACTTCTATTTTTCATGACTCTATATATACTCCCCCTTTGAGATCAATGGAAAAGGGTGCCATTCATTTTAAGCACTGGTACTACTCCTGAGGTAGAGTAGTCAACCTTCCATTAGTCCCCGAGGACTGATGCCTTTCCTTCTTTCTTCTAAGTAGAATCAGGGAAGGGAAATAACTCCCAACTTCTCCTTGAGATACTCAAAAGTATCCTTAGACAAGAGCTTTGTGAATATATCTACCAATTGATCTTTAGTACTCACATAGTCTAACTTGACTTCTTTCTTTGCCACTTTCTCTCTTAGGAAGTGATACTTGATCTCAATGTGCTTTGTCTTTGCATGGGGTTCTTTGACATATTGATAATGATAGTGTTATCATAGTGAATAACAATAGGATAATCAATCTGAATTCCAAAATCCTTTACCATCTACTTGATCCAAACAATTTTAGAACAATTCAAGGTTGTTGCAACATACTCCGCTTCTGCTGTTGACTAAGAAATACAATTTTGTTTCTTGCTTGTCCAAGTGACAAGTCTATCACCAAGAAACACTACTCCACCTGAAGTACTCTTTCTTTCATCAGCACATCCTGCCCAATTTGCATTAGTGTACACATGAAGCTCAACATTTTCTGAATTAGGATACCATAGACCATAATCTATAGTGCCCTACAAATATCTGAATATTCTCTTTACTACCATGAGGTGACTTTGTTTAGGTTCTGTTGCAAATCTTCCAACTATGCCAATTGCATTTGAAATATCAGGTCTAGTCTGAGTAAGATATATAAGTTTACTAATCATAGAATTATATAATGTTATATCTATTGCTACTGAGTCATCTTCTTTTGTAAGCTTACATCTAGTGATCATAGGGGTTCCTACAGGCTTGCAATCATCCATCTTGAATTTCTTCAGTATCTCTTTCACATATTTTCACTGATTAATAAAAATCCCTTTTTCTATCTGCAGAACATTTAGTCCCAAAAAGTATTTGATAGGACCAATCATACTCATCTCAAAGTCATTCTGCATTTCTCTGGCAAATTTTGCACTTAGTTTGTCATTACCTCTGAAGATAGTGTCATCAAAAAATATAGCTACAAGAATTAAACCTTCAGATGTATCTCTAATGAATAGATTACAATCTATTGCTCCCTTCTTGAATCCAATATTTGTTAAGTATCCATCTAGTCTCTCATACCATGCTCTAGGGGCTTGCTTAAGTCCATAGAGGGCCTTCTTCAATCAGCATACCATATCAAGTCTGTCTGATAAGGTGAATCCTTTCGGCTGCTCAATGTATTCTTCTTCTTTCAAGTCTCCATTTAGGAATGCTGACTTCACATCCATCTGATAAACTTTGAAGTTTTTGATTGTAGCATAAGGGTAAAAGCATAATCAGGTGTCACCTTTTAGGCTAACTTATCAACACAACTGAATTTTAGTATTTCTAACTAAAAATTAATTTTGGTCAAACATATGGTCTAGCTAGATTCATTCTACCTAAGTTTGATAAGTGCTTTTACTTTTCCAATTGGAAATATCTATTAAATGCATGTTTTATACCACTTTCGGTCCAATTACCATAAAAATAAAATTATTTCAAAAAAGTGGCTTTTCAATAACTCCTAATATTTTTAATGATATTTAAAAAAAAAAAAAATACCCTTTTGTAGAGATCAGAGACAAGAATATCCCCATATAGGATTTATAGTGTTTTAATTAGACATACTTTATTGTAAATAAAAAATATTGCAAGTAGGTATTTTAATAGTGAAGGAGATGTTGATTCGAAGAAAGAAAAAAATAGTAAATCATATTAAATAAATTTGAAAAACATATGGTGCACTAGAGGAGAGAGTCCTCTTCAAGAATATATATTTCTTTTTTTTATTGGGATAGATTTGTTATGAAAAATATGTTGCAAGATGAAAACTATCTATTTTAGTGAATTGAAATTTGAATTGTTATAAAAGAGAAAATATAGGTCACAAACCAATTTTTATTTCTTCATGCACTAGCTATATATGTCATCTATGACATATTTTGAAATTAGGGGAAAAAAAGTTTATTTACATATAATTTTTTGGTGGGAACTAGACCCCTAATTTTCAGCAATTTCAACAACTAAAAAATCATCTTTAAAAATTAAAAAAACATATCAATTCTTATTCAAAAAAATTGTTAAAAATATTAATCATAAACTTCATCTATTTTATCACATTTAATTAGTTTACATCATCCTCAAATTCCAAACATAAATATCATTTTTATAATATTGAAGTTGAACAACTTTGATTTCGTTAGCCTTTTCCTTTGTAAAAGGGTGACAACTTATTGTGCTTTTACCCATAAGCTAAAAATAACTTAATAGCTTCTAATCTACTCACAGGTGCAAATGTGTCTGAATAATCAATGCCTTCTCTTTTTTCATATCCTTTACATACTAACCTTGCTTTGTTTCTTACTACAATACCATATTCATTCATCTTGTTTATGAATATCCACTTAGTTCCAATCACATTCTTATCACTAGATCTTGGGACTAGTTCCCAAGTGTCATTCTTAACAATCTAATCAAGTTCTTCTTTCATAGCATCATGCCAATCTGAATCATTACATGCATCTTCAACACTTAAAGTTCAATATGAGATAGTAAACATACCACTTCACTGCTACCTCAGTTCTTTGCTTGGGACCTTGTTAGGACTTTGGCGCTCTGATCTCTAATGATTTCTGTGTTGGAATGATTTCTTGATGTAAACTTTGGAACTTTAGGTGATGCTGACTTATCAGCCTTAGGAGTCTCTTCTTCACTTGTCTTAGGGTCATTGAATAACACATCAATACTGTCAAACATTTCTTCAATAACTATCTCACTAGTGGAGGGTCTAGGTTCTTGTTTAATCATGGGTGAGTAATCATGATATCTTTCTTGAATCATAAGCTTTTCATCAATATTTACATGAGAACTTTCGATGATCTTTTTCAATCTCAAATTGAAACATCTATAAGCTTTAATTTTAGTAGAGTAACCAAGAAAAATACCTTCATCACTTCTTGAATCAAACTTGCCTACTGCTTCATCCCTCTTGATATAGCACTTGCTTCCAAAGATTTTGAAGTATTTTACTGTGGGAACATTACCAAACCATAGCTCATAAGGTGTTTTGTCAATGTCTAGCCTCAATTGAATTCTACTGATGGTATAGACTGTTGTATTGACTGCATCTCTCCTATAGGTGTGTGCAACTTTTCCTTCTATCATAATGGTGCCCAGTGTATCAAAGATGATCCTATTCCTTCTCTCTACAATTCCATTGTGCTGAGGGGTTCTAGGTGCACTTAACTATCTCTTTATGCCATGTTCTTCACAGTATTCATAGAATCTATCAAAGGTGAATTCTCCTCCTTTATCTGATCTCAAACATTTTATCTTTAGTCCAGATTCATTCTCAACCTTAGCTTTGAATATTTTGAACTTCTCAAATGCTTTTGACTTATCTTTCAAGAACGCAACCCACATCATTCTAGTATAATCATCAACAAACAAAATGAAATACCTTTCACCATAGTATGATCTTGTTTCAGTTGGACCACATAGGTCTATATGAATCAGATCAACCTTGTTCTCTACTGAATTCTGCTTGCTCCTGAATGAATTTCTCACATGCTTTACCATTACACATTCCCTGCATATAGTATCAACTAGCTTTTCTATGCTAGGTAGATCTCTTACTGCCTTTACATTGCTTATCTTCACTATGTTATCAAAATTGATATGACATAGTCTTTTATGCCACAACCAACTGTCATCAACTTTAGCAACAAAACAACTTGCTTCTGAATTGAGTTGAAAAACATTACCTCTTGTCTTTGAGCCTGATGTAATCATAACACCATATTTATTTTTAATGATGCATTTTTCATCTTTGAACTCCAATCGATAGCCTTTTCCAAGTAGCTATCCAACACTGAGAAGGTTATCTTTCAAACCATCAACATAAAGAATATCATTAGTACTATTCTTTCCATCCAAAGTGATGGCTCCTCTACCAAATATTGGTTTAGGAGTGTTGTCTCCAAATCTGACCATACCTCCATTGTATTTGTCCAAATGAATAAACTTGTCTTTATCACCTATCATGTGATGTGAACAACCACTATCTATAATCTAGCCTGTCCTTATGTCAACTTGTGAAATCAATGCAAGCTCTTGATTTCCTTTCTTATCTTCATGAGCTATCTTATTATTCATTTTTCCTATAATAGAAATGAATCCAATTTCTTCTTCACCAAATTCATCATTAGATACTCCATCTCTAGCATAGTAGCATTCCTTAGAATACTTAGGCTTGTAATCCTTTTTGAACTTTCTATCTCTAGTAGGACACTTAGATGCAAAGTGACCGATCTTATTACATGAAAAACACTTAAATGGTAATTGACCTTCATATTTTCCTTTTCCTTTCTTTTCTCTTTTAGCAATCATAGCAATGAAATCCTCTAGAGTTTTCTCTTCACCATCATCATCAAAATTAATAGAAGTGTTTGTAGATTTATTACCATGAACTATTGCTTTGAAGGCTATTTCACTCTTTGGTTCTGTCTTCAATCTTGAAATCTCAAAAGCTAAGACTTTTCTGATCAAAGTCTCTCTCTTGAAATTAGATGTAAGCTACATGGTCTCATCAAGGATGTTAATCTTGCTTTCATATTTAGGACTAAGAGTAGTCATCAACTTGTCCATGATGTCCTCCTCTAAAATATCTCCACCATTGTTTCTGATTCCAGCAACTACTTCATTTATCCTCTGATTGTAAGCTCTAATTTTTTCTTCAGGTAGGATCTCTAAGGCATTATATCTTTTCTTCCATGTCTTTCTACGTGCATCCTTTGCTTGTTTGTTTCCTTCAAATATGTCCTCTAGGTGCTTCCATATTTTGTGGGTTGTATCTACCTTTTTTATTTTTGAAAATTCACCATCAGATAGGGTGCTGATAAGGGCTTCTTTAGCAATAGCATTCTGATGAAACAATTCCTTTTTCTTATTAGTAGAATCTTCTTGTGCAAGGTCTTCTAGGGTAGGTATCTTGGCTGCTTTGATAGTTACATGAAAAACTTCAAAACCAATGCACTACAAATGGGTCACCATCTTGTTCTTCCAATCAAGATAATTATCTCCATCAAACTTAGGAATTTCTTTCCTGAAGTATGCCATCTGATCAACCTTAAGCTATTAAGCTTTCTCTCCTAGGCACTTGGCTCTGATACCAATTGTTAGGAATAGTCCCTAGAGATAACTGAGAGGGGGGGGGGGGTGAATCAGTTATCTACAAGATTCAATTTTTTGTCCAATTAAGTATACCTAAACATTAAGCATAAACACAATGAAAGAATACATGAACACAACACCAATATTTTGGTTACGGGGAAACCCAAATAGGTAAAAACCCCGGTGGGAATTGAAACCCACTAATATTCTGCACTAGAGTATTATGATCCTTGTTAGAAGATCCTTTACCCTGTTAGGAGTAGCTTTACAATATATTTAGTATAGTAGACCTAGTCAAGGGCCAGACCCTATTAGGAGTCTTTTACAATTGTCCTTGTTAGGGGAGAGGACACACTGTCCAAGAGCTCACTACTCAAATGGGTGAAGGCTACAACCTTTTGAATAATAGATATACACTATATCTTGATGTTGGTGAACTATGCTTTGACTTGCTATCTGGATTAGTTCCAATGAATAGCACAAGTACTTTACTTTGTAGCATAGACCTTCTTCTAATGGCTCGACACTTTGCACACTCTGCTTTGCTCTAGTTAATCAACCATGAACCACACTTCAGCAATCACAAATGACTGCCTATAAATATATTTTCTCCAAAAGATATAATCAAGTCATCTTGTTAGAACCACCTTGAAATAATAATAGAGAAACCATAAAAAACTCCAACAAACATTCTATCAGCTCTACTATGCACGCAACACATTCTGGAACCTATCTAATAAGATAAATGTAGACACACACATGCTACACACTGTTAGCTCTACCAAAACAACTGGAACTTTCTCTGTAAGCTGAATTAAATCATGCACTCTTAAAAGAACATCAATAAATTTTCTCTAAGCTTAAATCAAAGGGCACATACCCATAGGATAGGTGCAACTACATAACCAATAAAATCTCTGTTAGCTCTTCTGAACAAACATAGGAAACTACTGCTAGTGAATAGCGACTACATAACTTCACTTCTACTCATCAACAGACTATGCGTCCATAAATAAAACATCACTAACATGTTTTCAACATATATCCAAGTGTGCAAGGATCCATGATAACTGTATGAACAACCAAACATAGAACATTTTCTGTAACTCTATCAAGAACACTACTGACACAAGCTGCTATATAACTGTCTATACTAACAGTTAACCTCTGTGCCCATGATATCATGCTGATATCATGTCCATGCTACATACATAGAAATCTTATTGGATAATACTTCCACACATGCTACTTTCCATATGTTGTCATCAATGACAAACATACATTCAGTACTGGCCTGCTAGAAAATCGCCAACAAATACTAGATTGTATACACCATTTTCTATTCCTGAGAAACCTTGGATTGATATCAGTATGTATTTTGTTCTTGGCTTACCGAAGATAGTAAGAGATAATGATTCTATATTTGTTGCTATGGATAGATTTTCTAAGATGACACATTTTATACCTTATAGAAAGACACAGATGCAGTGCATATAGCAGATCTTTTCTTTAAGGAAATTGTCATATTACATGGATTACTGAAGAGTGTCATCTCTAACCAAGACATTAAGTTTGTTGGATACTTTTGGAAGACTCTATGGAAATAGTTGGGTACCAAGTTGAGGTATAGTTCTACAATTCACCCATAGACTAATGGACAAACATAGGTTGTAAATAGAAGTTTAGGTAATTTTTTGAGATGTTTAGTTGGAGATAAACTGAGTAATTGGGATTCTATGTTGGCACAAGCATAATTTGCATACAATAATTTAGTCAATAGCAGTACTAAAAAAAAACCTTTTGTGATTGTTAATGGCATACGACCAAGAGGTATATTAGATTTGAAGAACATTGCTGGTGAAGAAAAGAGAAGTGCTGAAGGAGAATAATTTGCTGACTTCATGAAGACCTTGCATGAGGAAGTGAAACATAAGTTGGAGAATAGCAATCAGAAATACAAAGATAGAGTAGATAGATCAAGAAGACATAAGAATTTTGTAGTTGTGGATGAAATAATGGTTCATTTGAAGAAAGGTAGATTTCCTGTTGGAACCTATGGAAAACTGAAGATGAAGAAATTTGGTCCCTACAAGATATTGAGGAAGTTTGGCAATGGAAATGCTTATGAGATTGAGTTACTTGATGACATGGACATATCACCTATATTTAACATTGAAGACTTGTATGAGTATCATGTGTAATACCTTAAAATTGGCACCTATTAATTTCAATCAATTTTGGTGCATTTTCATCAATTTTACATCTCCAAAGTCCTAGTTTCCTAGGTAATTTTCTCTCTCCTACTTGACTTAATTTGACTTGATGTCAATTGCAAAGACCCTAATTGCATTAATCAAATATTAAAATTAATTCCTAAAGTCTTCAAATTTTATTAGCTAAATTACCATTATGATAAATTAATTTAATCCTAAAGTCCTAAGTACTTGGAATTAAATTAAAATCTACCCCCTTTAGCTAATTACCCATAAAAAGGAATTAATAATTACTTGTTATTTGAATGGACACTCATTTTTGAATTAATAATTCAAGATATTCAAAAAGTCCCCTATGTGGCAAATTCCATTCTTTTAATTAAGTAATTCAATGCATTTTTGTCTCAAATGGAAACAAAGGGTCAGGAGTTTCAAATCAAGAACCCCTTCATCCTCTTCCTAGGCTTGTCTATTTAATGAACCTATTTTCTTCATTTGAAGGAGGCAATTTTTGAGAGTAATTGAACTATAGAAAATTTTAGTCTTACTTTATTGAAAGCTTTTCATTTGCAATTAGTTTAAATTCTCATTTAATATAGTATTGCATTGTTATAATAGATCAATTTTCTTACATACTCATAGTTTAGTATCATATTTCTTTTAAGCTATTTAGATTAAAATTGCACTTCATCTCTCTTTCAAGTTATTAGTAATTGCATCCTAATTCTTAGATTAAATTTCATATTCATCTTAGTTTAATTTCAGTTTTACTCATCTTCATAGCTCTTGGAAAATCCTCTGTTGTGGGATTGGTCTTATGGTTGTTGGCTCTCGTTCTGAGAGTAATTAAACACCCCATCCACATAGGAGGCAATAGGTCGATTCAATCGATGTTGTGAGATGGACAATTCATGTTTGTACTCACCATCTCATAATTGAGCAATGACTATGTTGCTTTTGTGCCTGATTTAGAGGTCCACATTCAGACACACATTTTGGCGCACACTGTGGGGCAGAAAATATGATTTTTGGCCTCATTCTCATTTTTTTTATCAGAATTCAAGCTCTTTCGTGCGTCTGTACCATCTGTTTATGGATCTTCATGCAAGAATTTAGAGTGTCTCACGCGAGATTTCATAGCACTTTCTCGTGCAAGCTTTTGCACCTTCGCATGGCATCCTACACTTTCTTGCGTGATGTGGAGTACTTCCTCATGCGAGACTGGAGTACAATGTTTCAATTTTCTTAGTTTCTATCTTTCCTGTTTCAATTTTCTGATAGTTTCCTATTTGCTATTGTTTATTATTTCTCTATTATTTTCACAGGGTAATAGTTTTCTACAGGATGTTTGCCAAAGAACTTAAACATACTAATGGTTTGATTGTAGGATGATAGTCAAAGAATTGCTAAAATGTTGTGTTTGTTTCTTGCTTTCATTCACATAGTCTAAATAGGGCTTTGTTAAAATTTCTTGAGGATTTTGATAGTGAGTAGGGAATTTGGCTCTTCATTACATGGAAGTGATGACCATGAATGAACCTGAAATCCTAATGATCTTACTAATATGACAAATTCTTGGGGAAGAGGAGAAAGGTAGTGAATCTTTATGCTTCTATTAGCTAGGGGATTATGCTCTTCTCTCTTTGAGAGAAACAAAAACCCAAAAGCTTGTAGTTGTGGTGGAGTGAAACTAACTCGGTGATGAATCTTCTTGATGTGTTTGGGTGAGGAAATGGGATAGAGAAGTATGCTCTTCTCCCTTTGGGAGAACCAAAAAATTTGACCCCCAAATCTAAACCAAGTCTAATGTCACCTTTAGAGGGCCTGCCGGAAGTTGAACCTCTGGGACTGACCTAAGTGAGTACGCACCTACCACTGGTGATTCCACCTCACTCTAATAAAGAACATTTTGTTGAGTCTAAAGATTCCAAAACCATGTTAGCTTCCTTCTTAAGACTTTGACTATCATCTTGAGAAGGCTCCGTCTGTTATACTGAGCGACACTGCTCCTAGCCTTGCTTGCGAGGGTGCATGACTTTCGAGTGTTGGTGTGGCTATGAGGCCTCAACCCTGTATTAGGGGCACCAAAGGTTAGCATGAATGGAAGCCTATTAAAAAATTTCCTTAGCTAGTGGCCTACCTGGTTCACCTCTGAAAGGAGTCATAATCTTTTCCCAGGGAGGGGGAAGAATCTCTCTCATAGATTCCCATCATAGGCATACACCTGGATGCTTGAAGGTGGTTGTGACACTGGCCCATGCTATAAGGGTAACCTTTGAATGTACACCATTGAGTCCTTGGAAATACCAAAAACACGGGTGCCCTCTAGTGGGTGACACAGCTGTGTGAGGTGTACGTATGTGCATAAGCAATGGGGCAAAGGTTTTGGCTTCTCACCATTTTTTTTGTAGGACTAAGCTATGTGTTTGTTATTGATTCTTAAACATTGTCCAATCATTATCAAACAAAGACTCCCCTGATGCTATCAAGTTGCTTTGTCCTTGATAGGTCTATTAACGACTGCTTCTTGTATCACAACTGCTTGATTTGAACCTTTGTGTCTTTAAATGAATGCTTGAAATCCTAAAATGAGATTTTTGATTAAACTGTTCTTCAAACCTATCAGGAAACTAGATTTTTTGTCAGACATCAATTCAGGCTGTACCTCAAAATTCAACTTTAACCTAAAAAACTATGTCATATTGTCAGATTTTGCACTTTTCTCACGCAAAGTTTTACACTTTAGAGCACTTTCTCATGTGAGACTTTGTTCTCTCACGTGAAGGTTGGTGTTCTCTCATGTGGCCTAGTACTCTCTCGCATGAGATTGTAGCCCAATTTGCAAAAACAGAGATCTATTTGCCATTGACTGTTTGACTTTTTATCTGATCTACTTTTTGTTTGAGGTCTATTTTTCTAGTTTCCTATTGTTTATTGTCAGAAACTAGTTGTTTTGAGTCAGGAATTGATTGATCTTTTCTTTGACTTGTGTTGTCTCTTGTTGGTTTACCTTATCTCTTTATTCCTTTGTATCTCATGTTGTGATAGTCTTATCTCGATTGTTCTAGCCATCTCTTTTGATGATTTGTACCAGATCCATCTTGCATCTTGGCTATTCTAGCCTTTATCTCCTTTGCATTGTTCTTAGAGACCGAGTCTAGCATTATTCCATGTCCTCTCTCATTTAATCTTCATCTATGACTGTCATGACTAGAAGTGACAAGACTTATCCCATTCAGAATCCTGATCAAGGTAGAAGCGAACCTCCTAATCAAGAAATATATCCTCCTGAATCTGTTGCAAAATCTAAACTTTTTGAGATATCCTTGATTTCCTCATTGAATACTTTGAAAGATAGTCCATCTCAACCATCACCTTTGGTATTTCAAGAGTGTTTTAATCCATTGTTTGAAGCGCAACCTGGTTTCTCATTTCAAGACCAAGACAACTCATTCTTCCAAGAGAACTCATTGTTTCACAACTTTGGAAGACCTCTTCCTCGGACAAGTCCTATCATCATACCTATTGATCCTACTGAGAATAGTTCTATCATTGAACCTAGTGATACTATTGAAGATATCTTCTCATCTAAATTTGTTAAATCTTTTGATCTTGTTTGCTCACCAAAGGTTACCGTGGTTGCACCCTTTCAGCATTGGACATATAATTTCATTGAGAATTTGTGCACTGCACAAGCTTACAACAAGATGGGAGATCCGTTTGATTTCCAACTGGGCAAGTATAGTCAAACTTTTGATCAATCTCACAATAATCAATATCATGGTCAATCCTCTAATGATCCACGTCATGCTCAACCTTGAAATGAGAAACCTCATGGTCAATCTCAACATGACCAAAATTAGTCCCACAATGATGATCAATCTCAAAGAAAACCTCAAGGCGATCGACAACCTGCCTATTTCTATCATCCTCCATTTGATCAAAACCAAGATGATCAACAACAAGATCAGATTCTGAGTATTTATGAGATTCTTGAGAATGAAAATGAAGTGATAACTCAACAGGATATAGATGTTGCCAAAGCTAATAAGGGTCTTATTAAAATGATGGAGATCCTTCTCCTAGAAGAGAAAGAAAAGTACTTCCTTAAGCTAGCTAAACAAGGGGCCAAGTTACCCCGAGACTATAAAGTTGAAACACTTGTAGCTAAGGAAGAAGAAACTGAGACCGCAAAGTTGCAAAAGATGGTCTGAGAAATGCAAGATCAAATTAGTCAACTTGTGAGGAATAAAGACAAACCTTCTCAACAATTTATGATGGAAAGTATTTGTCCTTTCACTTTTGACAAAAGTCTTCATATGCCACCTTTTCCCAGAGGTGTGGAACTCCCTAAATATGACAAATACTTGGGTACAATTGATCCCCAAGATCACTTGAGGGAGTTTGGCACATTGTCCATGGAATTCATGCACGATCAAACATATCTTATGCACTTGTTTCCTCATAGTTTGGGCAAACTAGCTATGGAATGGTTCTCTAGATTTCCTACTAGCATTAAAATTTTTAACAAAATGGATAATCTTTTCCTCTGGCACTACTTGCATAATATTTAGCATCCAGATCTTTGCAACTTAAAATAGCGACAAGGAGAATCTTTCCTAACATTCCTCCAAAGGTGGAGATAATTATGTATGAGGTGTCCTCACAAACTACCAAAGTTCGAGAGACTCAACATCTTCTTGGACAATCTTGTCCCAAACTTTGGATACCAAGTACAATTGCAAGGTCCTCTCACTTTTGATAGTATGATCAAACAAGTAGTGTGAATAGAGGCCTTTATGATCAAGAAGGGAGAATTAACTTTGAATAAGGATAATAAACAAGGATTCTCCACAAATAAAGATAAAGGAAAGACTACCAATAAGAACATAGATGTAGTAAATGATGGAGTAGTAGATAATGTTACTGTGAAGCCTTCAAAGTCTACTTTTAATCTTACTTCCAGTATACAAGCAACTAAGGCTATCGAAAAGACCACAAAAGACAACCAACAAACTTCAAGATTTGCTAGGAATAAACCTTAGGCCTCTCGACCCAAGTGTGATTTTACCCCTTTGGGAGAGCCTCTTGATGTGGTCTATAAAACTCTTATAGAGAATTAGGTTCTTAATCCTTTAGAAAAGTGTACTTATGACCCACAACCAAGACCTCATTGGTGGAATGATAATGCTTACTATGACTATCACCAGAACATTGGTCATAAGACTTCAACTTGTCTTCAGCTAAAACACAAGGTCCAAGATTTGATCGATAGTGGTGATATTGTTGTGGATGGCCATAACAAGAATTTAGACCACCAAGCTTTTAAGGATCCCTTCCCTCCTCATGAGAAGGGTGAGTCTTCAAATGCCAAGAATACCAATGCTAAATTCTATTACACGTACACTAATAATGATAATGTTATTGGTATGATTAAACCTATCAAGATAGAGTATTGTGATGTGATCACTTCTAGAGGTAGCAACGATACTCCCAAATCTAAGACTCCTTTTATCTTGCATAGCTATACATCTTGTTCATCCGAATCTGAACAATCTCAAGGTTGTTCTAATGTTGTCACTTGATCACAAGGGAGAGTTGTTTTGAAAGGTCCTGATGCTTCCACATCCACTCTAAAGCAAATGGAAGATAAGAAACCTAATGCTCCTGCATTCACTCCAAAGAAAATCATGGATAAGACTGTTGTTGGCCCCGCCAACAAAAACATGAAATCTATTCCTATAGCTAGCTCAGCTAGTTATAGCAATCTAGATCAAATCCAATGAACTAATGCTCAAATTACCATTTTTGAGTTACTGAAGATCTTGCCCACCCACAGGAAAATTTTATATAAGGCCCTTGCTAAGGAAAATGTTCCCAAAGATCTCGATCTCAACTGGTTCCAATATATGGTGGGTCATTTGACTTCACCTCACTATCTATCTTTTCTTGAAGAAGATGACCACTCTTTGAGTCACTTGCATAATTCTCCCTTGCATATAGAGGTCATGATAGGTCCTAAGAGCATCCCCTGAGTGCTCATAGATAACGGTGCTGGTCTTAATATCTATTTTGCTAAACTACTCACTCAACTAGGTTATGATGAGAATTTCATAGATACTCGCAAAAAAATTACCATCAAAGCTTATGATGAGGAAGAACACAAGTCCCAAGGCTTAGTCATGCTACCTATCTACATAGGTCCCATTGAGAGAGATGTTACTTTCCAAGTGCTTGATATTCCTCTTGCCTACAATATCTTGTTGGGTAGGCCTTGGATTCATGAGATGCAGGTTGTTCCATCCATGTATCATCAATGCATTAAGTTTCCATTCCATGGAGCAGAAATCACTATACCTAAAAACACCAATTTCTCTTGCAACACTCTTCTGCAAACCACAGATAGCTTTGTTCCAAAAAATAGAGAATCCATTGAGTTTTATGATGCTAAGATGAAAGAAATGGAACAAACTTTGAGACTTAAGGGTACAGGCATGGGAGAATACTGAATGGAACCAGTGCTATCACTGGCTACTCCACCTCTTTCTCCACGCTCTTATGGGAGACCTTCTGAAGACAAAAAAATTTCTAATGCTCCCCCTCAAACAATTTATGATGGTGCTTTTGTTAGGGCCTCTATGCCTTTAGAAGATGAGGATGAAGAGAGAGCTATCAGAGCATCGATCTATAAAGGAAAAGAAATAGCTGAAACAACCACTCTATCTCCAAATTTAGAGCAAGAACCATATAGTGAGGCCTTCAAAATCATGAAGCACTTTAGTTATAAGGGGAGTGGTCCTATAGGGAAAAATGATAATGGCTTACTAAAACCCATTGAAGCTACAGGGCGCCGCACAAAAGATACTAGTGGCTTGGGCTGTAAAAAGACTCCCTTTAATATGGGGACCAAGAAATTTGTGTCAGATCCTGAACCTAAACTTGAACAAGAAATTGAAGATGCTACTCCAGAAGTGAATCTAGAGGACAGCTTTGATGAAGATACATTTCCATATCCTATTCCTCAGGATCTGGCGGCACTCTTTGCTGAGCCTGATGAGCCTATCATACCTATTCATATGGTAGAGATTGATACTGATACTTATTCTGAGGCTGATTCTGATAAAACCTCTTCAGTGCATCAATTTACATATGAGGAATGGAAAGAAACACTAAATGATGATCCTAATTTTCAAGGTGAATGATATAGGCCACCTCATTTTCAAAAGTACTATGAACAAGAATAACTCCAACAAGCTATTAATGCCACAAGGGATAATAATGAGCCTGATGATGCTGCTAATGAAATTTCTACATCAAGTACTAATTCACATGAATATGAGTTTGACTCTTTGTTTGGTGCTACTTATGATGTAGACATAGATATTTTTCACATGTATGAAAGACTCCTTGAAGTAGGTGAAGGGTCTAGAACTAGGCCGCATGAATTAGGCACCACTAATGTTAACATGTCCTCTACTTCTAATGCAAGGTCTCTTAGGGATTTGAATGCTCCTTTGGATGAGATCTCTCTAGGTATTGACTTGCTTGTCAGTTCTTTTGAGGGTTATGCCATGAACATAGTTGAACTAGTCACTACTTCCCTTTCACTCCTCCGACCTGATCTAATAAACTGGAACTCCCCTTCCGAATCCAATGAAATTCTAACATTCTAGACTGATTATGATCTATCCTATTACCTCCATGCTATTGAACCTATGACATCCTCCACTAGTGAAAGTAGTGTCAACATGATAGAGGAGGATATCAAGTATCTCAGTCAAAAAATTAAAAGAAGAAAAAATAGGTGCTCTGATGGTGAAAACCACTTTGTGGCAGTATCAAACCCAAAAATAGTAAAAATAAAAGATGTATCCAAGGGTGAAAACCTCTCTGAGGCACCCAAGGATGAGATACTTGATATGCTTCTGAGCCATTTTCAAGAGAGGTCATCAGTATTGATTGAGCTGACACAATAGGTCAATTTGGGTACAGAGGCTGCTCCATAGATTATTCACCTAGCACAATCATTGTCTACTGAAGAAAAAGAAGAGTTCACAAGATTCTTTCAGAGAAAGAAAATAAACTTTGCATGGACCTATTCTGACATTCCTAGATTAGATCTCAATCTAATCATGCATCATTTTTCCATTGCACCAGGTATCAAACCTGTTAAATAGAAGCTGCGAAAAATGCATCCACATGTAGCACTTTTGGTTAAAGCAAATCTGGAAAAGCTTCTTAAGGATGGCTTCATAAGAACTATTGATTATGTAGAATGGATTTCAAACATTGTTCCAGTCACTACACATGATAAATCCATTCATGTGTGTATGGATTTCAGAGATCTAAATAAGGTGTGCCCAAAAGATGACTTCCCACTGCCTAATATTGATATGATAGTTGACATGACAACAGGATATGAGATGTATTCCTTAATGGGTGGCTTTTTTGGCTATAATAAAATCAAAATCATGCCAAAAGATCAAGAAAAGATAGCTTTTACATGTGCCTAGGGCACCTTTTGCTGGAATGTCATGCCTTTTGGGCTTAAGAATGCTAGAGCAACATACCAGAGAGCTGTTACTACTATCTTCCATGATATCATGCATAAAATGATGGAGGATTATGTGGATGATATGTTAGCCAAAAGCATACAGTGAAGAACTCACCTCACAAACTTGGGTCCCATCCTTGACCGCATGGAACAATTCAGTCTCAGGCTTAATCCAAAGAAATGTGCTTTTGGTGTTACTTCTGGGAAACTCTTGGGTTATATCATTTTAGCTAAAGGCATAAAAGTTGATCCTGAAAAGGTGCAAGCTATTATGGACATGCCTCCACCCAAGAATATTAGTCAAATAAGAGGATTACAAGGAAGGCTACAATCCATTCGACACTTCATTTCATAGTTGGCTGACAAGTCACAGCCATTTACTAAAACTTTGCATAAGAATGTGACTTATGAATGGAATGAGGAATGTGACAAGGGACTTACTCAAATAAAACTATATCTTGCTAATCCACCTATACTAATGCCTCCTATTCATGGGAATTTTCTTATACTATACATCTTAGCAACAAATACATCCTTGGGTGCTCTCCTAGCTCAAAAAGATCAGAATAATAAAGAGAGCCATATACTATATCAGCAGAACATTGGTTGCCTATGAAATGAATTACTCTATCATTAAGAAGGCTTGTTTAGCAGTGGTATTTGCTTCTTAGAAGTTGTGGCATTATATGTTAGCTCATACCACAAAGCTTATTGCAAAAATTGATCCACTGAAGTACTTGTTGAGCAAGGCTGCCCTCACGGGTAGATTAGCAAAATGGGTAATGATACTTAGTGAATTTGACATTGAGTATGTGGAAAGAAAAGCTATTAAGGGACAAGAAATTTTTGATTAGCTGGCAGAAGCTCCTTTGAAATATCATTAGCCTTTGAGTATTGAATTCCCAAATGAATCTATCATGTTGCTCACACATCAATCTTGGAGCATGTTCTTTGATGGATCATTCACTTAGCAAGGATCCGGTGTAGGCATTCTGTTTGTTACACCTCAAAGATATTCATTACCAAAAGCATATAAGATGTTGTTTCCCTACACAAACAACATAGCTGAATATGAAGCTCTCATTAATGGAATGAATATAGCCCTTGAATGGAGTGTGGATGAGCTCAAAGTCTTTGGGGATTCTTAGTTAATCATTAATCAAGTCAACGATGTCTACCAAACTAAAGATGACAAACTAATACCTTACAAAAGGATGGTGGATGATCTCAAACAATACTTTGCACACATTTCTTTCTAGTAGATTCCAAGGGTAGACAATAAAGTAGCTGATGCAAAGGCCACTCTTGCTTCAATTCTACAAATGCTAGAAAATGACTTCAGACATGAGTTCTTGGTGGAGGCATTACACTACCCCACCTATGATATTCCTGAATCCAAGATGATCTATTCAGTCATTGGACATGATTCATCCCACTACCACCATATCTTTTCCTACCTCCATGACTAGATCATTCTAGACACCTATACCTAGAATGAAAAGTGTCACCTCATTCATACTACTTCACGGTATGTCCTCATAGAAAATGACTTGTATAGATAGGGTCTAGATGATAGCCTCCTTAGGTGCTTAGAACCTGATGAGTCCAAGTGTGCGTTGGCTAAGGTACACAAAGGTATCTGTGGGTCTCATTCTAGTGGTCTAACATTATCCTGGAAACTTATTAGAGCTGGTTATTACTGGCCAGACATGGAAAAAGAAGTTGTTCACTATGCTAAGACTTGCAAGCAATGCCAATTTCATGGGAACTTGATTCATGCTCCTGCTCATGAACTTAGTCCCCTCATTAGTTTCTGGCCATTTCAGAAATGGGCCTTCAACTTGGTTGGTCAGATACATCCTTCCTCTTCAAGAGGGCACAAGTTCATCATCATAGCTACTGATCACTTTACCAAGTGGGTTGAGGCAATGCCTCTAGTTGTAGCTGATGGCAAGACCATTGCTATGTTCATACTGAACTATATCATTTGTAGATATGGCATACCCTCATCTATTATCATGACAATGGGGGACAATTTAAAAATAAGGACCTGATAGACTTATGTAATAAATTTAGAATTATTCAGCATTGGTCATCCATCTATTATCCTCAAGGTAATGGACAAGAAGAAGCTTTTAATAAGATAATTTTGAAAATCTTGCACCAAACAGTTCATAAATCTGGTAGAGATTGGCATCTCCAGATTAATCTGGCCTTGTGGGCCTACAGAACAAGTATCCGGACACCAACAATGGCCACTCTTTTTGCCTCGGTTTATGGAGCAGAGGTAGTATTACCTATTGAGATCGAGATTCCAACATTGTGAATCTCTTTGAGGGGCCTCATCATTGATGAAGATAACAGAATATCTTGGCTTCAAGAGCTTGAGTTACTTGATGAATGTTGGAAGGTGGTGTTTGATCATCTCTGAGCATATCAAAAGAGAATGTCAAAAGCCTATAATAAGAAAGTCAGACAAAGAGAATTCCAAGTGGGTGATTTCGTCCTGAGGGAGAACCCCAAAAATCAATAGCAATGAGTTCAGAAAGGGAAATTCGAACCAAAGTGGCTTGGTCCAAATGTCATTACTACAACATTCAGATCTAGCGTCGACTCTCTACCATTGAAGGAGAGCAACTCAAAGAGCCTATCAATGCTCTTCATCTGAAGAAGTTCTATAGTTGAGACATTCTTGACATGCTCATGTGTTAGGAATAAGGTGTCTCAACCTTGGATAATTCCTATTCTTATTATTTGTTTTGTAAATGTATTTTTTGCAAATAATGAAATTATGTGTGAGTGTACATGTCTATTTGGCATGTTGATGTGTCACTCCACTTGATGTGTTGACATCTTGTGCATAAGGAGGTCATGACTGAAACGGTCATGATGGATTCCTATGACGGGTAAGAACTATTTAAGGAATGTGCTATGATAGGTGTAAGAACATCTAATGACTTGGACCTATTTGGGTGCCCAAGAAGAAGTGGTTGGTGTGTGTAAGAGAATATGCCAAAAATAGGTTGGTATGATAGTTTCTCTTACACTTCTCTTGTGACCATTATTTTTGGTGGATTCTATGACAACTTGTCATAGTCTATTCTAGGGATGGATGCCTATTCTTGGGGTTGCATGTAACAGCTATGTACATGTGGCTTTGTGCATGGGTCTTGGTGGTTGGATGCCAAACTCCTTTTTTGGGTATTTTTTGGGTCCTGAGGAGTCTATATATATGATGTTGCTTCTATGGGAGAGATATAAGTTTTACTAGTCTCTCATCTCCTGAAAGAACTTGCATTGCAAGTGTGTTGTAGTCTTTGTGTTGAAGATAATACATTGTGCAGGTTTTGGAGGGGTGGGGTTGTTTTACCAAAAGGTTTTTCCCCACTGGCATATCTTTGTGTTTATGCATTTCAATCTTCTCTATCTATTTTTTGTATGCATGGTATATGGCTGCAATATCTTTGTTAAAGTAGTTAACGAATTTGAAATTGTAAGGATTTAAAAATAATTTGCACAATACTTTCCTTTAGAGATTAGTGTAGGAAGCTATTTCTGCACCTGAGTTTCCTTACAAGTGGTATCAGAGCCTGATCAACTTTTGATCCTAGTTATTGGGTAGGGTTTTTTGAGCTAATCTCAAGTTGAGTGGGAGTTTTGTGTAGAGCATTCTGAATGTTATTTGCAGATTGAGATGGCAAGTTCCTCATACAGTAGAATGGAGGTGGAGAAATTTAATGGCACTAATTTTGAGTTGTGGAAACTCAAGATGGAAGACATGATTGAAGATTGTGATCTATGGGAGGCCACTTCACTTGATGTGAAACCTGCAATGATATCACAAGCAAATTGGGATATCAAGGATCAGAAGGCTAAGGGTCTCATTAGACTCTATCTAGCAGATGTCATTCTTTTGAATGTTCTTGATGATACTACTGCAAATTCTTTGTGGCAATGACTTGGGTCTATGTATCAGGCCAAATCTCTGGTGAATAAGTTGTTCTTGAGAAAGAAGTTATATTCTTTAAGAATGGAGGAAGGTGGATCCATAACTGATCATCTCAATGCATTCAATTTATTGATTGCATAGTTTGCATCATCCGGTGCCAAGATCAAGGAGGAGGATCATTGTATGACCCTACTTTATTCCTTGCCGGATTCATGGGACCATCTTGTGATGGCTCTCGAAAGTACTATAGTCACATTCCATATGGATGATGTGGTGTCTTTGCTACTATTTGAGGAGATGTGAAGAAAGACTTCAGATTCATCTAAGGAAGCCCTTGTTGTTCACGGGAGATCCAACGATAGAGGAAAGCAGAATGCCAACAAGTTAAAGAAGGGTAGATCCAAATCCCATGGGGGTTCTAAGACTCCTAGAAAGTCCAAGGTGAAATGTTGGAGCTATGATAAAACTGGGCACTTTCAGAGGGACTGCAAAGAACTGAAGAACAAGAAAAAAGGCTTAGATTCAGCTTTCAAAAAATCTCAAGAAGATGGAGATGCTTTTATTGTAGCTTTGGCAGCCCATGCATCTGATGATGTGTGGTTGGTAGACTTAGGTGCTTCTTTTCACATGACCTCTCATTGAAACTGGTTCTCAAAACATGAAGAGTTCAATGGTGGAAAGGTGTACTTGGGTAATGATTCTCACCTAAAGATAGTTGGATGCGGAAGGGTCACTATCAGATTTCCTGATGGATGAGTAAAGGGAATCAATGGAGTTATGCACATTCTAGGTTTGACATGAAACCTATTATCTATAAGTATGCTGAATGATGTAGGTGCGTAGTTTGTCTTTTCGAAAGATGGATGCAAGATGATGAGAGGTTCTATGGTGCTCGCTAGAGGTACTAGAAGAGGTACTTTGTTTTAGCTTGAAGCATGCATTGCTCAGTGCAATAGTTCTTCTATTTCAAAGAAGAGAGTGGCTATCACTTCATCCCCACCATCTGAATAAGCAGTAAAGAAGACTATGGAAATGGGTTCCGATGGTAGTGCAGTAAGTGTACCTAAGGGTGCAAACACTTTGGAAGGCAAGCTTCCTATAGAAAAGATGATGTTGTGGCATATGAGATTTTTCCACATTGGTGAGAAGGGTCTTAGGACCCTGAAGAATAATAACCACATTGAGGGGTTAAATGATTGCAATCTTGAGTTTGACTTTTGTGAACACTATGTCTATGGTAAACAAAATCATGTTCAGTTTTACTCTAGTTCTCACAAATCTTCTGATGTTTTGGATCTTATTCATTCTGATGTATTTGGTCATGTAAAAGTTCCTTCAATCTCCAAGTTTGTATTTTTTGTATCTTTCATAGATGATTATCATAGAAGGACTTGGATTTATTTCCTTAAAAGTAAGACACAAGTCTTTAGTAGGTTCAAGGAATTTAAAGCCCTTGTAGAGAATCAGACTAGTAAGAAGATTAAGTGTGTGAGAACTGATAATGGTGGTGAGTTTTGCTCAACAGAGTTTGAATAGTTCTGTAAAGAATGAGGTATCAAGAGGCATAAGATAACTCCTTATACCCCACAACAAAATGGAGTTGTAGAGAGAATGAACAAGACACTAATGGAGAAGGCTAGGAGTATGCTTAGTGGAGCTGGTTTAGAACAAAGGTTTTGGGCCGAAGCTGTGGCCACTGTTTTCTATCTGGTTAATAGATCTCCTACATCAAATCTTGTTGGTAAAACACCCATGGAGGTGTGGTCTAGTAAGAAGCCTTCAATTAGACATCTTTGTATTTTTGGTTGTGAAGCTTATGCACATGTTCCAAAGGATAAAAGATCTAAGTTGGAAAACAAAGTTGTCAAATGTATTTTCATCAGATACAGTGTTGGTGTGAAAGGATACAAGCTTTGGGATCCTGTGACTAGTAAGGTGTTGTATAGTAGAAATGTTACTTTTAGAGAGCTAACATCTTCTCCTATTGTGTTACAACTAGATGAAAAATTAAAGGAAAAATATGTTGTTCAGTTGCCTCCTACACCTGAGAAGATTGAACAGAGGGACCATGTTGGGTCTAATGATGAGGAGAGCTCTAGCAGCTCTGATAGTTCAGAAGAAGAGGAAGAACAACCTCAACCTTAGCCCTTGAGGAGATCCACACAAGAAAGAAAGCAACCAAAAAGGTTTGTTTATTCTATGTTAGATTCTAGTTGTGCTTTTGCTTTGATTACTAACACTGATGAGCCTAGATCTGTGAAAGAGGCTTTGGGGATGGAAGATGCAGGTTCTTGGATTGAGGCTATGGATGATGAGATGGCTTCATTGGAGAAAAGAAAAACTTGGGACCTTGTACCTTTGCCTAAAGGGAGAAAATATGTTGGCTGTAAATGGGTGTTCAAGAAGAAATTCTGTGCAGATGACAGTGTTCAAAGGTACAAAACTAGATTGGTTGCAAAGGGGTATTCACAGGTAGAGGGAATAGATTATGGTGAAATATTCTATCTTGTTGCAAAGTTGACATCCATTAGATTTTTGTTATCTCTTGCTACATCATATGATTTAGAGATAGAATAGATGGATGTGAAGACATCTTTCCTTCATGGTGATTTGGAGGAAGAGATTTATATGTCACAGCCTGAGCACTACATTGTTAAAGGTAAAGAATCCTTAGTTTGCAAATTAAAGAAATCTCTATATGGTTTGAAGCAATCTCCTAGGATATGGTACCTTAAGTTTGATGCCTTTGTGTTGTCAATTGGATTTGTAAGATCAAAATCAGATCATTGTGTTTATTTCAGAGTTGAAAATGATCATCTTCTTATTGTTGCATTATATGTTGATGATATGTTGTTGTTTGGGAAGGGTAAGGGTATGATTTCTAATTTTAAATCTCAATTGTTGACAGCACAGTTTGAGATGAAAGATCTTGGGGTAGCTAGGTACATCTTGGGTATGGAAATTAGTAGAGATAGGTCTAATAGAAAACTTGGGTTGAGTCAGAGTAAGTATGTGAAGTCTATGTTGGACAAGTTCAGCATGGCAGATTGTAAACCACTTTGTGTTCTTGTTTCTATGGGAACAAAGTTATGTGTAGATGATTGTCCAAAATCTCCTAGTGAGGTGGAGGACATGAGTAGAGTAACTTATGCTAGTGTAGTTGGTAGTCTTATGTATGCTATGGTCTGTACTAGACCAAACATTTCCCAAGCAGTGGGAGTCTTGAGTCGGTTTATGGCTAACCCTGGATAGGTACATTGGGATGCAGTTAAGTGAGTATTCAGATATTTGAGGGGTACATAAGATTACTCCATATGTTATCATGGTAACTCTTCTAGATATCCGCATTCTGTTTGTATTTGTGGGTTTTTGGATTCAAACTGGGTAGGTGATATTGATAGCAGGAGATCCACCAGTGCTTATGTGTTCACTATGTTTGGTGGTGCCATTAGTTGGATGAGTAAGTGACAACCTGTGGTTGCTTTGTCCACTACAGAAGTTGAGTACATGGCTGCTACTCATGCTTGTAAGGAAGCAATTTTTCTTAGGAGATTGTGTTCTGATGTTGGTGTTGATACAGAATAGATTACTATTTGGTGTGACAGTCAGAGCGCTATTTGCCTTGGAAAAAATCCAACTTTCCATGCTAGAACGAAGCACATTGATGTGCAGTTTCACTTTGTGAGAGATATGGTGGAAGATGGAAAGGTAAATTTGGAGAAGGTAGATACTATGAAGAATGTTGCAGATGCATTAACAAAACTAGTGGGCACTGAGAAGTTTAGATGGTGTTCGGAGTCTATGGGCCTTTTGGCCTATAGTGGTTAAAGTTCCTATTATGTTCCTGTTGCTCTTACAAGGTGTTCGACAAGTGGGAGAATGTTAGGAATAAGGTGTCTCAACCTTGGATAATTCCTATTCTTATTATTTGTTTTGTAAATGTATTTTTTGCAAATAATGAAATTAAGTGTGAGTGTACATGTCTAGTTGGCTTGTTGATGTGTCACTCCACTTGATGTGTCGGCATCTTGTGCGTAAGGAGATCATGGCTGAAATGGTCATGATGGATTCCTATGATGCATAAGAACTATTTAAGGAATGTGCTATGATAGGTGTAAGAGCATCTTATGACTTGGGCCTATTTGGGCACCCAAGAAGAAGTGGTTGGTGTGTGTAAGAGAATATGCCAAAAATAGGTTGGTATGACAGTTTCTCTTACACTTCTGTTATGACCGTTATTTTTTGGTAGATTCTATGACAAGCTGTCATAGTTTATTCTAGGGATGGACACCTATTCTTGGGATTGCATGTAACATCTATGTACATGTGGCTTTGTGCGTGGGTCTTGGTGGTTGGATGCCAAACTCCTTTTTTGGGTATTTGTTGGGTCTCGAGGAGTCTATATATATGATGCTGCTTCTATGGGAGAGATATAAGTTTTACTAGTCTCTCATCTCCTAAAAGAACTTGCATTGCAAGTGTGTTGCAGTCTTTGTGTTGAAGATAATACATTGTGCAGGTTTTGGAGGGGTGGGGTTGTTTTACCAAAAGGTTTTTCCCCACCGGCATATCTTTGTGTTTATGTGTTTCAATCTTCTCTATCTATTTTCTGTATGCATGGTATATGGCTGCAATATCTTTGTTAATGTAGTTAATGAATCTGAAATTGTAAGGATTTAAAAAGAATTTGCACAATACTTTCCTTTAGAGATTAGTGTAGGAAGCTATTTTCGTACCTGAGTTTCCTTACATCATGTACATACTTATTGGTCCTGAAAAAATCCTAGAAATTGATATATTGCAAAAAATCCTAAAAATTGCAAAATGTCCTAAAAAAAAATGATCTTAGTGGAAACCTGGTAAATAGACGCTTTGATGTATCTATTATCTTGGTGAAAACCTGGTAAACAGGCACCTTGATAATAATAAAAAAAATACAAAATTGAAAAAATACAAAATTGAAAAAATACAAAAAAAAAGTGAAAAGATAAAAAATACAAAAAAATGAAATATTCAAAAATACAAAAAAATAAAAAAAGAGAAAAGTACAAAAAAATTGAAAAGGAAGAAAATGTGCCATTGATGAAAACCTGGTAAACAAGCGTCATGGTAGCAAAAATAGAATCTCTACCAAGATGGTGAAAACCTGGTAAACAGGCACCTCTTGTTTCCTAAAGCTACATCTCATCTCAGCGTCGCTTGGCTCTTAATTTCCTGCTTTAGTTTACTTTCCCACTTTCTTGCTTTAGTTTGTTTCCTACTTTTAGTTTGTTTCCTACTTCAGTTTGCCAGCTCATGCTCTTGCCTTCAGTTATCTTCAAGATTTTCCTTGACCCGTCATGGATTGGAAGTAGTTCACACTTGGGGGCACCTTCTGGGTCTATGGGGCATTGTCCTATCACTTTTAGAAGTAGTGTTTTTGCATCAGTCACTAGTGGTTCTCGCTACGTCTGCCTACTGATGCCTAGCTACTTTTGAGATTTCTCTCCTTGAGGATCTCTCATGTATCAGTCACTAGTGGTTCTCACTATGCCTTCCTACTGATACCTAGCTTTCATTTGATTCCTCTCTTTTGGGATCTCTTCCTTACATCAATCACTAGTGGTTCTCACTGTGTCTTCTTGCTGATGTTTCACTTGTGCTTTATTGTCTCTTTTGAGAATCTTCCTTGTATCTATCACTAGTGGTTCTCACTATGTTCACCTATTGATACTTGGTTCACACTTTGATATCTTCATGAAACTTTGTCTCTCACGGTGGTCACCAGTGGTTCTCACTGTGTCTGTCTACTATCGCTATCCCGTGGAGACTTCGAACATTATACGCTTTTGATTTAACTTCAATCCGCTCAAACACAAATGTAAACTAAAATTGAAAACTAATTTTGTGTTCCTCTAAAGCATGCTTAGCTTTCCCTTTGCTTGTTTGTTTGTTTGCTTTATCATTTCCCCTTGAGTGAATCTAAGACATCTTTTTTGATTGAGAAACGTGAAGACTAGGGGCATGATCTTTTCTTTGCTTTCTGTTTGCTAGTTTAGTTCCAATGATCCAAAGAATCTACATAAGAGGGGTGTCCATCTTTAAGAGCCTTCATCTCATATTGGATGGCCATGCGTACCTTGACTCCTTTTATATGGATGCTTCGGTGAGGTTGGTTCTTCTCCTTGTCTATTTTGAGTGACTTCTTTCTGCTATAAAGTAAAATGGATAACGCTTGTCCTGCTAAGTGAATGTAAGGGTCACTGCGAGAACTCTTTGGAAAAAGAAGGAACTCTCATGTGTCTAGTGTGTTTGTTTGCAAGAAACATTTAGGTCATTCTAGCAATTGTGCTTTGATGCTTATGTTAACTTGCTAAATCAAAAGGAATAAGTGTTCAGATCATTTTGGCTTCTTGTGCCTTAATGCTTACACCTCATTCTGACAAATCTAAGACTTATGTCATATTCATATTCTCATAATTGCAATGTTAGTGAGGATTGTATGACATCTTGTGATCATCCCATGCTTAAACGAACTTGATGATGATAAATACGGTGGGTCCAACAACCAAGTCCTAGGGTTTGCATTTTCATTCTAGGCTTGCATTTTAGTTTAGGCTTGCATTTGCATGTTAAGCTTGGATTTGAGATGATATTTTGTTACTCTCTTGATTGCTTCTTGTTCATCAGAGGTTCTCATCTTTTCATCCCAGTTTCATCTTGGCTGCACAAGTGTCTAGTTCTCACTCTTGACCTTCGAAACATATCTTCTTGATTAGTACCTATCATATATTACAACAATCCTGCATGAGATGATTAGTACCATATACATTACATATCCATTGCATTTTTATTTCATTTCCATTTCCATTTGCATTTATAAATTCATTTGCATCTACATATACATGTGCATCCATTATAAGCATAACTCAAATCATACATTACACATATGCATACATTCTATCCATTTATCACTGCATTATCATAAAAATAAAGCATGTACATTTCGTACATTTCTACTCATACATCTAAACATATAGAAACATCTCATAAACATCAAATATCAAAGCAATATAACAAAAAAGTACAATGATATCAAACTGTTGATCTCATATATATATCTTGAATAATGTCATGTACAAAAGAGGAGGTGCTACTCGAGCACAGTATCAAAAATGGGCTACAATGTACAAATGTATCAAAATGGACTAGCTAGGTCCCACACCACCTGGTGGAGGTGGTGGCAATCATCTCTGAGGTAGGGGCATCGACCGTTGTGGAGGTGCTTGCTACTAAGGAGGTGCCTGAGGGGGTACCTGCTACTATGGTGCCCATGGTGGTGCCTATGGAGGTACTGGTGGGGGTGCCTATGGAGCTCCAACATAATCGATGAATGGTGGTACCTACTTTGATAGATCTGGAACAACCCTGCAATAAGTTGCATAGTAATATGTTGCCTGGGAAGCCTCATATTTGGTCTTGATCCTCGACTGTGCCAACTCATCTCGTAGCTATCTGATCTCAACATCCTGATCAACTACATGGGTCTCCTCTCGAATGATTCAGGTGTGGTAATCATCCCACTCTTGCTATACCTATCATACCCTCTCACGACTCTTCCTAAGAGCCTCCTATAGCTGAGGTGTCCCAGCTCCTGCTGGAATATCAGGCATGTCTGTATCATTGTCTGAAGGAGCCTGCTATGAAGTATCTCTAGTCTGTTGCCTAGTGGACCTCTGCTGGGCCCCACTACTCCCAGCACCCGCATCTAAACCCATCATCCTAGCATGGATGCTAATCTTCTTTACTTGAGGTTTCAATACTCTCTACTACTACTATCCCTACTGTGTAGCCTATTGCCGTATAGGCTGATGAACTGGTGGCTGCTGGGCTAGTGGCTGCTGGTCTTGTGCCTACTATTGCTGAGCTCCCGCACCAACTGGATCTATAAACCTTGGATGAGGATATGAAATCAAGTGATCTCTATATGCAGGAGTCACCCTTGCATTGGTGACCCCCACCATGTAGTCCCATTGTATAGATGGTATGCATGCCTCAATCACACATCATCCAGGGTCTAATCTCACACACCACCCTTTCTTCTCCTCATCAGAGAAGTGGGTGTAGGGGCAATCCTCCAATGATATGTCCTATTGTCTACCAAACTGGCATAGGACATGGGTAACAAGGAACCTCTCAATGATGGTGATGCTCCATCCAATCAGTGGATGTGATACAAATATGTGTGAAAGCTCCTGATGAGCATCATCCCATGCCTCTGTAGCCACCCATGGTCTCCATACTATAGCTACCATGTTGTCCAACTATCCTCTCCACTACTCTGTCTTACCCAGTAGGGGCTGGACCATCTGACCTGCATATCTATAAATATATGACTTAAGATGCTATCGTGTGTCATGGAATATTAGCCTACAAATGGGGAGATGCTCCCAGGCCCAGATCTACAGAACAAAGACTCCTACCACCATCATCCTCACACTTTGATAAACTATCTCATACATCTCATGATACATGTGGGCTAGCCTGCACTCATCCCATCCAAACCTAATGGCCGGTCACTCCAACATCCTCCATAGCATCATGCCCCAGCCGCACTCTAGACCATGCTAACCTCGATCCAAAGCAAGGTAATAGCTCAGGAACATCATAAGAACAACAAAAAATGGATGAGTACCACTATACCTACTGATCAAATCATCCTAGGAGATGGCCCGACCTATCACTAGATCATCCTAGAATATAGCTCTCAAGGCTAATGTACCCTACCTCGGCTGCATCTCGTACTCTACTCGAGCACCATGAACTGGTATTCATAGGATCCTACATAGATCCTTAGGAGTCATGGTCATCTCCCCCATTGAAAAATGAAATGTGTTCATCTCTAAATGGAAATGCTCTATGAGTACACCAAGAAGACCGTGATTTACCTGAATGTCAGGTAGATCACACAAGTATCCTAGACCAAGAGCATCAATATGTGCACTCTCTGCATCCTTCAATCTTTGAACTAGTGTGGTGATGACAGGATGGTGTGTCCTAAAGGAAACATCAGGGAAGTCAACTTTCAAAGCAAGTGATGATATTGGATCAGTATCTAGACATGATGGTTTTCAACACAACAATAGTAAATGTAGCAAGACATCTATCCTAGACATGACTCTGTGACACTCTACTTGGCTGATTTTATGTAAACTTGACAAATTTTGGCAAAGGAATTCAAATTTTTTAGTAATTTTTCATGTGAGGAAACTATTTTCTCACGCGAGAGAGAACTCGACCCTGTGTAAGCTACTACAATCTCGCACGGGACCCCCTTTCAGCTCGCGCGAGCTTCTAGAGAAAGCCCTCATGAAGAAACCCCAACTAGTCTAAGGAAACTACTTCCTCACATGAGGGGAGACCTAGGCTGGTGTGAGGAAACTACTTCCTTGCATGAGATTGGAAGAACACGCTCCTAAATTGTCAAATCTACCCTAAATTGACCTAAAAAAGTAGTACGAATTGAAAGCAAGAAGGTTTATCGACTACTTACAGGTGCGTCATACTCCGCAGGCTGGGCATGTCATTGAAAGTGCTCAAATATATGCATATGTAGTGGAAGACCTTCCATTTTCTATCTTAGAGCTCAGAAATCACAAGAAGACAAAGGTGAATAATGAATTGAAAATGACCCCTCTGGGCCTTATATAGCTTTTGACCTAATTTTCAAAAGTGCTCCATTTTGTGCAAAAATTGCACCCTTGGCTAAATCGACTGCTCTGAATCCATTTTTGGGATCAAAATCAAAATTTGACATCTCTCGATAGCTCAAAATTGCATTTTAAATTTTGGGACCCTTTAGGATCAAACACTTATGCAATCAGCCTTCTGGCGTCATCTTCTTGCCAGACCCTCATCTTTGCATCATGTTCTCAAGATCTTTTCTCTTTTCATCAAAGTCAACTCTAGTCACCATGGTCAACCATGGTCAAACTTGGTCAATAGGACCTCTACTTTTCTCTGATCTTCTTCTGCAACTTCTCAAATCTAGTCTAATTGCTTCTGCTCTGCAACTTCTTGTTGTGAATCATCCCTCTTATGTCATCTTTCAAATTCACTCTCAAGGGGGCAGGATGATTGCATCACTTGAAGCTTGTCAAATCAATTCTTGAATTAGTTTGATCTGAATCATCAGTTCTCATTACTTGGGGCATCTCAGTGCCTCACATCTTGCTATCTGGTCATCTATCTTTTAGGTATCTGAGCAATCTAACTCAGATCCTCAGGAATCAGGCTTCATTCTGGAGATGGTTCTCGAAATCTTTTAGGTATTGGGGAAATCTAACCCTAATTCCTAGGAGTCAACCTTCATTCTGAAGATGGCTCTCAAAATCTCTCTTAGACCGTTATCTGGGCAATCTAACCCAGGTCTCGGAGGGCTAAGCTTCATATTGGGGCAATCTAACCCTAATTCTGGAGACAATCCTAAGTTTTCATCTGAATCTCATTCTAGGCATTGGGGCAACCTAACCCTGATTCTCATCTTCTCTCAAAACTGTTGTCTTCGCAATCTAACTTGGACTTTGGATAATTGTGCTTTGATCTATTTGGTGTCTTGGCAACCTAACCTAGACTTCCGAATTTCTCATCATCTGTCACTTTAGACTATTCTTTGAATCAATGCGCTGTTCGCACATAAATTCAAAGAGGGGAAAATGTAATACCCTAAAATTGACACCTATTAATTTCAATCAATTTTGGTGCTTTTTCATCAATTTTACATCTCCAAAGTCCTAGTTTCCTAGGCAATTTTCTCTCTCCTACTTGACTTAATTTGACTTGATGTCAATTGAAAAGACCTTAATTGCATTAATGAAATATTAAAATTAATTCCTAAAGTCTTTGACTTTTATTAGCTAAATTACCCCTGCGATAAATTAATTTAATCCTAAAGTCCTAAGTACTTGGAATTAAATTAAAATCTACCCCCTTTAGCTAATTACCCATAAAAAGGAATTAATAATTACTTGTTAATTGAATGGACACTCATTTTTGAATTAATAATTCAAGATATTGGAAAAGTCCCCTATGTGGCAAATTCCATTCTTTTAATTAAGTAATTCAATGCATTTTTGTCTCAAATGGAAACAAAGGGTCAGGAGTTTCAAATCAAGAACCCCTTCATCCTCTTCTAGGGCTTGTCTATTTAATGAACCTATTTTCTTCATTCGAAGGAGGAAATTTTTGAGAGTAATTGAACTATAGCAATTTTTAGTCTTACTTTATTTAAAGCTTTTCATTTGCAATTAGTTTAAATTCTCATTTAATATAGTATTGCATTGTTATAATAGATCAATTTTCTTGCATACTCATAGTTTAGTATCATATTTCTTTTAAGCTATTTAGATTAAAATTGCACTTCATCTCTCTTTCAATTTTTTAGTAATTGCATCCTAATTCTTAGATTAAATTGCATATTCATCTTAGTTTAATTTCAGTTTTACTCATCTTCATAGCTCTTGGAAAATCCTCCATTGTGGGATTGGTCTTATGGTTGTTGGCTGTCATTTTGAGAGTAATTAAACACCCCATCCACATAGGAGGAAACAGGTCGATTCAATTGATGTTTTGAGATGGACAATTCATGTTCGTACTCACCATCTCATGATTGAGAAATGACTATGTTACGTTTGTGCCTAATTTAGAGGTCCACATTCAGACACGCACATCATGAATCTGATGAAGAAATGATAGTACCAAATGATTATCCTAAGAAGAAGACATAAGAATGTGAGAAGATTCTAGAACAAAGAGTTGGTAGAAGCACAAGAAGAAAAGAGTACATGGAATATCTGGCAAAGTGGAAGAACATAATGATTAAAGATAGTTCATGGATTACACAATTTGAGTTGGATTCAGCTTGGATTGTACCTACTACATGATTTGGAGAATCATCTCAAAATAACCTTTGGTGTCTGATGCAGGAGAATCTTAGGTTCTTGGCAATCCCATGTCACCAAAAACAAGTTAGAGTTGTTATATATACTCAATAGCTTCTTTTGTCCTCTTGGTGATGTTTTCTTGTTCCCTCCGACAGGGCTTGATTCCTTCATTCACCGAATTGGCTCAGTTGGTTCACTGAGTTAATTTCCTATCATTTGGTAAATTGCCTCATCAAGTGGTATTTTTGATTTCTATTGATGCCAACTTGTGCATTTAATTTTGGTCATGGAGTTAATAATTGTGTCGATCATTGGGAAGCATGTAGACCTATATCTAGTCGTTCCCTTCTCAAATGTTGGATTTGGCAGCTGACTTGTTTCGGTAGCCTCTTGTATAAATAAAGAGATATTTTGTAGTTGTAGGTTACAGTTGGAGATCAATTTTACAAGATAAAAGATAGATCTAAAAATTGAATCCTCGCATACAGGAGGACTGTTGTAATTGAATTCAAATTGTAATTGCTAATAACTGAGAAGGCCTCATAGCCCAACATGTATGAGGTTATTGATGAATAATATATGAAGTTTCTATACTCTCTCTCTCTCTCTCTCTCTCTCTCTCTCTCTCTCTCTCTCTCTCTCTCCTTGTTTTGTGTTTTTTCTTCCATGTGATGTATCTACAAGGAGGTTGGTGATTTGGGCATGCCTTTGGTTCCTCATCTTGCCTCACTTGCATCAGGACCACTTGATCCAATGCTGGGAAACCCAATTTCTCTAGCCAATGAACAAGCCCTACCTAATAAGGTTTTGGACTTATGTAATTATGGCTCTACAAGACCAAGGCTGGTAGGCCTTTACCTTGACCAAGTATGCTAGTTCAAGGTTTTTTATAGCAGATGGATGTATGATAAAAAATTTGTTGAAAACCACAGGTAGCAAATTTATTTGTGAAAGATAATCTAATCTATTTTTGATGACAATGTAACTGATATTTTGCTTCAAAATGGTAAATAATTATTATCAATGCTTAGAATTCATAAGATGATTAATTGATGCTATATCCTCAATTAATGATAAATAATGCTATGTATGGCTATTTCTGAGAGATAACCAGTGCCTAAACCTCTCAAATTTAATATATTAATGACAATGTTCTAATTGAATTCAACATATAACTTTGGAGACAATTTTACATAAGAACTTATCACTTCAAAGGTGTTTTCAATGAGCATACATTTCAATATAAAACTATAATTATTCCAACTAAATTTAACTTTTCAAATGATAGACCAATTGATTCCTGCAGTAATAAAATGAATTTAACCATGCAAGATGAAAAGAACAATTGAATAAAAGACTACAATTTCAATTGAAAAGGTGCAACATGTAACAACCAATTGAAGAAAAAGAAAATATTTTATCCAAAGAATGAATTCAGAGAACATAGGAACAATTTCACCAAGAGATTTTTTGAAACAAAGGTAATATTATTAAATAGCATATAACCATTCAACAAGTACTGTATCCCATCGATTCATAACCATTTTCTTTTCAAAAAATGAAGGTAGCACCCAAAAAAAATCATATAACTTCTATATCATATCTTCTACCATATATATAGATAGCCTAATAGTTATCATCGAAAGGTCACATCCTTTTGTTAAAGTTTTTTGTTTAAAACATATAACAAGTCATTAAGACTTAAAAGATTTTGAAAAAAAAATAGGAACTTAATCCCTGAGCATTTGAGCACACAATTTGATATGTTCCATGTACTCCTTAGATACACATGTGTCAGCATCACATATGATATCTTTGGCCATGTTCTCCATGCTCACGAGGTTCTCCATCTCTACATTAGTCTCCTTTAATCCAATGTCATCCAATCAAGCAGCATCCAGGGAAACACTAAGAAGATATTCGCATTTCTTGATCCAAACATTCTTGTCCTTAAGAACCCATGCATTATTGAAAAATGGTGACATTCCTTCTTTGATGACACTTAGGAAACTGTCGGTCTCTTTAACAAATTCCTCTTGAAAGACCTCATGTTCATCAGTTACTCTTTTCATTTCTTCAATGATCATATTGTGACCCCCATCTAAAGTTTTTTCTTTCATTTTTATATTGAGCCTATGCTTAATTTTTTCATGAGACAAGACATTATCATGGTTTCTTTGGTAAACCTTACAAAGGTTTTCCAATAGATTTAGCATATTCTTGAATCTTTGTGTAAGCATAAAAAATGTAGTTTCCACCCTCACATTCTTCATTTCTCTCATTATCTTGTAATTCTCTAAGAGTATGTCATCATAATTTTTCTTCCATTTCATATTATCTCCTGAGTTAATTGTTGGGACACCCAATCCTCTTTTCTTTATCTTCTCTTTGTACATCTCTTTGTAGTGATCCCTATCTTTCATGAGCCTAAGTATTTGTGCTTTGTTAAATTTGTAGAATTAAATGGCTATAATATCTACTGAAATAATAGGATTAGTTTCTCCTACCTTAAGCTTCATCATATGACCAAAATCTTGGTCAACATCTATAATCTTAGGCCTATTGGTTGGTGGATAAAGAGCCCATAATAATAGATCATTTTCATCTTGATCAAACCTTGATCCTATAAAGACTTAATTTACACCAGCCATATGCAGTTTGACATCTTCTTTCTCCAAACTTAGAAGTCTATCAAAGATGAAGGAAGCACTCATATCCCATCTAGGAAATAGAATTATACCAGGCTCTGCTAATAGTTCCCTTCCCTTTTCTGGGGTCATTATTTGAACTTTGAACTCAATATCCTTCTTAAGATTCTCCAGCATCTCAACCTCTCTTAAGGGATCCAAATTTGGATGAGAATTTATCAACCACTTGCCCATGTAATTATACAAGAATATTTTGAATTCTTTGAAATTTATAAACTCATTGTCAAAAAACATATGTACTATGTGCAACAATCCTATTATCATTATGAATATCAAGAGCATCTATGATCCTGTTATCTTTATCTAGTTCATCTTCAACCTCAATAACTCTTTTGGATACAAATTTAATTTTTGTATCATCTTCTTCTACAAACGCTTTTGTCCCTTCTTGTGAAATCATCTCCTTTAATTTCTATTTTTTATCAATCAATCTTTTCTGATAATCTTTGATTGCCAATATGGCATCAGACTCTTCCAAGTTTCTAAATACATCTTCACTCTCAAATGAAATATGAGGGCAATCTCCCTACCTTTGTTTCTTCCTACACTCATGGATATATCCTACTATGTCATAATTATTCCTTAAGGAATGCTCATATAAGTTGTATTCTTCAATTAACATCCTACCAATAACCAGCTTTTCCTTGGTAGAAACAATAGTGAAATATCCAAATGATAAGGTGCTTGGAAAAAATGTTTGCTTATGCAAATTACCAAAATGTTCAGCATTAGAAATACTTAATTGCCTCATAGTTTCAAGGTAGGCAATTCTATTAGGAATATTTTTTGGAAGTATATAAGGAGTACCTTCAAAACCACAAATTCTAAAAAATGCAAAATTATTGCACACAAACCAATCCCCCAATTGTGTTGAATTTTCTAATGTAGGTCAAACTGATTAGGCCTAAGATAGGCTATAATATTCTCCAATAATATCATATCACAAGGAAAGTTAAATAGTTGATACAAGGGTTTCAAAATCTACTCTTCAAACTTAGCATAATGTGATTAGATGTATCTTGAATCCCATATAGAGGTCCATAATTATACTGGGTACTTCTCTCCATCTTTGTTAATTGTATTTAATCTCAATTCCTCAAGCCAAATTCCTCTCTTGAATTCAGAAAACAATACCATATGCATTAACAGGGACTAATACCCAAATGTAGGTGTGCTACTATCTCTTAACTCAATGAAACCCTCATGTAACTTCTTTGCAAAGAATGTTTCATAATCAAAGGGCCTAGGTTCATACATTTGGATATCTACTACTAATATCATAGGATCTATACTCATTGAATCTTGAACCTCCACTCCTACAAATTGTCCATAAGACATATACATATATTGAACATAAGGCCTAAAAAAGTATAGCCTAAAAGGTGGACCATCTTCCCTAGTCCAAGCACCTTTCTCAATTTTGTGCATGGCCCATTTCCATCCCATTTACCATTCTTATGAATTCATCACTTAAATCAACCAATTTTAATAGTTTATTACAGTCTTAATCTAAACCAAATACTTCTGATATAGAGTCAATAGAAAATTCTAGAAAATATAACCCTTGGGATCTCTGATACACCTTTCCTTTGCCTTATAATTTCTAACTAGTATTTCAATAAATTTCATATTAATAAATACATTCGACATGACCAACCTACCAAGATTCATAATCCACAGGCTGCTCAATGGTGCTTCCTTATTTATCCTTAGGTAGTGAAAAAGGAGCAATTTGTAGCCATGCACTTTAGTCCAGATATCTTGAACACCTTTCCATAATCATCCTCCAATTTATTTTGTTCTATCCTATGCTATTTTGATCTCCCTAATTTTGGATCGGGAGCATTCATTTGGTCTAGCATGTCTTGATTCATCTTCCTTGGTGCATCTTTAGCTTCACTCTTCTACCTTTTAGTTGTGTACTCTAAATAGTGCACTTCTATGAATCATTACAATCAAGAACACTCAAGAATGAGGTCTCAAAAATCAATCCATAGCTCCCTAGGCATGGAGTGCAAGGCTGTTTAAGAATGCTCTCAGCTAGAGCTATTAAGCCAATAACCTTGCTAGTAAACCATGCAATGGGAGATTCAAATGAAGACAAGGGAAATAATGCCAATATCCTCAAGAATCAAATGAAATACAATGCAAGCTAGATTAAGATGAATATGTAAGCTAAACTATAGAAATGAAAGAACAAGTATTACAAAGCCTCCTAGTTAAGCTAGATGAATTAATCTAAAGCATAAAGGTAACTAAGCTAAGTATGAAGCTATATGTCATGATAATGCAAGAAATGAAACTATGATAACATGTAGATGCAAAAGCCAAGAATGCACCAAATCTTCAAAAAGCTCCAAAGTGACCTAAAAAACCTGCAGCATAACATTAGCATAAAAAGTTGGGGATCTAGAATGAAGAAGAGAGCTCTCCTTTTATAAGAAATGAGAAGGAATGGACCATGGAGATTAAGAGGAAAAATATTTAATCAATGGTGGAGCATCAAAGAGGAGAAATCCATGTGCACAAATATCCTCCAATGAGAAAATAAGAGTTGACTTTTGTGCCCATATGAGACAAAAAGTGCTTTTCTTCTTTTTATAAAATAGGAATAATGCTTTATTTGTGCAACTTAGGATAAGGGGAAAAGTGGGAGGATTTTTATTTAATTAAAAGAGGAGGAAATTCCTTTTAAATAAATAAAGACTTAGGATAAGATGGTTATCCCATAGAATATAATCAAATAAATGACAGAACTAGGATTTGATCAAGAATAAGCAATTGATGATTTTAGCAAATAATGCTAGAAAGGGGCTAATAGTCTAGATGACCATTTTTAGATGATTACATTTGCCTCTCTTTGACTAATGTGTTATCAATCTAGGAACACATTACATTAAAGAATAGATCAGCCAAGAAGGCAAAAGAGATCTGACTCCAAAGTATGAAGCGCAGAGAGATAGAAAATCCTACATAGTTAGCCTAGTAGCGACAATACTGAACACTTAGGAAAGAGATGGACAGTATCAGAACTCAAGATGAGAACTAACATGTCAAGCGCAAAGATAGATCGATTAGAGAAAATGGAATGGTCAAGCATATGCTCTAGAGAATAGTTGATAAGATACGATGTGTTTGCCCCCTTGGGATCAAAATTGAAATCAGGTAGAGGGAAGGTAGAAGCAAAAGAAACATGATCAAAACACTAAAAATCATAATCAAAGATGAAAGATGATAGAATAACCATCAAGCAGTGAAGATATGCCCCAGTGAAGACCTCATAGAGATGAAATGAAATGTGAATGAAAGACTAGAAGGGTGAGAGAGATGGGACTGAAGAAGGAAAGAATTCCCCAGTGAAGATCGAAGGGTTAGGCCTCAAAAGGTTAGCCAACTACGCAGAAGAAGGGAAAAATGTGATTTTGATGATCAAGGTGAACTCAGATTTCGGTTTCGATCCCAAAATGAATAGAAAATGATGTGATATGTAAGACAAGAGGTGAAAGACATGATCGGGAAGAAGTGAAAGGTGAGTACAGTTTGACTAATAAGTCCATGAAAGATGAAAGGAGAGCTCTCTCCATATGCAAGATGAAAAACTAACTATCATGAACCTAAAAATGCAAGCTACTATGAAAAGGTGGTTTACTTGCAAGGTCACAAAGCTTTTAGACTCTAATATTCATCATCAAGCATTATTGGTAGCATCACGAGATTATACAATACACACTAGTATAAGTATGTGGATCTGAATATGATCTATATCAGATAGGAATGTGGAAATCCCACCTAGGCACCAAAGACATATAAGTCAAGATGACTAGTGCATGAGATTCCCTAAGTTTAATATAGCAAGATTATGCTCGCACCGAGACACAAGAAAGTCAAGATGGACTATAAGCATGCAGTTGTGGAAATAGTCAAGGATAATACCTTGTAGACCCCAATGTCAAGTGGAACAAGCATAAATGCTAATGACAGTTAGGATCAACAAAATATACCCACAAGCAGAAAGTAAATAAAACATGTCCTCATGCCCCAGTCTTCTAGCTCAGCATCATTGAAAACTATTAGGGATAGAACACTCATCAAAGAAATCATCATAGACAACACACAAAGAAATAAAGAAAATTTTAGCAAGTCAAGTGTTTAAGTGCATGTGTGTAGGTGATAGAGTCAAACTTTGAGTATCGTATCTGCCGATGGAAATATCACATCATTTGAGACTGCGGGTTGGATATCTGATAAGTGTTGACAAACACTAGATGCTAGGGGAGTGTTGAAAAACATAGTTGGGTAGTGTTAAAAAACATCATTTGAACAAAGTTTCCAAAGAAACCATGATGCACAAAGAGACCCAAGATAAGCTAGAACAACATATGCCCCCTAGACTAAGACAAGAGTCAATTCCAGGCTAGGAGAGGCAAAGCGAGAAGTGGAGTGAATGAGTACCACACAAGACTAATAGACATAGGTACAAGGGTCTCAAGCAACACCTGTTTCCAGGTTTTCACCACTTGATAGATTTTTTTAGGACTTTTTTCATTTTTTTTGTATTTTTACTACCAAGGCGCCTGTTTCCAAGTTTTCACCAAGGCAATTTTTCTATTTTATTTTATTTTGAATTTTTTTGCATTTTTTGATTTTTTTTTTGTGAGACATCAAAGCACCTATTGCTAGGTTTTCACTAGGATGCTCATTTTTTTAGGACATTTTATACTTTTTAGGATTTTTTCAGCATCATATATGAATTTTTTTGTAATTTTTTTCAGGATTAATTGAGAATATGTACAAAAGAGCTCAAGAACCTTAGGCATAGAACTTCTACAATTGTAGAACATTGATAGGCTCAGTAAGCTCTACTTCCTCTAGTGTAGATAACTGATAGGCCCTAGACCCAAATGCTGTTGTTGTGATGATAGAAGGCCCCAACCAATAGGAACCAGCCCTAAGCAATTTTCAAGCTAGCATGGGATCGTTAAAGTGTGATCTACATATACTGTTGCAGACTTCAGCTAGCACTTTGTCTGACTCCTCTATTTCTAGACACTGCAGGAGAGTTCCATCTAGACCATTCCTATATAAGTCACTAGAGACAAGGGTAAAGTGTGAGGCATTATGGATGAGATTTTCAAGGATAACGTGATCTTGGAGATAGGAAAATATGATGGCATTGTAAGGACTATGAGCAAGATAGTGTAATTCTTCCACCAGGAACTTAAAGCATGATTTATGCTTTTTCAATTATAAAATGGATGCCAAAGTAACCAAGGCATTAGCAGCTTTGATCTGAGTTCTAGGAATGTGTTGAAATATGACAGATGTGAAATAATTCTTGAAAAAGTTCACCATTTTTTTGTAGAGAATTAGCTTGTGATTTTTTATTTGATAATCATCATTTTGGAGTAGGTTTTTATTTCTACTTTCTTTAGGTTTGGATACCACCACAATGTGGTTTTCGCCATCCGACCATTTCTCTTTTCTTTTGATTTGATGATTGAGATACTTGATTTCTGATTTAGTCCTTTTTGTTGTTGGTTTGCTGGTAGAAGTAACAGGTTCAATGGCATGTTGATCCTGGGTGGACCAAGCTATGAGATCTGATTTTGCAAGATGAAATGAAGTGACTAGTTCAATAGCATTTATGCGAGGGATGTCATCTCTGGTGATAAGAGAGGTCAAGCCTATAGAGTAAGCTCTGAAAGTGTTAAGATCTAGAGTTGTTGTAGAAGGACCAATGTGGTCTACTAAAGCAATACATGGATTAAAATCATCAGAACCTATGCAAGACTCATCAACTACATCAGGTTGGTCACCATAAGTATGAACCACATCCACTTCCATATCCACTATGGAAGATCCATCGGAGAGAGTATCCCATTCATATTCATTTGAATTTTTTGTTATGCTTCTACTGGGATGCTTGCACCAAGAAGGTTTAGGACCTTTAGAAGTAGAGGCTTCAATGTCATGATGTGTGAGATCTCCTTGTTTCATTAACCACAAAATATTTCTTCATTGTCTAGCTCAGGGATCAAATTCATTATTGCTAGACATAGAAGCTTCAGTTGAATCATGGGTAGGTATGCATTCTTTTCCCCAAAGGAGTGAAGTAGAAGGAAGATCATCTCCTATTTGAGCCATAGTGTGTAGTGGTGACTCATCTATATCTATGTTTGAATCACTAATCATGGGAAAATTTCTAGAACATGTAGGGAGGTCATCATTGACACCATATCCTAGACCTGTTGTAATCTTAGAGGGTCAACCATTAGTATGACTCAAAGGCTTGACTAGGGTGTGCCCATTATCATTTATAGGTCTGTGACCTTGATAGCCCATTTGCTGCAAAAATTTATAGCCTTTACCATAGCGCTTAGGAGAAATAGGAGTAGCAATAGTGGTAATGTCTTCTTCATCTCTATAGATCCATTCTCTAACAACTTCTTCTTCTCTTTCTGCCTCTAGGGGTAATGACGCAGAAGCAGAAGGCTTCATCTTATCAGAAGGTTTACCATATGATCTAGGAGAAGTAGGCATAGCAGTAATGGAATCCAGCGTGTACTCACCCATACCAAGGCTCATCATCTTAAAAGTTTTCTCAGTAGTAGCTAGGGATACAATAGGATCATTAGAGGATTTTTTGTGAGGAACAAACATTTTAGTAGTAGCAAGAGTACTGATAGCAATAGTATGATCCTTGGGAATCATAATTTCAGCTCCTTTATGTGGGAATTTGACACACTGATGGTATGTAGAAGGCACAACTTGCATGTCATGGATCCAAGGATGACCTAAAAGAATGTTATAAGAAAGTGGGATGTCCAATACTTGGAACATAATCTCTTTTGTGACAAGGCCCACTCGGATGGGTAACGTGACAAGACCTTTGGAAGATCTTTCAACTTCATCGTATGCTTTTATAGTAATTTTCTGTTTAGGATCTATAGAAAATTCTGACAAACCCAACTATTGCACCACATTGAAAGAAACAATATTTAACCCTGCACCATTATCTATCAGGACTCGGTGGACTTGGGTATGGTAGACCATAACTTCAATATGTAAGGCAAGATTGTGAGGGTGACTAATAGATACGTCATCTTTTGTAGAAAAGGATAGATAATGAGGTGATGAGATGTGGTTGACCATAGCTTGGAACCTATTTGGGTCAATGTCATTAGGGACATTAGCTGTATGCAAAGCCTTTTCAAGGATCTTTTTGTGCAAAGGGGATAGCTCAAGTAACTCAAAAATAGATATCTATGCGGGTGTTCGTTGCAACTGATGGATAAGATCATAGCTAGAAAAATTTGAAGGAACTACTAGTTTGGAAGATGAGGCTTTTTTAGGATCAGGCGCAACTTTAAGGACTAGTTTAGCTTGCCCCTTAGTAACAGCATTCAGTTTCTCACTTCGGGAAGATGAACTACCATGTGGTTGCAAGACCAACTTTGGCATACCATGATTGGCTATATTATCATCTTGAGGTCTCATCATAAGAACACTCTCAATGGGCTCTACCATGTTGATCACAGGCGAATCAGAAGTATATGTATAGTTGATCTTAGCATCATGATTCTTCTTATGTGCTTGAGAGGTTTCACCTTTGTCATACTTAGGTAGAGGATCTTTGAAAGCTGTGTGATCAAAATTTTTAACTAAGCCATCTATGAGAATTGTGTTGTCATCAATGAGATCTTGTATAGCATCTTTAAGCGTGAAACAATTGTCAGTCTTGTGTCCCTTGTTTCTATGATAGTGGCAGTAATGATCTTCTCTCCACCAATCAGGCTTAACTAGTAGATCATAAGGACAAGTTTTCTCAAGAAGCATAAGATAATTATTGGAAACCAAAGTCTTAAGAATCACATCATATGGTTCTACCAATGGGGTATAGACCCATCATCAAAATTGCTTCTTTGGATTATCTGCATTTTGAGGCTTAGGAGAATTTTCAGCATTGGTAGCTTCTTGTTGTTTTGCTATGTAGATGGCATTAGAGAGGTTGAAAGTAGGCTCTTTAGCTTTAGGGACATCTACAACCCCATCATTAACAACATACTTATTTCTATTCCAAGGTTTTCTCTTGTCTTTGCCATTGCCTCTAGTATCTTTATTTATAATGATATCCCCCTTTCTAATGGCCACATCCTCAATCTGATATGCACTTTCAACCATGTCATTGAAAGAGAATAGTTGTTTCCTTAGATCATAATACAGCTCAGACACAAGAGTGTTGACAAAAATGTCAATCTTTTCTCTCTTGGATAGCTGATGAGGATATCAAGAATACAATGACCTCCAACATTGCAAATGAGTAGAAAATAAATCTCCTTGGTTTTGTCTCACAGCACCAAGATCTATCATGGTGATAGGCTGTTGGATATTGTATGAATAGTGTTGTGTGAAGTTCATATCCAACTCATCAAAAGTATTCAAAGGAGGTGTCAAATTTGCAAACCATTCTAAAGCTTGTCCTCTTAAGCTTCGAGGGAATAATCATAGAAAAAATGTGTCTTCATGAAGAAATTCCATGCTAAGAGTGTAAAAGTGATGCACATGGTCATGGGGATCACCATTTCCATCATACTTGTCATACTTGGGAACCTCAATATCCCTAGGAAATGGGACCATGTATAGACTTTTATCAAAAGGAAGAGCACAAATTGATTCTAAAAAAGAGACCTTTGGAGGCTCTCTTTCTATTGCCATTTGGGTAAGGCGTTGATTTGTCTGACGTAGTTCTTCCTAAAAAAAAATCCAATTTAGTTGGTACTCTTTGTTGGACAATTTTTCTAACATCATAGCCAGGAGGAAGCTTGTATCCTCTAGAAATCATATATTGGAAATATTGGTCACCATTGCACTCTAAAAGCTTAAGCATCTTTCGTTGGGAGTCCTCATCTTGTTCAAATGCAATAAGATCCTCACAAGAAATCTCATCAACAACCTCTTCCTCATGGTGAGGGGGAGGTGGTCTAGGAGGTGAAGAAGGTACAACAAAATTTTGTTTGTCTCGAAGGATACCTTGGTGGCATGCTATTACTATTGTTGCCACTGGTGCCAAAGAAAGGTCTATTTTTATAGCTACTAGTCCCAAGTTGTTCATGAGACATTTCTCTTGAAGTCATGCACCTAGCATCTTCTATTAAGCTTTTACTATACTCTCTATCCAACAATGCTTGTTTATCTCTTTTCTCAAAGTGTTCTTGCATATGATGATATCTCTCTTGTTCGTTCATAGTAAGTGAGACACTGTCTATGTTTTTAGGGGTTTTGAATGCGAAAAAGAGAAAGCCTCCTTCGTACCATGGGGTAGCCTTAGAATCCTTAGAACTAGAACTATCATTATGAGCGGGCGCTTGTGAGCGTCTAGTTGGAGAAGGTAACTATGTGTAATTGAACGGAGGATGATTCTCCTCCTCAAATTGAGACCAAGTTGTAACCAGCATGAAAAGAGTTGTTGGTTGACTAATAGAATGAGACAAAGTTTCTCAGATATTGAGATAAGCAAAAGCTAATAGAGATCACTTGTCAAGATAGAAAAATAGAGATGGCTCATCAAAGGTGTTCGAGAACTTACAGCAATCAATTGACTTAAGCTGAGAGATGAGCAAGAAACTCAATTAGCAAGTAGCTATAGTGGTAACCGTGGTGTGATGGGTGATCAAGAGTAGCATTTGTTAGGCTCAAACCCAATAGTTTTAACTCATTCTTTTCAATCTAGAAAAAATCTAAGCATGTAGACAAAAAGCCAACTTCAAATAGGAACATGAAAAGACACTCTACGACTAGTTAAAGTTCAAGTTTTAGCAACTCTAGATTGTAACAGCGACAAGACAATAGAATGACTCAGGGGGACACTTTCCAAGTGGATAGGGTGACACTTTAAGACTAGGCGACACGTCTTGCTACACAAGGTGACACTTTCTAGGCTAACAGTGTGACACTTTCCAAGTGAGCAGGGTGATAGTTGTGTAGGGATGAACTATCACATGCTATTTCTCAGAACAAGGTGTGACATTATTCAGTGTTGCATGACTCTTTGACTAGTGAGGTGCAAAATCTCAGTTTTTGTGACTGTTTGTTCAAAAATTTTAGTTTGAGGGTTGATTTTTTGATTTCAATCACAATGACAGTAGTAAATTGATAGGTTTGCAAATAGTAGTTGATCAAACATGTCATAAAACACTTGAAACAAGGGCAAAAGCAACCTTTCCAAGACAAGCACTTGGGATATCAAAATGAAAAATTCTATGAACACTATCACAATGTTTGTATGTTCAAGAACGTTTGCATGGGTATAGCACAACGAGAACACTTCAAGCACTTGCTAGCCTAAAAGGAAAAAGGCTCAATACTTAGCAACTTGGCCCACACTTGATGTTCCATTGCCTCACACAAAGTGGTTGCCCATAATAGATGTTGGCTTTGTCATGGAGGTGTCAATGACACAACCAAAGGAACACAGATGGTGAGTAATCTTGGGGTGATCTGGGTTATTCCACTTGGATCAATCCTTGCACCAAGAAGCTAAGCAGAAAAATAGGGTGGCTTCTATCTACGGTTCTTAGTAAGGGCTTCTATTCATAGTACCCCTCTTGCTCCTCAAAAAGGACTAGGACCTCACAGCCTCAAGAGTACCTTAAGCATTCTTGCTCAATACTTTCCTCATGGTCACAATCCCACAAGTACTCACACCAAGCAAAGATAAGCACTACGTCTACCAAGGTTTTGTGTCCTTGATAGCCTTAAGATTATAGTGGGTTGGAATAGCTTGGTATTAGCTTGTCCCCACTTGGGTCATTCCTCTTGATTGCTCAAGAGTAGGCCCACTAAAGGATTCTAAAGATCTAAACAAAGAGTGGATCAACTTATGAGGTTCAAGGTTTTTGTTTCACCACAAAGGTGAAGAGAATACTCCCCTATCTCAAAGTTTTCTCCCAAACACACCAAGAAAATGTTCAATTACTCTCTTGCTTTCAAAATCCAAAGATGGGTCAAGATTTTCTAGTTCACCACAAGGGTGAAGAGCATACTTCTCCTACCACCCAAGAATCCCTACAACAAGATATTATGTTCTTATGAAATGAAACAACTAGTAATTGCCACACTTTGAAAATGAAAATAAACAACAAGCACTTGATTGGGTTTTTATGATTTGGGCAGCCCTACAAAAATTGTTAGTAGCCCTTGTGCATTTGAAGCTTTGACATGCATTCTTTTGAGCAAATAATTTCAAAAAATGAGAGCACCTACAAGCACAACTTGTTAGCTCCACAATGGTTAGCACATCAAAAATTAGATAATCTACAAGTAAAATAGCTCATCAAATAGAAAAATTTGAAAATGAAACCAACATGGTTGGATTAGGCTTGGAAAGAGCTTTCCAATGATATATCACACTTAAACTTTTGATACTGTTTGTGAAAATTTCTAAAAAATGGATGCCAGTTTTCTAGAGTTGCATGGATTCTACAAAAGCTGAAATTTTCAAAAAGATAGTAAAAAACCTGAAACTACTCACTATTAGGCACAAGCAATAGTATAGTCACCAAAAAGGTCGCACGACACTATACAATATACCGGGGTGACATTATCTTTCTGTGCGACACTTCTCAATACCTACATGCAACAGAATGTTCTTAACAGTGCGACATTATCTGCCAAACAGTGCAACACTCTTAACTGGTAAAGTGTCACGCTGCTATACAAGAAACTATCACATGACACTGGTGAAAAATGTTGTATGACACTCTGAGATAGAAAACCAGAGACCGAAAATAAGCTAAAAAATGACAAAAAATTTGATGGAAATGTAGAAAATAAAGGACAAAATGCTAATTTTCTACCCCACAGTGGGCACCAAAAATGTGTACTCTAAATAGTGCACTTCTATGAATCATTACAATCAAGAACACTCAAGAATGAGGTCTCAAAAATCGATCCATAGCTCCCTAGGCATGGAGTGCAAGGCTGTTTAAGAATGCTCTCAGCTAGAGCTATTAAGCCAATAACCTTGCTAGTAAACCATGCAATGGGAGATTCAAATGAAGAAAAGGGAAAGAATGCCAATATCCTCAAGAATCAAATGAAATGCAATGCAAGCTAGATTAAGATGAATATGCAAGCTAAACTATGGAAATGAAAGAACAAGTATTACAAAGCCTCCTAGTTAAGCTAGATGAATTAATCTAAAGCATAAAGGAAACTAAACTAAGTATGAAGCTATGAATGTCATGATAATGCAAGAAATGAAACTATGATAACATGTAGATGCAAAAGCCAAGAACGCTCCAAATCTTCAAAAAGCTCCAAAGTGACCTAGAAAACCTGCAGCATAACATTAGCATAAAAAGTTGGGGATCTAGAATGAAGAAGAGAGCTCTCCTTTTATAAGAAATGAGAAGGAATGGACCATGGAGATTAAGAGGCAAAAGATTTAATCAATGGTGGAGCATCAAAGAGGAGAAATCCATGTTCACAAATATCCTCCAATGAGAAAATAAGAGTTGACTTTTGTGCCCATATGAGACAAAAAGTGCTTTTCTTCTTTTTATAAAATAGGAATAATGTTTTATTTGTGCAACTTAGGATAAGAGGAAAAGTGGGGGACTTTTTATTTAATTAAAAGAGGAGGAAATTCCTTTTAAATAAATAAAGACTTAGGATAAGATGGTTATCCCATAGAATAAAATCAAATAAATGATAGAACTAGGATTTGATCAAGAATAAGCAATTGATGATTTTAGCAAATAATGCTAGAAAGGGGCTAATAGTCTAGATGACTATTTTTAGATGATTACATTAGCAGGAGTCGCAGAGCTCTTGGTTGGTCTTTTCTTTCTTGTCGAACTAGATGCCTCTATTTTTGCATACAATTCTTGTTCAATGGCTTAGCTCATACGATTTCAATTATGCAATTTGTGAGATCAATATGGATGATTTATTTCGATCTCAGATGATTCAAAATAAATGACATGCTTCGTGTAAAGGATCATATTAATTTTATTTCCCTTAAACTCTTTCTTGAAATTTTGAATCCTTATTGTTATAGGTCACATCTATATATGACCGATGAAGGTGCCAAAGACTATCTCTTTTCACATTTCATGCTTATCGACATAGGTTTCACTGCTTCTATCACCAAGTATTGGTCTATCTCATTTTTCACTACACCGCCCATGTATGTTATGATGATAGTATTATACATACAAGGTTTTTGGCCTACAAAATACCGATAGACACCATCGAGTGTCAGTGAAATCCAAATCCAGTTGTGCTAGTAGTATAAGCTACCCTGATGAATCATCAATGTGTACATCTCCAATCAAGTCATCGAGGATTGGTATGAACTATTTTGACTCACCCTGATAGTATGTGTCACACTGGTAGAACTTCCATTAGTATATCTATTATAAATTTAAATTATCTATCGGTATGAGTGTACTTCTATTCTACTGATTCAATTTAGCAATTGTATACCTCTTTTGTTAGTGTATTGCAACCTAATTTATTTGCTTAAGGATATCGGAAAGAGTCTTGCTGATAGGAAAAATTTTCAATCATGGAAGCTTCATATTACACCTCTAAATGGAATGTGACCAATCTGTCCCAGTGTCACCCTAGATTTTCCAAATGGAGAACTGGACTTAAAGACTTTTTAGGTGAATATCCATAAGCTAATCCTTCCAAAAAAAACAAAAACAAGAAGTAACTATTCTCAAAGCATAATAATATTTTAAAACCATAAAAATATTTAATTTTGAAAATTAAGTGTCAACATGTTCAAGGACTTAAGTAACACTTGTTGAGTGTCACATAACTAAATAACTCTAGTCACCGACTAGAATTTCAGAACCAAAAAGTGAAGATCTATAATGTTGTTGGAGATTTGATTGGAACCGGTGAACAATCTAAAGGTAATCTATTTTATCTGACTTCAAATGAAAATATGTGTATGTTTGTAAGAAGTAAGGATGCTTGGTTATGACATAAAATACTCTATCATGTAAATTTTGATAACATGATCAAGGTTAGTAAGAAGAATATAATTAGAGGTCTACCAAGATTGAGCAAGCCTGATAAAGTTATGTGTAAGGATTTTTAGATTAGTACCATGAAAAAAACAATTTTTTCAAGAAATTCTTACTCACCTAAAGGTATATTGGAATCATTTCACATTGATCTCTGTGGCCCTATGAGAGTATAAAGTTATTATGGTGATCGATATTTCATTTTGTTTGTTGATGACTACTCAAGGATGATGTTTGTAATGTTTCTAAAAGAAAAGTATGATGCATTAAAAATGTTGAAATGGTACAAGGAAAGAGTTGAGAAGGAAATAGATAAGCAACTAAAATGTTTAAAATTAGATAGAGGAGGTGAATTTATCTCTGATGAATTTATTGTCTTCTGCAATGAGAATGGAATCAAAAGACAAGTCTCTGCACCAAGAATTCTACAACAAAATGGCATAGCTGAAAGAAGGAACATATCAATAGTTGATTGTGCAAGAACATTGTTGATTGAGATGGAGGTTTCATAAACATTCTAAAGAGAATCTATCAGTACTACTATTTACACCCTCAACTGAGTACAACTAAAAAAAGGTACAAATAAAACTCCCTATGAACTCTGGTATGGGTATACACCTAATGTTAGCTACTTTAAAATATTTGGAAGTAGGTATTACATTTTGAAAGATACTAAGAATGGAAAATTTTATTCTAAAGGAGATGAAGGTATATTCCTAGGGTACTCCATAAAGAGAAAATCTTATAAATGTCTGAATAAGGCTACTAACAAAATTGTGGAAAGTGAAAATATAAGGATTGATGATTTTGCAAGAAGAAATGAAGAAGATAGAAAAAAGGAACCAAAAGATTATCAAAGATTTGTATATGTACAAGGATTTTGTGGTACTTTACCTAAGCTACAAGAAGAAACTAAGGAACCAGTTGAGCCCCCACTGAGAGAAGAAAATGTTGATGAACAAAGAACCAAGATAGTGCTAGAAAAATATGTTAGAAGGAACCATTCACCAACTCAAATTATTAGAGACAAGAATGCAAGAGTCATGTCAAGAAGTAAGTTGAGAGACCATACATGTTTGATTTCTAAATTTGAGCCTAGATTAGTCAAGGATGCACTTAAAAATGAAGATTGGGTTAATGCAATGAAAGAAGAGATTGATCAGAATGAAAAGAACAATAATTGGCCACTAGTACCGAGACCTAAGGATAAGAATGTTATTGGTACAAAGTGTATTTTCAAGAATAAACTAAATGAAAATGGAGATGTGATCAGAAATAAAGCTATACTTGTATGCAAAGGATATTCACAAGAAGAAGGTATTGACTATGGTGAGATTTTTTTATCCTATTTCTAGACTAGAAGGTGTGAGAATTTTACTTGCATATGTTGCTCACAAAGGTTTCAAAATTTATCAAATGGATGTAAAGTCTAAATTTTTTAATGGAATACTGGAAGAGGAAGTATACATTGAGCAACCAGAAGGATTTGTTGATAAAATTTAGAAACACATGGTATGCAAATTACACAAGGCATTGTATGGCTTGAAACAACACCTCGAGCATGGTAAGAAAGACTCCAATCATATCTAATGAGAATTTAGGTTTCATTAGAACTAGTGATAACAGTAATGTGTAATTGAAAAGTGAATCTAAAGATAAGGTAGTAATTGCTGAAATTTTTGTTGATGAAATCATATTTGGAGGAAATGAGCCAATGTGTAGATCATTTGCCGATGAAATGAGAAAAGAATTTTAAATTTCAATGATTGGAGAGATCAAATTTTTTATTGGATTGAAAATTCAACATATCAAGGATGGAATATACATAACACAATCAAAATACATCAAAGAGATCCTGGAAACTTTTGGTATGGAAGACTCAAAACTGGTTAGTACACTGATGGTTACTGGATGCAAGTTGTCAAAAGAAGATGAATCTACCGAGGTGAATGAAATTTGTTTAGATCCATGCTCAGTAAGCTAAAATATGTTGTTAATAGTAGGCCAGATATTTCTCATGCTGTTGGATTGTGGCTATATTTTCTACTAATCCTATGACTACTATGAAGAGAATATTTAGATACCTGAAAGGAACCCAGCACTATGGATTATGGTGCAAAAATGATGGAGATTTTGAATTGAAAGTGTATAAGGATGTTGATTGGGTAAGAAATGTGGATGATAGGAAAAGCACAAGTGGAGGATCTTTCTTCTTAGGAGAAAGATTAGTGACATGGATAAGAAAAAAGAAAAGTTGCATTTCACAATCTACTGCTGAGGTAGAATATATTGCTACTGCAATCAATTGTTCTAACATTGTGTGGATAAAATAAATACTTGAAGGGATACAAGAGGAGATAGATGGTCCTGTGGAAATCTATTATGATAATACTAATGCTATAAACATTTCAAAGAATCTGGTGATGCACATAAAGAAAAACAACATATCAATAAAATATCACTATTTGAGAGAACAAGTACAAGAGAAACAAGTGAAGCTGGAAAATTTGAAATCCAAGGAACATCTTGCCGACATATTCAAAAAGCCATTACCTAAGGATACTTTTGAGTACCTAAGAGGTAAACTAGGGGTAATTCCCCTCTCTAATTTTCATTAGAAAAATATGTAGGTTGCATCAATTCATGCTTTATCATAATATTTATTTGTGATTTGATGCAAATGTTCACTCTTTAGGAACAACATAAAGATTGTGAGAAAAATATGAAGACACAAAATTAATTGGTACAAGTAAGGTACAAGGTACAACTAAAAGGATTAAGGTTTTGCAGGTAACTTTGGCATTTTTTTCAAAGGGGGAGAGAATGAATGAAGAAATGTCTGGAGAGAAACTGATATAGAGGGAGAGAATGAATAAGAGAGATATCCAGAGAGATGTTAATCAGAAGAAATATTGACTATCTAAGAAGGAAGGGGGAGAAAGTAAGATTACTATGTAAGATTAATGGTATTTTATGGTATATTTCAGATGTGAGATGATATATAATTTGTTTTTCCATCAATGCCAAAAGGGGAGATTGTTACCACAACTGAGATTGATGAGATTGTTACCTCAACTGTGATGCTGAGAATGAACAAGGTTAACCTAGAAATGAAAGGTATGTAGAAGGATTGGATCAATTGTTATGTTGTCATTGATGTCAAGCCTATTGACTTACTGATTTCTAGTTTACATATCAATATGAAATATGGGATGAAACAGTTGGTAAAGATAGAAAATGAAATAAAGAAGTGATGATTAAGGACGTGAGCTTAAATGTGTAATTGTTGAATTGGTCTATGACAAGGTAATATTGATTTTATTATTTTATATGATTTAATGAATTATTAGAATGATTCAAAAGTCAGTTATGTTTTTTGATGATAAAGGATTGAAGTTGTAAAGTGAAATGTCAAGGAAACAATGTGTTCTATCAAGTTGGAAATGGTAGTCGGTAAGTGAAGAGATTGGTCAGTCATAGTTAACTGAGTAGAAAGAATAACCAAGTAGATGAAGTTGGTAAGTTAAACAAGAAATTAAGTAAAAGATGACATCGTGTGATGATCTATATTGATCTAGAATATTCAAGGAAGGAAAAAAGAGAGTTAATGAAATAAATGAATCAAAATTATTAGGTACAGATAAATGGTGAAGATTTAATGGTTGGTTTGTGATGCAGGGGCATCCAAGGTTAAGGTAGGGACATTCTTGTCCTTGGTGAAATTGCATGGGGTGTTTGTATTCTGGCTAGTGTTACTTGGTTGCAGCCTTGACTGATGGCCTCGGTCATTGAAGGAAGGTCAGTCATTGAAGGAACTCGGTAGTCTCTGGCACTTAGTGAAAGTATTACTCAGTCATACCTGTGATGCTTAGTCAACATCAGTGTTCAGTGGTGCCTGGCATGCTCAGTTAATTCACTGTCTCTTAGTAGTTATGGTTTACCGATTGGAGTTTTATGTGATTTGTTGAGCCGAATTGGTGAATTTATTGTTGGTAGCTATTCTTATAGGCTGACATGCTTAATTAAATGTTTGTATACATTTTTAAGTTGACTTGTATGGCATTTAATTATTTTTTTGGGGAGTTACGGGTTTCATACAGCTGACTTGTGGCTAATGACTAGTATTTATAGGATGTTTGGATAGATGTTTAGGGTAGAGGAGGAGAAGGGAAGAAGAGATTGGAAGATCAGTAGGAGATTGATAGAAGTTCCTGACTTGGAAGACTTAGTGAATCAGATCTAAGGTTTTGAAAGCTGGAGTTGGAAAAGTTGTGGAAAAGATCTTGCATGATCTTGTAGATCAGATTGTTATTTGACAGTTGTATGTAGAAAAGCTAGAGGTTGCATACTTGGAGACAAGGAGATTGCTTGGAGGCTTGCGAGCTCAAGTTCAGATCTGCCTTAGAGTTTCCATCAGCTTCTGATTGTCTTTAGAGATGAAATAGCTGATATTGTATTGGATCTATTTGTGGATCTTGTAGAATTATTTCTATTTGTAATTGGCCCTAACCTGGAAGGCCTTATAGCCGGGCATGTTGATGCAAATTACTTGAAATAATTATTATGTTATCTATTGTGTTAAGTATTCCACTGTGTAATTCTATTGGTTGCAAGGTTTGGATTGTCCTTCATTGGATCCACCATCCTTGACTACATCAAGTGGTATAAGAGTGAAGGTTGTGTTCCTGTTGGAGCTAATAGTTGATCTTGTGAAGTGAAGGTTGACCTAGCAAGGATGATCTTGCAAAGTTGATCCTGGTGAAGCAGAGATTGCGCACAATCTAAATTGCAGATCTAGAGCACTAAACTTATGGATCTTGCCCTAGTTGTTTGTTCAAGGTGGTAGGTTGAGATCTGACTTGTACACAACTTGGAGATTGTCACAAGGTGGTTGGTGAGGGTTTTTTGTAGAGGGTTATTTTTCATATCTTTAAGGATGCCTCTAAGAAGATTGGACCCTAGAGCTATTGTAGATCTTTGTGATGTGGTGGAATCAAAGATTTCTGATAAAGTCAAATTAGATGTTAGATCTGAGATAGAATTGATGAAGAATGACATGGCTACTGAGATCATGAGAGTTGTTGCTGGTGTACCTCAGAATGTTGGTACTGAAGATGGCTATGAGGAAGTTGCTAAAGAATTTGAAACTGCTAGATCTAGTGGTGATGATTGGAGGAATAGATCTGGTGAAGATAGAACTACTTGGTTGCATAGATCTAGAGCTCAGTTTAGCAGTAGTTAGCAAATGGAAGTTTCTACTTTCTTTGGTACTTTGAAGCCCAAAAATTTGATTGATTGGATTGGTGAACTTGAAGATTTCTTTGAGCTAGAAGAAATTGAAGATCCTCTTTGGGTGAGATTAGCATAGACAAAGTTGAAAGGACATGCTGCTCTTTGGTGGAAAGAACTACAAAGAGACCGAGAAGATGAGGGTGAAACAAAGATCAATCGGTGGAGGTTGATGGTGACTAAGTTGAAAGCTAAGTTCATACCTTCTGACTATAAGCTTGAATTGTTTAAGAAGTTGCAGAATCTAAAACAAAAGGATTTGTCTATTGAACATTATACCAAGGAGTTCTACAAACTTACTATTTGGTCTAGGTAGCGAGAGCCTGGTAAGGAAAAGGTAGCTTGGTATGTGAATGGTCTAAGATTCAATATTTAGGATGAGCTTGGTATGCTGAAGATTGATTCTATTGAAGATGCTTATCAATATGCTCTAAAGGTAGAAGATAAGTTGAAGAGGAAACAACCTAGTAACTCTCAAGGGAAGAAAAAGATTAATCATTCGGTGAAGGATAAGCCGACTGATGTAGAAGATGAATAGAAACCTATGGAACCAAAGAAGAAGACATGTAGAGTTATCTTTAAGGGTACTTACTATAAGTGTGGTGAGGAAGGACACCATTCTTTTGAATGTACATAGAAGAAGGTTGACTGATGAACTATTGTGATGAATCAAAACATTCATAATGAACTTGAATCAGAGAACTTGCTATTTCAATGAACATTGCTCAGTACAAAGGAGGAACCTTGTCAGAGGAGTAACTTGTTTAGAACTTGATGCTGTATACACCTAAAAATGGTCACCTAGACTATTAGCCCCTTTTGCTAAATCATCAATTGCTTGTTCTTGATCAAATCCTAGCTTTATCATTTATTCGATTATTTTCTATGGGCTAACCATCTTATCCTAAGCCTTTATTTATTAAAAGGAATATTCCCTCCCCTTTTAATAAATAAAAAGCCCCCACTTTTCCTCTTATCCTAAGTTGCACAAATAAAGCCTTATTCTTATTTTATAAAAAGGGAAAAAACACTTTTTGTCTCATATGGACACAAAAGTCAACTCCTATTTTCCTATTGGAGGATACTTGTGCACATGGATTGCTCCTCTTTCAAGCTCCACCATTGATTAAATCTTTTGCCTCTTAATCTCCATGGTCCATTCCTTCTCATTTCCTATAAAAGAAGAGCTCTCTTCTTCATTCTAGACACACAACTTTTTATGCTAATATTATGCTATAGGTTTTCTAGGTCATCTTGGAGCTTTTGGAGATATTCTTGCATCTAGGGTTTGAAGATTTGGAGCATTGTTGGCATTCATCTTGGATCTTCATCAACACTCTATCTTCTTGTCTTCATTCTTGCATCATCATGGTTTTCTTGCTTCATAGTTAGATTTCATTTCTTGCATAGTAGCTTCATTTTCATGGCATTCTTAGCTTAGATTTCCTTTATGCTTTAGATTAATTCATCTAGTTTAACTAGGAGGCTTTGTAATACTTGCATCTTTCATTTCCATAGTTTAGCTTGCATTTCCATTCTTAAACTAGCTTGCATTGCATTTCATTCTTAATTCTTGAGGATATTGGCATTCTTGCCCTTGTCTTCATTGAATCTTCCATTGCATGGTTTACTAGCAAGGTTATTGGCTAAATAGCTCTAGCTGAGAGCATTCTTAAAACCCTTGCACTCCATGCCTAGGGAGCTATGGATCGATTTGTGAGGGCTCATTCTTGAGTTTTCTTGCATGTAATGATTCATAGAAGTGTGACACATTTATAGCACATAGATGCAAGTCTGAAGGTAAACTCTGTAATGTTATTTTTGATAGTGGTAGTACTAATAACCTTGTTGCTGAGGACATGGTTTAGAAACTTGGGTTGAATAGAATGAAGCATCCTTTTCCTTATAGGATTGGTTGGTTACAAGATGTTCATGCTTTGGAAGTAAGAGAAAAAAGCTTCATTGATGTTCAAATTGGCCAGTACAAGGATCTCATGTTATGTGACACTATGAAGATGAATAGTTGTGATATATTGCTCGGTAGACCTTGGAAATATGATTGTAGAGCTATTTATGACTGTGTCTAGAATGTGTTTACTATTGAGAAGGATGACAGGAAGTTTTCACTAATGCCTTTGATGGATACAATGCTCGGTAGGAGAAGCCTAAGTATTGGTAGCTGAGTTGAGATTGTGGATCCAGAGAAAATGAATGATCAATATGGAGAACTGACCTATATGTTGTCAAGAAAAGACTTGAAGAGATAGAGGAAACTGAAGTGGAAGAATCTGCAAGCAGAAAAGGTGGAGGATTTGTATGTGAAGAACCAGTTTGGGATTTACGTGCTAAATCCTGGAAGATTTTCTTCTCACATATGAACATCTTTTGGAACCTGGGGTGTCTGATGTAGGGGCATTGAAGGTTAAGGCATGGACATTCTTGTCCTCAGTGAAACTACATGGGGTGTTTGTATTTTGGCCGGTGTTACTCGATTGTAGCCTTGACTGATGGCCTTAGTCATTGAAGGAAGCTCAGTCACTGAAGGAACTCGACAGTCTTTGGTGCTTAGTGAAAGTGTTTCTCAATCATGCCTACACTACTCGGTGATGCCTAGCATGCTTGGTTAAATCAGTGTCGCTTGGTAGTTCTGGTTTATCGACTGGAGTTCTATGTGATTTTTTGAGCCAACTTGGTGAATTTATTGTTGGTAGGTATTCTTATAGGCCGACATGTGGAATTAAATGTTTGTATACATTTGTAAGCTGACTTGTATGGCATTTAATTATTTGTTTGGGGAGTTAAGGGTTTCATGCAGTCGACTTGTGGCTGATGACTAGTATTTATAGGATGTTTGGATAGATGTTTAGGGAAGAGGAGGAGAAGGGAAGAAGAGATTGGAAGATTAGTAGGAGATTGATAGAAGTTCCTGACTTGGAAGACTTAGTGAATTAGATCTAAGGTTCTAAAAGCTAGAGTTGGCAAAGTTGTGGAAAAGATCTTGCATGATCTTGTAGATCAGATTGTTATCTGATAGTTGTATGTAGCAGAGCTAGAGGTTGCATACTTGGAGACAAGGAGATTGCTTGGAGGCTTGTGAGCTCAAGTTCAGATCTGCCTTAGAGTTTCCATCAACTTCTAATTTCCTTCAGAGCTAAACTAGCTAAGATTTTATTGGATCTGTTTGTGGATCTTGTAGAATTATTTCTATTTGTAATTGGCCCTAACCTAGAAGGCCTTACAGCTAGGCATGTTGATGCAAATTACTTGAAACAATTATTATGTTATCTATTGTGTTGAGTATTCCACTGTTTAATTCTGTTGGCTGCAAGGTTTGGATTGTCCTTCATTGGATCCACCATCCTTGACTACATTAGTTTGAAATCCAAGAAAAGTTCAAGTTCCAAGGTGAAGATACGGTTGGAAAGAATCATAATTTTTTTACCAAGCTATAGATTTGATCGAATGGATGAGATTAAGTGGTGATAGGATTAAGTAGAAAAAGTTATCTATATAAAGGATGATCATGATGATCATATTGTTGATATTGTTGTTTCTTCTAATGATGAATTGTTGATATCCAGAATAGAAAGCCGAGTTAGAAAAGAAGGTTACACCGAGCATAATAGAGTTGAAGAAAAGTGTGAATGAATTGAAAGAAAGTGATGAGATGAATTTTGTGTGTTTATCAACTAGAAGAGAAGAGTTTTAAGTAGACAAATGAGTAAAAATGAGATTTGAACAGGAAAAAGTAGTTGCATATTATATCATATCATTTCACTATTACTTTCTAACCATTGTAGTAGAAAATATCATAACCGAATGGACTTAACAATTCTATTTGTAAATCCTTTGCAAGGTGGCATTCTAACTAATGTTCTAAAGTCCTCTAATAAGGCCACTTATTATAGAGTGAAAAATCTAGTCGATCTTTGGTGAAAATACCCTAATAGGATCGCATCTAGAAAATGTGTTTGTAATCTTTAACAGGATTGGATCTTAACTAAGCTCACTTCATAAGAGTTAATTATTTTGTGGGTGACAATTCCCGTAGTTATTTTTAACCAAATTGGGTTTCCATGTTAAATACTAGTGTTAATGTGTAATTGATTATTTTGCATGTTATTTACTAATTTTATGATGCATACTGCTACGATCGGTTGAATGTTCAAATCTGATTATTAAGATTATCTACTGAGATTTTAAGGTTGAAAAGTGTTAAGGGACCTAAAATAATTGATTCTATAACTGATTCACTCCCCCTCTTAATTATTCAATAGTAAGGTAAGGGAAAGTATTTATTTTATATTTGAATTAGAACCTAAAATTGTTAAAGATACTTTGGAAGATAATGATTGGGTTAAGGCTATGAAAGAGGAACTAGATCAAAGAGAGAAAAATAAAATATGGACTTTAGTACCTAGGGCTACTAGAAAACATCTTATAGGTACTAAATGGATCTTCAGAAATAAGTTAAATGAGAAAGGAGAAGTGATCAGAAACAAGGAAAGGCTAGTTTTCTAAGTGTATACACAAGAAGAAGGATTAGACTATTGTGAGACCTTTGCACTAGTTGCTAGAGTTGAAGGTGTAAGGATACTTTTTTCATATGCTTCTTATAAAGGTTTCAAGGCTTGTCAAATGGATTCTAAATTTTCTTTTATGAATGGTGTGTTAGAAGAAGAAGTAGACATTGAACAACTTGAAGGTTTTGCTACTGAAAAAGGTAAACACATGGTATGTAAATTGCATAAATAATTGTATGGACTGGAACAAGATCTAAGAGCAGGGTATGAAAGGCTACCTGCTTATCTTATTCAAATTGGTTTCATAAGAACTAGTAATAATAGTAATGTATATCTAAAATTTAAAAGTGAAGACAAGATATTGAATGTTGAATTTTTTGTTGATGACATAATATTTGGTGGAAATGAGGCATTAAGAATCTCATTTGTAGAAGCAATGAGGAAGGAATTTTAAATTTAAATCATAGGAGAGATCAAATTCTTTATTTTTATTCAAGTATAATAGATGTAGAAAGGAATATGCATTAGTCAATCTAAGTATGTGAAAGAGATGTTGGAAAATTTTCTATACTAAAGTATATGACTAGATACAGTGTTTTCATTATGGCAACAAAGTCATATAGCAGTTTGGAGTCAACGCACTTGATGTAAAGATCAAAATTCAGTTAAGTGTTGAAGACTAGACAGTGTACAAAGTTCCTACAACTTAGAGCATCAGCGCACGTGTGTACGGATGAATTATGGTATGCACCCTAGAAGTTAAGTTGGTTAGACTATATTCTTTCTTAGTCTATGAGTGCATGATCAGATGTGCAAGTATGAGAAAGTTACAGGCAGTTGAAGTTGCACAGCCAGTGTGTGCCAGCAGAGAATAGAGCATGGAGCCGATAGTTAGCATTTTGGTTTGCAATTATATTATAATGTTGTAAAGGATATGTGCCCATTGTATCTAGATTTCTGACATGTTTATATGTATAATTGTAAGCACACTTAAGCCAATTCATTTGGAAGCATTGTTTGTAATTAGTTATAGGGCTGACCTAATTATGTATTTTGTATAAGCGCATAAATATAAGGTGTGCCCATTGTATTCAGTATGGAAGTCAAGATAGAGATATTATAGTAGAGAAAAAGTGTGCAAAGACACTAGAAGATGTATTAGAGATTTTCTAGAGGTCAAAGCATCAATGCATCAAAGGAACTGATCTGACAAGCAGTGTCATAGTAATAGTTCACCTGGTAGATATAGTGTATATGTGAGATCAAAAGGTTGTACCCTTCACCACTTGAGTAGTGAAATCTTCAATAGTGTGTCCTCTCCCCTAATAGGGATGATTGTAAAAGACTCCTAACAAGGTCTGACCCTTAACAAGGTCTACTATACTTAAAGCATTGTAAAGCTACTCCTAACAGGGTAAAGGATCTTCTAACAAGGATCACAAAACACTAGTGCAGAATATTAGTGGGTATCAATTCCCATCGAGGTTTTACCTATTTGGGTTTCCCCGTAATCATATTGGTGTCATGTGTTGATTTCATGTTTCATGTTTATATGAATGTTTATTTTAGTACTTAAGCATTTATGTTTAGCATAAAGATTAAAGTGAAAAGTTAAAATATAGTGAACACTAATTCACCCCCCCTCTTAGTGTTCCCATTCCTAACAATTGGTATCAGAGCTCTGGTCCTCAACATAGTAGTTTAACCACTTGAGGAGATCATGGACACAGTAGAAATGAAACATCTGAAAAGAAATCTTGAAGCTTGTCTTGAAGATTTGGACAAGTCAGAAAGAGAATTTGAAGAACTAAAGGACAAACTCAATGATGCTCAATTAGTCATCAAAAAGCTAAGGAAAGATTTGAAAGAATGCTCTACCAGTGATCTAGGGACAATGGTCAAGAAGCTAAATGAAGAAAACAAATCCTTAAAATAATAACTTGAAGAGGTTGATGATAAGATGACTAATAATTAGCAAGTCTATGATGAACAGATCAAAGAGAACCTTCAACTGAATGAAGAACTAAGGCAAGTGAACATGGAAATCTTGGAGCTAAGGAATATCAAAGAAAGCTTGGAATCTGAATTGAAAGAAGCAAAGAATCATGTTGACAAATTAAACACCAGTTCTGATTTGATAGAATCTCAATTGTATGCAAGAAGAGCCAAAGGAGACACCAGTTGTATTGGATACAATAAAGGAAAAAATCAGATTAACAACATGCGAGCAAGAAAGGATTCACAAAAGGACTCTACTAATGTTGAAAAGACTGAAGATCAAACCATAGATAATGGTGGACCACCTAAGAATGAGCGCAAGAAAGTAGAACACACTTTTTTTTATTGTAACAAGCATGGACACATTATGAGGAACTATACAAAGGTAAAACCTTTTAATGGCTATTGTTATTCATGCAATAAATTTGGTCATAGAGATATGAATTGCAAGACTAGTAAGAAGAATAGAATTTAGCAAGATCAGAGAAATTAGAATCAGACAAATGTAAGAAGTGCTCAGAATGTCACATGCTAGATATGTAACTATAATGGTCACACAAAAAAACAATATAGAATGGTGACTCATGTCAATGCACCAAGGAATATAAGACCTCCAATCATTTTTCACTCGTGTAACAAGGCTGGACATATCTCAAGGTTCTGTAGATCAAGGACACAGGGTTAGGGAAGCCCTAAAAAGGTCAGAGAACTAGTTTTAGATCCTGTAGGAGAAGTTAATTTTGTCAAAGCCACAGATGATGTGAGCATGATTTGGTTAGAGAAGAAGAAGGACATGACTGATGAGAGTGTATTGGATGCATCCCCAGTGGACGCACCCTCTACATCTGCATGAATGACCCTCAGGGTCATAAGGGGAGCTAATTTAGCTCTAGACCCCTACATGGCTAGTATACTCATCCTCAGAGTATGCACCTTTGGACTTAAGCTTTTGGAGTATCAAGGTACCTGTGTACAAGAGCGTACATGCTGATTGTGAACAAAACTCAAGTTGGTTTACGTGACTTGCATTAATGGTGGATTTTTCACTTTAAAGTACATAGAAGTTATTTGATTTCTCATTGCATTCAAATTCAGAGTGATAGAGAGTAGAAAGAGCCTTGGAAGTTGTTGTGAATTGATCTATCAGTGTTTGCAATACCTTTGGTCAGGTGCAAAAACTCTAGCTCATTGCACTGATTTGGAAGTCATCAAATGATCTCAGAGATCAGTTGGAAAGTGTTTATCAAGTCATGGCCACTCCATTTATGATGTCGCCAAGAACAAAATATATGTTTTCAAGAGGCACCCTTTCAAATCAACCCTAGATGATTTAGAGGGAGCTTTCTCCCACATGCCTATGGGTTTCATGTATGTGGAAGACATTAGGGTTTACATTTACTGTAAGAAGGAACCAGTTGGATTGGATAGGCTTAGGGTGCACATGGATACCATGCTAAAACTAGACAAGACATTCATGAATGAATATGTAAAATGGAATGATCATCCTATTATTGAGTATGCTATGGCATATGAATTCTATGAGATAGAATGGATAAAGATCTTATTGAGTAGAATTAATGATGATTTGTTTTGGATTAGTGATGTACTAGTTAGAATCACTAGTGAATTGATTCATGAGATGATAGGCCTTTCTAGAATAGGTTCCATCCTTCCTATGGGAAAGGATGTTAGAAAGATGGTTGAACAAACATGTAAGTCAAGGAGTGATAGGCATGGTATGACTATATAGCCTATTGAGAAAGTAGACATCAAATTTATGTCAATGATACTGGGGTACAAATTTCATCACACCAGTAGAGTAAATAGTGTGCCTGCAGGCACTATTCTAGTAGCCATAAGACTTGTAAAGGAAGATGGTGAGTTCAACTTGTGTGAGATCTTGCATGCATAGTTGATTGCTAACATCAAGGCTATCAAACATGACAAGACAAAGATATTCAGGTTTGGGTCCCTAATCATCTATATGTACCTTCATATAGTTGGAAAAGTTTCAAATATGTATTTAGACAAGTCTATTCCAACCATGCCATAGATATCCCTCAAAGCATCCACTGAAAGTACCTTGAGAGACTATGTAACATTGGAATTGAAGACCTTTAGGGTTAAGATGCAGATGAGATACAGAATTCTAGAGAACATTGTGGAAAAGTATAAGGATATAATATGCTTTATGGTTGAAACTGATACTACTCGTATGGAAACTGTTGAGCCTAGAACTACGTGGATTCATCCACTTGGTTATGAAGTAGAGGAACAAGTCCTAGAAGCCTATGCACAGGTACTTCTATCAGCCCCCAAAGACCCCAATGAACCTAGGTGGGGAACTTATGAGGAAAAGACAAGGGAAGTTGATGCTAGACTGAACAACACAATAGCTAAGAGGAAAGCCTCTAAAATCACATCAAAAATCTTGAGAATACATGGTGTGTCTCAAGCAGACCTTGACAAGGCAAGGGAAGAGAAGATTGCCTTGGAATTGAAGAACACAACAACAAAAAAAGATCAAGAAGATCCTAAGATGAAGAAAATAAAAATTGAAAAAGATGACAGTCAGAAGGATATGACTGATGACACTCCTTCAGCACCCAAAGAAACCAATGATCCTACTGGTCCCCCAAAGTATGAACCAATAATCAAGAGAAAGAAAGAAGTCATCACTAGTCATCCATTCTCACAAGCATTAAGGAGCAAGAAAACCAGTCAAGCACCTGCTCAGGCAGGATTCAGATGAAGTCTTAAAATTTTGAGCGCAAGAATTATTGATGAGGGAAGAATTAATCAGGTGGGAAAGTGTTATGAAACATATAGTAAAATTGACAAATCAGAAATACATGGTATGATTATCAAACACATGATAAATTTCAAGAAGACAGTTCTTGAATTGAAAATAGAAATTCCAGATAAGGTATGGGAAACAATGGATACCTTAAAAAGACAAGCCATTGAAGAAGATCTTAGAATAAGGGAAAAAATTCTTGATTCCACTCTTCCAGTATACTTTATTGAAGAAATGTCATTGTTACTAAATCTGGTGAAGCCACACTTAAGAAAAAAGATGAGGACACTTCACCTCATGAATAAAGAGTATGAGCTAATTTCTTAGGAAACAAAGAAGGCTTTTGAGAAGGTACTCTTAGAGCAGCACATGAAACCTAAGCATGCACCCATCTCTCAAACACCTGGCAAGAAAGAAAAAGTAGAAGAGACCATCAATGTACAATCTATAGGTCCTCAGGATTCAACACCTACAGTGGAAGCACAAAAAAAGGTAGATAAATCTGCACCCATTTCAGAGTCAATTAAGGACAACACCTTTATCATTGATAATGTAGAGATAGCCATGGTGGCCACTGACACAAAATTAGACAAGTTTGAGGAAGCTTTTGTGAGCACACAAGAAGTTGAGATGTTAAGAAACAACACTCCTCCCACTCATCAAGAAGAGGTATTGATTGAAAACATATCAGATGAGAAGGAAGAAGAGAAAATGGAAGAGGAAGATGAGAAAGATGAAGAAGATAAAGAACAAGAGAACGATGAAACTTCTATTGATCTAGCCAAGGTAAAACTAGAAGTGATGGACAACACTCCCATCACTCCCTCCTCAACATTATTGTCAAGTTTGACACCTGACACATCTAGTTTGGACTCTTGGAAAGAGGAAGACCTGATTAAGTTTAGTGTCTTGGCTATGGAGAAAGCAAAGGAGAAAAAAGTCATGAGAAATCCTCTCCTTGTGGAATTAGTGAACACATTGAACAGTCTCTTGCCAGAAGAAAAGAAAGCGTCCAAGGTACAATTGATTGATGATGTAAGTAAAATCATATCACAGTTCAAAAACAATTTTTCAAGCCTTGAAGAATCTGCATCCAAGGTTGCAGAAGAGAAGTATCTAAAGAAGAGATTGAATGAGTTGATGAGAAAATTTTCTCTAGATCTGAATTCTCTCAAGATAGGACAAGCAATCCTAAAAGAATTTGCTGATCAAGGAAGGAAATTCATTGTAGACTGCATGGATCAGGATAAGCTTACTGATGCCCATTTCAAGGAAATAAAAGAAGCAGAAGCTATGATTGAGAAGGTAAAGAGTTTAGTGATAGAAACATCTACTAATGTAAACATGTGCAACAATATCTACCAAGGTCATATGGACAAAATTGAGAAAGTGGAAAAAGAGATGCCAAAGATAAGGTCTAGATAGACTCAGTTAAGGAATGATCTTGCACCCTCACTAGACATTCTCAATCAAAACACAAAGTAGATTGATGCCACCATGATAACCTATGATCTAGGTCTAAGCATAGATTTGAAGAAGATGGAGAAGCTTCAATATGCTTTATGCACCCATCTCTAGATAGTTAACTCTTTGATAACTTTTTGGAAGAAGGAGATCCAAAACCTCAAGATAGCATATCCAGATGTTTTCCCTAAGTAAGTATGTGCAGATATAGTTTTTTCCTACACCTTTGTCATTAATGTCAAAAGGGGGGTTGTGTATAGAATATGGAGTATAATATGTATAGGGAGATATAAGACTATGTAAGTCTATGTATAAAAAATGTATAGAAGACAAAAGTTTTTTGTGTTAAGGGACAATTAGCAACTTGGCCATATTCATTTGTTGCCATTAATGAAAAATGGGGAGATTATTGGCAGGTTGTCTATACTAAATTATACGACTAGATACAATGTTTTCATTATGGAAACAATGTCATATAGTAGTTTGGAGTCAGCACACTTGATGTAAAGATCAGAATTCAGTTAAGTGTTGAAGACTGGACAGTGTACAAAGTTCTTGCAGCTCAGAGCATTAGCGCATGTGTGTACAAATGAATTATTGTATGCACCATAGAAGTTAAGTTGGTTAGACTATATTCTTGCTTAGTCTATGAGCACATGATCAGATGTGCAAGTATGAGAAAGTTACATGCAGTTGAAGTTGCACAACCAATGTGTGCCAATAGAGAAGAGAGCATGGAGCCGACAGTTAGCATTTTAGTTTGTGATTATATTATAATGTTGTAAAGGCTATACACCCATTTTATTTAGGTTTTTGACATGTTTATATGTATAATTTTAAGCATGCTTAAGACAATTCATTTGGAAGCATTGTTTGTAATTAGTTATAGGGCTGACCTAATTATGTATTTTGTATACATGCATAAATATAAGGTGCACCCATTGTATTCGCTATGGAAGTCAAGATAGAGATATTATATGTAGAGAAAAAGTGTGCAAAGAAACTAGAAGATGTATTAGAGATTTTCTAGAGGTCAAAGCATCAGTGCATCAAAGGAACTGATCTAACAAGCAGTGTCACAGTAACAGTTCACTTGGAAAATATAGTGTATATCTGAGATCAGAAGGTTGTAGCCTTCACCACTTGAGTAGTGAGCTCTTGGATAGTGAATCCTCTCCCCTAATAGGGATGATTGTAAAAGACTCCTAACAGGGTCTGACCCTTAACAAGGTCTACTATACTTAAAGCATTGTAAAGCTACTCCTAACAGGGTAAAGGATCTTCTAACAAGGATCAAAAAACACTAGTGCGGAATAGTAGTGGGTATCAATTCCCACCGGGGTTTTACCTATTTGGGTTTCCCCATAATCATATTGGTGTCATGTCTTGATTTCATGTTTCATGTTTATATCAATTTTTATTTTAGTACTTAAGCATTTATGTTCAACATAAAGATTAAAGTGAAAAGATAAAATATAATGAACACTAATTCACCCCCCCTCTCAGTGTTCCCATTCCTAACAGGAGATTCTAAGTCATCACTAGTCATCCAGGATATAGGATAAAAATTCTCTAAGGAGGAAGAATAAAAAGAGGTAAATGAAAATTTATATAGATCCATGATCGGTAATTTGCAGTATGTTGTTCATAGTATACCGGATATTACTCATGTTTTTGGTATTGTTGCAAGGTTTTCCTCAAACCCAAAGGACTCACATATGGTTTTAGTGAAGAGGATATTTAGATATCTCAAGGAGAATAAATATTATGGTCTATGGTATGGTAAGGATGGAAATTTTTCTTTGAATGTGTTTATCAATATAGATTGGGTAGGTAATGTTGACGAGAGGAAGAGTACAAGTGATGGAGCATTATTTCTTGGTGAAAGATTAGCCTCTTGGACTAGTAAAAAGTATAATTATATTTCTCAATGTACTACAAAGGTAGAGTATGTTGTTTCTGATATTAATTGACAACAAGGGACATGGATAAAATATATTCTTGATGGAATTCATGAGAAGGTCACAAAACCGTTGTTATCTATTATGATAACACTAGTGCAATAAACATTTCCAAGAATCTAGTGATGCACTCGAAGACAAAGTGTATTTTAATAAAATATAATTTTCTAAGAGAAAAGGTACATGAGAAGGAGGTAAGGATTGCTTATGTTCCTACTAAAGAAAAATTTACTGATATATTCACCAAGCCATTACCAAAAGATACCTTTTTGTATCTCAGAGGTAGATTAGGGGTTATTCCCCTATTTGAAATTAATTATAGGATGATGTTGATTACATCAATTCCTATGTGTTTATAATAATATCATATTAATGGATTGATTTAGAGGTGAACTACTCAATAGGGGGAGAAGTATCAATATGATAGTGTGATGCAGTGATGCATAAATGAACAAGTAAAGAACAGTCAGGTATATGACTGAATGATTAGACAACTTTGGCATTATTGTCAAAGGGGGAGAATATGCATTATGAAGTGAGAATATGTATGAACACAAGAGAATAAAAAATAGGATAAGGTGAAAGGATGAGTATACGTAGGTGATGAATTAGTATGATAGCGTGAGAAAACATATGATTAGAGGTACAGATAGAAGTGGAAACATTTTGCAAAATTTAGTAAGAGGATTGTCATGAGAGAGATATAGTGATGTCAAGAAGAACTTAGAAGTTAAGAGGAGAATTAAGAGTGTTGCCATCAATACCAAAGGGGGATATTGTTAGCATAACTGATGTAGTGATTCTAAGTGTTGCATTGATGAATATTATTACAAATTTAATGACAAGTGAATTAGTTATTAGGTTGTCATTGATGTCAACTTATTGACTTAGTATTTTTAGTATGTTACCAAATATTGTGTAAGTAAATCATGAGTTGGAGTATGTTTCTAAAGTTTCTTTTCTAATAGGACATGTCATGTGTTGTGATGCTAAGTTTGCAACCATGAATTTTGATATGAAGTATTGAGTTGGTTATGTTTGAATGAAATCAAACCAGGTAACTTCTAAAATAATTAGTGACATATAGTAAGTGATTTGAATGTTATCTCAAATTGGTAAAATATTTGATGGAGCAGTCATAAGATATGATTGATAACAATGACTAGATACTATTTTGAGGATCCCAACTCATATTGTTGACCAGTGAATATGGTTTAATTGACTAGAATCGGTATTAATAGAATGTACAGGTAAACAAGACAAAATTGTTAAATAGGTAATGAATATTTTTTAATTGGTGAAGAAATTCAAAGTTGAAATGGGATCAGTGATGTTATTAGTAAAGTTGTAAGGAATTTCAATTATTTATGGAAAGTATTTGATATCACATTGCTTGAGGTATTCATTTGAGGTGGATTCTCCAAGAAGTTTCTTTTGGTGAAATAAGTTTTTGAAGATGGTTCAATTTCTAAGGTGAAATCCATGTGGAAGATGACACAGTCAGTGAAAAATAGTTTATGAGTTGTTAGATACATTTTATCTTACCTAATTTGATTTGGATCATTGGTATTTCAGATCTAGGGTTTATTTTAAGCCGGTGGAAGAAAAAGTATATATTATAAAGTTGAAAAAGAATTATTTGCTAATTGCAAATTATAGAAGGATCTAGTAACAAAGAAAGTGAAGGAATCAAGTGTGATCAAGCTAGGGAATATTATAGTGTATGGAGAAGAGTTTTAGATCTTAATAGGATCTGATCATGCAGAGGTAGTGTAATTTCACAGATCATTTTTATCTGTTGATTTCTAACCATTGTAACAGTAAAATTCCTTAACAAGGTGGAGCCTAACAGATATTTATTGTTAATGCCCTAACAAGGTTGCATTTTTATTTAATGTTAAGAGTAATCTAACAAGACTTCTCCTATTAGTGAAAAGATCCTATGAAATCTAAAGGTAAATCCATTAACTAGATATCACCTAAAAGTGATTTTTTAAACCTTTAATAGGGTAAGCTCCTCCCTAGTATTGGTGGGAAGCTCTCGAAAGAGAGGTAAAAGAAAGATCTTTGAATGGAATCCTTACTAGAAACTAGTTAATTAGAAGCCACCTTTTTCATCCATGTATAACCAAACTGACCATAGATAGATTATCTATAATATCTTCTTGTGCAAGACTTGTCAAAACATTTTGGAACATACATTCAATGTTTAGCTACTAGGACTACTAATTGAAGTGAGTGTTATGCTTGTCATTTTATTTGTTGCATTCAAGATTCATGTTACAAGTTTTGTCAAGACATCCTCAAGATCAAGATTTCAAAGCTCACCATCAAGGATCCCAGGTCCTTATAACTAAGAGATCACAATCAAATATGAACAAGTCTTAATAATAGAGATGAGTCTTTCTCTATTAGACTCCATTCAAAAGTCACCCTTTAATCTTGGAAGAATTGCAACAATAATATGAACTACACTCCAAATGCTTCAAATCAGTAGCAATATCTCTCTTCCATACCCTTTTGATTGGAGACAACTCATATGATCTCAAACTAGGAACAACCCAAGTGACATATACTTCAATTCATCTCCCCAATACAACGAGGAGCAAGAAACCAAGTACTATGGTGACATAGAACTTTTTCTCTATTTAGAAAGTATTCCCAAGATGACATAAAAATAATTGAAAACTAATATCCTCATACAAAAAATGATATAACTGGGAGCCCATATAAATGATCTCAAAAGTCAGACACAACCAAATTCTTACACCATAGAGGACTTATTATAGACACTTAAAAATGGCATATTTCTCTAACATGATGACATTCCTAACATTCCTCCTAAATTGTTCATTAATATTTATTATTTAAACATTAATCATGTCATTCTACCATATTCTAAGATCAAAATCACCATTTCTCCCTAATTCCATAATTAAGTGATTTTAATTAATTACTTTAATTATTGAACTTCTAAACTTTTTTTTTTTTATTAGTAAAAGGCTGAAGCTATAGGAAATTTTATTAATTCTTAAAATTTTGTTACACAAGTCTCCATTTAGTGTGGACATTGGTAGGAAAGAATGGAGAAGAAAACCTCTAGTCTAGCCTAGGACACTTGTCCAGTTCATGCAATATAAGGTTATTCTTATTTAAAAAGATATGAAGATAGGAGCATACCCCTATTTAAAAATTCCAAAAGATAGAAGCCACTTTCACTTTGAAACTATCTTTCCATTAGATGGCATCCCCTTCTAGCTCTATGAATACACAATACATGGCCTAAATTCATATAAGTGATACAAGGCATTAACCAAGCCTAATCCAATATCGATCTCTTCCTTTTCTGATGGTGATCCTGATGGCTTCCTTCTAAATTTCTGCAAAAATGATTCTAAACAGAAACTTGGGTGATACTAATGCATAAGTTAGTAACATATCTAATTTAATATTATTACCATTGCTATTCTTGAGAAAGAAAACCTTGTTCCTATAAAATGTCTATTAATATTAGACTACATAAAATGATACCTTGATTGCTCTCCTTCTTTCCCACATTCATAATTTTTTTAGTCTTGATGAATATAGGTTTATTGAAGCTTAAAACTAACCTCTACCACATTTAAGTTATCATTCAATCTATTTTCATCTTCGATCAAAGCCCCAAATTAGGAAATATAAAAGTTTAAGAAATGCTTAGTGGAGTCTCTCTTTCCCTCTAGCCTCCCATTTTAACAATTATATATTAATAAGTGAATTCATACGTTCACTATAATGTTTTCAATCCTGGTGTTTATTTGTTAATCTTGCCTAATTAACCATAAATGTAACTTGAATCCATTTGAAATATCCTGATGGCAGCAACTTTCATCACCAGTATCTTAGGACAATTCTCATTAATCTGTCACAAGCCATGGTTGTCCTTAACATCTCAATTTTAGAGTTTACAAAATCTTGTTTAGCTAAGAAATTAAATCAATATTATGATTTCTATGCATAAACCCATCTTATTTAAGTATGAAATTGATTACGATAATGAGATCCAAACTAACATATATTCACTAATTATTACATGAAGAATGTCAAGGCTCTGAACCTTCCAAAATTCTCACAAAGTAATGACACAATTAAATCTACATCCTCACTTTATGTAGATCGTGGTTTTGATAAGGGGTATAGGATTTGAAAGAGGATATATATATATATATATATATATATATATATATATATATATATATATATATATATATATATATATATATATATATATATATATATATATATATATATATTCAAGTATCTACCTATATATATATGTATATACCTCCATATCTATATCCATATGAATGAAATTCCAGATAAATCCATATGTAAATTTATCCATATGTCTATAGATGTATATCCATAGATATCTGAATCTATATCTAGACATATATATATCCATGTACTTATATATTCATATATATATATATGTATGTATGTATGTATGTATGTATCATCTTAAAATGGAAGCACTTCCATGTTAAGAGTGTTTAGCCCTCCGAGTAAGTAGTCTAGGACCATGTCAAGCACCTTGATTGGGTTTTTTCTTGGATCTGGTTTTTTCCCCCCTTTCTACTTCTCTCTCCTCCTATTTTCACTTTATTTATGCATTTCCTAGCATTATAGATTGAGGTCCTAAGGTTTTTGACCTCAAGGTCAAAGACAAACTTGAGGTTCAAGGATGACCTTGACCTTGACCTAGGTAAGGGATGACCTCAACCCTGACCTAGGGCAGGGTCTACCTCGTGTTTGACCTAGGGTTCAAATTTCAAGGTTCCATGATTTTTGGATGTCGGGTTTCGGAAAGATTTGTTTTCCTGCTTCCAAGTCAACTATTTTGGTCTCTAAAATAGTAAATCCTTAAATTACATTTAATCTTGGTATATTTCTAGGGTTTAAGATTAATTGGGATTTAATTCTCCAATGTCAGCCTCTCTAGGATTTTATGCCCTAGATCACTATAAAAGGAAGCCTTCCTCCCTCATTTTCTCCATCTCTTTTTGCAATCAAGTTTTCATATCTCATCTCCTAATGCAATCAAGTAGTCAAGTTTTCAAGAAAGATCAAGCAAGCATTCTATCAAGCATTTTCAAGGAAGCATTTAAGCCCTCTTCTCCATTCAATTTATCCTTTGAAGATCAAGGAATCAAGCATTGAAGCCTTTGAAGAGATTTGGTTCAAGCATTCAAGATTCATCATTCAAAACCCTAGCTCTAGCCATCATGATGGCGTGATCCTCCTTCAAGATCATTTTTTCATCTTCTAGATCTAGTAATTCTTCTACAAAGGTGGATTACAAGCATACAATCATGGAGGTTTTGGATTTACATTCATGGTTTTGATTTACATTTGTCATTGTTCAAGCTTTCATATCAATATACTTGTTTACATTTCAAATACAATTGCATATCTATTGAATTTCATAGCTTCATTGTTAGATCTACTTCTACTACTTGCTAGCATTCTCAATTTCAATTTCATTATTAAAGTTGATTCCAAATCAGGGTTTGACCAAGGCAAACCCCCCATCCAAACAACAAAAACCCAATTTTTCTTGTAGGTACAAGTATAGGGCTATGAATCAGAGTTTAGATCTAGATACCCTTTTTGGTGAACTTTCGAGATCCGCAAACAAAGTCAAAGATGACCTTCAAAATCTTGAGGTAGCCTTTGACCTTTTATTAGGGTCAAAGACTATCTGTTGCCAGAAAGACAAAAGTTTTCTAGGTTTTCTTCGTCTCAGCATTTCCAGTCCCAACCAAGTTGTAGAATTGCCCGAAACTACACACAGACATTAGAAATCAGCATTTTCTAGATCTACCCTACTTTGAGGTTAGTATTTACCTTTCATTTATTTCATATTTCAAGCATAAAATCTTTATAACAAAATATAAGGTTTTCTCCTTCATTCATATTCTCCATAGATTGATTCAATTCTGCATTAACCTTTTGGTTGATCAATTTGGATCTCTCCCTTGGGAATTTGGATTTAGAAGTAGATCTTGTATTTCCCACATTATTCATTTTGGTGAATCCCATTTCACCTTATTCATTTTGGTGATCCCAGCAAGATTAATCTCTTTCTTTTTGGTGTTATATTTCCTATTAAGATTAGGTTTATTTTATGCTCTTGCATTTTAAAATTCAAAAATACAAAAAAAAATTATATATTCAATAAAATCCAAAAACATTTCTTGCATTTCATTTTCTATGGAGATTGTTAAGATGCTTTGGTGTGTGGTCATGTTCTTTATTACCCTTCTTTTAGCATCCCTTTACCATACCTTTGATGTTCATGAGAGTATCATTCACTTCATTGTGTTGATGATCCTTCATTTTGCACTTAGTTATGCTTTTATGAAATTGACTAACACTAGTCTTCCTACATTCAAAACTTTCATTAAAGTTTTATGTGGTATCCTTATTACTCTTTTGGATTATGTGAAGAATTTGGTAGATGATACACCATCTCCTAATCTTCCTAATCCTAATCCTATTAATCCTAATCTAATTCCTAATCTTACTATTCCTAATTTGATACCTAATTCTTCATCTGCTATCCCTAGTTCTTCCCATACTTATGATGGGATTCAAGCTATAGTTCAAGATGCAAATGTACAAGACTTCTTTGATTTACCTTATCCTCCAATTCATAATGATGTTAAAGGAAAGGGTAAAGAAACTTCTTCAAAACCTATTATTCCACCTTATACAACCTTTACTCATGAACATGATAAACAATCACCTCCTGTAGAAGCTTTACATAATATGTACACCACCAAATATAATATGGTGACTAAACAAGGCTATAAAGGTTTAGGGCTTGGAGTTAATGAGCATGGTATTAAGTTTCCTATTCATATACCCCCTAAACTGGATATGCATGGTGTTGGTTGTTCAAAATCTCAAGTCAAGGTAGGTGATGTTAATCATCATCCTCCTCTTCACATTCTTCTCCCTACACCTAAAATAGAAAACCCTAATATTCATCAAGAAGTGGCTAAGAAATTATATGTTGAATTAATGAATTCCAAGAAAGAAATCTTTAGGCCTCTACCGATAGATGCTTTATACAAATATAAATTTCCTTTTCATTATCACAATATGCATTTACTTGCCAATTATAAACATTTCAAGTTATTCTTGTGCAGTTTTACAATTCCTTCATAATTTTGATATAGGGGATTCCCCTTCTTCTAATATAATATATATTTTCTTCCCCTCTTGTCTCAGGACTCAGGAGGCAAGAGGTGTATTTTCATCCAATCTCCTAGGATCCATTAGGCTTTTAGCACATATTGTGCCTTGAGCTTAATTGGTATTCTTTTTATCTCCTATCTTTCTATTGTTTTGCATTATGCTTATAATCATCCATAGATCTTATTCAAGATATCTTTTCTAAGACATGTACTTTGCGAAGGTATCCCTTGCCTTCTATCTTTGGGGGGGCAAGGTTCTTCCTTCTTTTTATTTGTCTAGGGAACTTCTTTCCTTAGCTTAGTGGTATTTTTTTTATATTGTGATATTATTTTATCATATTGACGGATGTTTTGACTATGGATTATCCTTTTATATAAGAGGCTTCCATCCTAGGTTTTCACCTCTTCTTTATTTTGCAAATGATATTCTTTATAAACTCTTACCCTTGATTAGTGTTGGAGTTGTTTCCCTCATTCAAAGATTCCTCTTCCTCTTGTTTGCAGGGGGCTTGATGATTGAATCTTTGTTCCCGCCTTTTGAAAGATGATATTTTATCTAAAGCACTCCTATTTGGTGGGGGTCTTGTTGATAAGATCTTTTTCTTTGAGGATCCTTTTTCCATGAGTGACATAGCCTTTTCACAATTATCTATGCTCTTGGATGTAGGGGTCAATATCCTCTTCCTCTTCCTTATCCTTTCTAGTAGACTACCATGATAAGGAGGGGGGCATATATAGGGTCTCCCTTGTACTGTAGTTTTTTATTTTTACATGCTAAATCTTGGAAGGTAACACACATAAGTTGCTAAATCCTAAAAAGAGACGCATTTATATGCTAAATCTTCCAAAGGTAATGCACATAAGTTGCTAAATCCTGAGGAGACACATAGTTTTCAAATTTTCAACATGCTAAATCTTGGAAGGTAACACACATAAGTTGCTAAATCCTGAAAAGACATGCATTTATATGCTAAATCTTCTGAAGGTAATGTACATAAGCTTCTAAATCCTGAGGAGACATGCATTTTATATTCATAGTGATACAAGAAGGTGGATCTATGGGTATTCCAGAAGCCATTAGAAGATGCATTACAATTGCAAGCATAGTTTATGGGTGAACTATCAAGTTTGGCCACTTGTTTGGCTCTCCCTCCCTTGGTGATTCATGGTAAGGTGGGCATCTTACTGGGTGAGGTAATCAATCTTTCCCCTTTCTATCTTTTCTCTTTCATGCTAGTAGGACTAGATCATGATGATATGTTATTTATAGTGTTTCTCTTGTCTTTCTTATGTAATTGTTTATTCTTTTATGATAGCTTTCCAAATATATATTAGTATGAGAAATATTTCTTAGCAGGGTTTCTTCTGCTAGTTGATTTGGGTTTGTTTTAGTACTAACCCCTCTTTTATGTTTGTTTTGTTTTTGTAACCTCATGTGTGTATGTTGAGTTAGAATCCTTGGCCTAGGGGCTTGTGTCCTTAGCTAAGTGTTATTTTATCTCATTGTGAATCCCCTCAGATCTTTTCTTTCTTCTCCTTTACCAAGAGTTTGCATCGAGTCCATACTCTTGCTAAAGTGGGGGCTTAATGTATCATCTTAAAATGGAAGCACTTCCATGTTAAGAGAATTTAGCCCTCTAAGTAAGTAGTCTAGGACCATGTCAAGCACCTTGATTAGGTTTTAACTCAAATCTGGCTTTCTCCCCCCGTTCTGCTCCTCTCTCCTCCTATTTTCACTTTATTTCTGCATTTCCTAGCATTTTGGATTGAGGTCCTGAGGTTTTTGACCTCAAGGTCAAAGATGACCTTGAGGGTCAAGGAAGACCATGACCCTGACCTAGTTTAGGGACAACCTTGACCCTGACCTAGGATGGGGTCTACCTCATCTTTGACCCAGGGTTCAAATTTCAAGGTTCCATGATTTCTGGATGTCGAGTTTTGGAAAGATTTGTTTTTCTTCTTCTAGGTCGGTTATTTTGGTCTCTGAAATGGTAAATCCTTAAATTGCATTTAATCTAGGTATATTTATAGGGGTTAAGATTAATTGGGATTTAATTCTCCCATGTTGGCCTCTCATAAAAGGAAGCCTTCCTCCCTTATTTTCTCCATCACTTTTTGCAATCAAGTTTTCATATCTCATCTCCTAATGCAATCAAGCACCCAAGTTTTCAAGAAAGATCAAGAAAGAATTCTATCAAGCATTTTAATAGAAGCATTCAAGCCCTCTTCTACATTCAAGATCTCCTTTTAATATCAAGGATTCAAGCGTTCAAGCCTTTGAAGAGATTTGTTTCAAGCATTCAAGATTCATCATTCAAAACCCTAGATCTAGCCATCATGATGGTGTGATCTTCCTTCAAAATCCTTTGTCCATCTTCTAGATCCATTCATTCTTCTACCAAGGTGGATTCCAAGAATACAATCATGGAGGTTTTGGATTTACATTCATGGTTTTGATTCACATTTGTCATCATTCAAGCTTTCATATCAATATACTTGTTTACATTTCAAATACAATTGCATATCTATTGAATTTCATAGCTTCATTGTTAGATCTACTTCTACTACTTTCTAGCATTCTCAATTTCAATTTCATTATTAAGGTTGATTCCAAATTAGGGTTTGACCAAGGCAAACCCCCCATCCAAACAATAAAAAACCTATTTTTGTTGGAGGTATAGGAATAGGGCTGTGAATCAGAGTTTGGATCTGGATACCCTTTTCGATGAAATTTTGAGATCCGCGGACAAAGTCAAATATGACCTTCAAAATCTTGAGGTAGCCTTTGACCTTTTATCGAGGTCAAAGACTACCTACTACCAGAAAGACAAAATTTTTCTAGGTTTTCTTCGTCTTGACATTTCCAGTCTGAAAAAAGGTTGCATAATTTCTCAAAACTGCACACAAACATCATAAATCAGCATTTTCCAGATCTTCCCTACTTTGAGGTTAGTATTTACCTTTCATTTATTTCAGATTTCAAGCATATACTCTTTATAACAAAATATAAGGTTTTCTCCTTCATTCATATTCTCCATAGATTGATTCAATTGTGCATTAACCTTTTGGTTGATCAATTTGAATCTCTCCCTTGGGAATTTGGATTTAGAAGTAGATCTTGTATTTCCCACATTATTCATTTTGGTGAATCCTATTTCACCTTATTCAATATATATATATATATATATATATGTGTGTGTGTGTGTGTGTGTGTGTGTGTGTGTGTGTGTGTGTGTGTATATATATATATACCACCTAAATATTAGAGGTCTTTATCATTGGGGAAATGAAGGGAACATCTCGTAAACCATAGCTTATTTTATAATTTACATAATTTCATCCGAACTAAGGGCTTAAAACAAACATATACTCATGCATTAACTCATAATACAAAATCAATCTAAGACAATATTATCCTCTGATTAGAATATGAAATCTTGACGTTTCTTATCCCATCAACTAGAACTGATATACATAATAGTGAAACTTAAATTGAATGGGATATTTGTATGCTCAAAATCCTTTTAATTGTTTTTGAATATGTAGCTTGTATAACCTAAGAAGTTTCATCCATTGCTCTAGGAGTTTTTGGAGATTCCTCATTTCTCCTTTTCTTCTAAATTAGGCATGAGTTGTCTGACCTTTCCAAAATAATCTCTTCTTTATCCGAATCACTGAAGCCCTCTCTATCAATATTTCCCACATCATCTTCATGCCAATAGGTATAGAACTAATCAATTTCCCCTAGAGACTTGACATGGAGGTAAAAAATAGAAAGTCTAAATTTCTTCTGATAATTGGGGTTCTAGAGATTAATGTTGTAACATCATCTACGACTAGAATAGCCAAGGAAGGGATAGGATGACCATTGATCATTGGCATATTGTAAAACCTTGGCCTAGTTATTGAGGAGTTTCCTTGAATATTTTGAATAACCTGATCAAAAGCCCCAAGTATTTCTGTTTAAAATTTTGAACACAAAGCCTCCCAATGTCTAATTTACCTAGATCAACCTAAATGGCCATAACTATAAAAATAGTTGGAATATTTGAATTGACCCTGTACTGATCCTCATTAGTTAGGAATTCCCTCCCCAGGATCCTAAAGATAAATCTAAAAGTTAGGGCATGAGTGTTAAGCATAACATATTTTAGTATTTTAACTGAGATTTCCCTATCAAAGGAAATTTGAGGCTTAAGGCCTTTTAACTTTATAGGGGTAGACATTGAGGGGATATTCTGATCAATAAACATGAGGGCTTGATGATGGAAAGAGTTTGTGGCTTATTTAAGCAAGGATGGGATAAATGAACTATTTCTTCCTCATCGCCTTCTTATTGCACTAATACACTTCCTAAGAAGGGAAAGGGAATCAAATTGACTTGTAATCTTGAGCCCAAGGAAGAATATAATTCTCAATGTACCTACTCATCTAAATATATTACAAATATTTATGTATGAACAATTCAGAACCATAAGAAACTACATTTGGACAAGTTACCTTTGATTATCATTTTTACTAAATCTACCAAATCAATACTTTTTTTTCATATATGCCCATTTTTAACTAAATGTCCACATCATCATCTATAGAAAATTTAATACAATAGGGTTACATAAAATATTTAGTCAAAAGAAAGACATAATTCTTATTTACCCAAAAATTACTACTAGGTGAAAGAGAATACCACTGAGTATTTTACTGAAGTAAACAATTTACTAAAGATAATAAAACCAAAACTAACTACTAACTAGCTACTATTACCATGAGATTGACACCTTTATAATAACTGTAAAATTTATTTAAATAAGATCTACTACATATTTGATACCCAACTTGATTTAGTCACTACTAACTGTTTCTAAACATAAAATACCAGGATGAAAATACGCATTATACTATATCTAAATTCTAAGACATCTCAGTATTATCAGTATTATAAAGCTAGCTACCTAAAACCCTCATTCATAAAAAACAAAAGAAGAAAATTTATCTTAGTTTGATCCCCTTGCCTTTCTCCTTGGTCTTCCCTTCCGAGGATGACGGTCGAACGACCTTAGTAGACCTTATACCTTGGATCCCGTCTTCTTCCTAAAAGTCACTATCTGAGTCAAATACCAATGGAGCCAAATTTTCCCAATTTGTGACCTCTTCAAACCCAAAAATATTATCTTTCTTCAAGTATGTTGAAAACTAGTGTGGGTTATCTTGATGCTTAACATGAAAAAGAACTGTCAAAAAATTCAGATTGTGGCTCCTCCGCTCCATGGTGCCTTCTAGGGCATCCCATCTCTCGACCCAAATAATAGGGTATCTTTGAACAAATTTATACTCAAGGCTTGATTTCCATAATTCCTTTTTTTGGGGATCATGAGGGATTCATCTATGTTACTGAGAAAAATGTCAATGTCTCTCAATAAGATTTTCTTGAAAATTTTCTCACAAATCTCCTTAGATAATTTCTTGTCTCTATCCAAGAACATAGTAAGAGTGAGAAACATTGAGGAAATGTTTAAATTTATCCTAGTTCTATCTGTATTACCTAAGTATTATTCCCCTAGAACTTTCATAATAGCCTCCACCACGAGATTATTCTAAAAATTGATGATTCCTCTAATCCTTAGTTCTGTAATCTCATTCCTAACTTCAGTTTGCCTCTTCTTACAATGTAGTCTTACCGATGTATCCATTAAACTATGCTTCAAAATATCCACTGCTAATGAGAGAATCTGTGAGACTAGAGGAAGGACTAACAAATATTAATATTATAATTACCTTTAAGAGTGAAAGTTGATGTCTAGACATGTCCAATGTCAGGAAATCTGATAATAATTGATCCAAAATTAAGAGTTAGGGTGATGATTTGTAGATCATAAATTTCCTACCTTCACATCTTTACAAAACACATAGGAGATCTCATGCCATGTATTTTACTTTTGATGGCTTTTATTAGCTTCTTCATTAATAATACTCATTGTACGTTATATATGCTAGTTGTGAATTGGTGATTACCAGATCATGCTTTAGTTTTAGAGGAGTAAGATTATAGAAATAATGAGGTGATACTTATCAAGCTACAAATTTTTTAATGCCATAATATGTGAAAAGACCGTTTCTTAGTTTGTGTCTTCCTTATTTGTGAGTGTTAGATAAATAATCATAATATGCACCATTCATGGAATTAGAAACAAAATCTAGATGAATCTACCCTCCCTATCTTATTAGCCCCTCAAAGATAGATAAATATTTATCTTTTTAAATATGTGTTTAGAGCCTAGTTTATATATATATTCGAGGAATAACTTAATCTCCAAAGCTCTATCTTTGGATATCGAGTATGCCTTATGAAACAGTCCAAGTTCCCGAGGATATTAATATTATACTACAATACTCTACAAAGATGAAGAATATAAAAAATATAATAATATCTTTATATATCTATATATGTTTATATATATATATGTGTGTGTGTGTGTATATATAAATATATATGAATCAATATATATATTTATATATACATATACATATATAAATATATGTATATATATAAATATGAATATGAAAGAATTAATATATATATACAAGAAGAAGGCCTACTTGAGTAAAGGAGAACTTTCTGGATGAAGAGGAGGACCGAAATATGATGCTATATATCTTTGAATTTATTTATATGAAATATATTTATATATTCTAATATTTTATGTTTATATATTTATATATATATATATATATATATAGATATATATATACATATACATATATATATATATATATATATATATATATACATATATATATACATATATATATATATACATATATATATATATATACATATATATATATATATACATATATATATATATGTATATGTATATATATATATATATGTATATATATATATATGTATATATATATATGTATATATATATATATGTATATATATATATGTATATATATATATATATATATATATATATATATATATCTGTGTGTGTGTGTGTATCTATATATGTATATATATCTATATATATAAGAATATTCATAAGTATATTTTATATAAATACTTTCAGAAACATATAGTAGCATACTAAACAAAGGTTGATCTACAATGAAACAACTAGCATAGATGAAGAGTTAAGAAATCAACAATCTCAGGCTAGAAAATAAGAGAAGAAAACTATTCTAAACTCCCAGGTGAAAATGAATGAATGGCTTCATCTATCCTATCTATCTGGGTTGTCTGGGGAGACTTCCTTACTGATGTTACCCGATTAAAGATTTCATTTCTCTTGTATGAGGAGAGAATTTTATATCATTCAATATACATAAAGAAAGGATATCTTTATGATTTAACTCAGAATGAGGAAGATTCCCAAAATAGATATTAAGCTTGGTCCTTTGAATGCCATATTTTTTTGGAATTCCTACTATCACTATAAATCTCTAAAATTTAATACTAAGTTCTTTATGCCCCTAACGGATTTGATGGACTTGCCATAAGTACTATAGGCATAAACAATCATATTGTATAGACTACTGGGCCTAGAGATAAAGTCCACATATATAGAGCTTAATTGAGCAAAAAACCCCTTTTTGGTATGGTAATATAAGGAATTATTTGAGGTTCTATAAGAATTTTTCCTTAATGAAGGATACCATCTTACATATAATAGCATCACTAGTTTCCTTTAGTCTTATCCATTATCTACTGGGACACTAGGATAAATTGTCTCCTTAGGTATACCATTTGATCCTTCATTAGCTAAGGTATCTGCTATTTTGTTTCCTTCTCTATAGATATGGTTCAGGGTAAAGTGATTGAATGTGGATATAATCTCCATAGCCCTTTTTACTAGGCCATTAAGACACCAGTTTGGTGTAGAACCTTTCCTTACAACATTGATAACTAGAGATGAATCCCCTACAATTTCTATATTGTCTAGGTTAATATTTTTGCATAGTAACATACCTTCAATTAGAGCAGATAACTTTGCGATATTATTGGATTCTATTCCTAAGGGGATGAACTTGCTAGAAATCCTAGATCTATCCCACTTATGGATACAAAAACTAGCTCCTACCAAGCCATGATTATCCCTAGAAGCTCCATCAAAGTTCAGTTTATACCAACCATTCCACAGGGGTTTCTAGACACATTGCACCCATTTCTCCTCATTATTTAATTTCTTATTTCTGTAGAAAACCAAAAAATTTAAGCCATAGCATTTTTTGCAAATAGCATCATCCTCGATTGAGAATAGGACATCATCCTTACCTAACATATTCCTACAATTAACCATTTCAACTATGCAAGCTTCTACTTTGTTCAAGAATTTATCCAACCTGAGTTTGGATTCCTTAAAGACGCGGTGGTTTCTTTCCTTCCATATTTCCCAAATCAACATGGATGGGGAAATTCTCCAAAAAAATTTGTACATATCATTTCTTTTAATTCTAGGCTAGCTATTGAAGACTTCTACTATATCTTTTTGGAATGTTGAGGACCAATTTATCTTCCCTATTAACCATTTCCAACACTTATTAGAAAAAATACATCCTACAAGTAAATGATTCAAACTTTCACTATCCTTCTCACATAGAGGGCATCTAGATGGACCTTGGTATCCAATTTTCCTAAACCACTCCATCATCAAAATTCTCTTTTGTAAGGCTGCCCATGTGAACATTCCTGCTTTTGGCATGAAATCCTTATTCCAACATAAATCAATACGTAGCTCAGTTGGAACCTAGGTGGCAGATTGAAGAATTTCATATCCATCTTTTGAATTATATGTTAGGAATGAATGCTGAATATATCCTATGGGGGAGTATTTGCAGCCATTCTACAATAGTTATTTTTGCATTCATGACTGTGATTGTGTCATGCCCACAAATTTCTTAGGCAAAAACTCAACTGCAATAACCTTTTTTTTTAATTTCCAGCTTACTAAAATGCTAAATAATTAGCTTAAATTAAATCTTACTAAGTTTCCTTCATCATGCAATATTTAACAACAATAGTACACATGGTTACTTATTTTTTTTATTTTGAAGCTTCAACATAAGTAAAGATAGATTTCCTCTAAATACATTACTCATACAATAGGTTACAAATGAAATCAAATGAAATACTTCAATAGAATTTCCACAATGTCATTTTTTTTTTTTTAAGGACAACAAGAATACATTATTGCAATATTTCCTATGATATGAAACTAGGAAGCATGCCTTTCCTTCCACACAAAACACATTTATCCAAGGGCTGCAAAACATGAGATACCCTCAACTTAAACTTGCCTCAAAGATACCAATACACCCAAAACCTGCATATATAAAAAAATAGTATAACCATGGGTTCTTTCCACCCTACCATATGGAATCATGAGGCCCTTAGTATGCCCTAGCCAACCCCCGAGCTTGGGGAACCATGCTAAGGTAGGAAAAAAATACATAAGACATAGGGCACACACATTCAAAACACATATTTCACCACATAGGACTACACAACCACATCTTACTTCCATTATGGCTTATCACATTTGATCACTCATGGATCCATCAGGAGGGTGAGGGACACCTTTTTTTAGAACCCTTCAAACTCAAGAAGAAAGCAAGAAAGAATCAACACCAAAACTACAAACAAATTTCTCACAACACTACAACCACCTTCACAATAACATTGAACACTTCATGGAGAAAGGAAAACTTGTAGCCCATGAGCATTAACAAAAACATACATAAAAATGAAAATGGATGAAGCACCAACCTCTCCTCCAAGCCTGCACAAAATGTAGTTCCTCTTTCCTCTCTCTAGCCATCCCTCCTCCTTAGTCTCCAAACTCTGTCTCTAAACATCAAGAGTGGGTGAATAGCTCAAATGTTTCCCATACTCTCCTCTAAATTGGAATCTAACACAAACCCCCAAAATTCCTAGGAGAAGAGGCCTATCCTATTGACTGACCTTCCCAAGACTTTTTGAGAAGAGAAAAAGTTACTTACATCTTTCCCCAAAATTCGTCACACTCTTCCCAAGCATTTTTTGAAGGATGAAAATTGAGTCTAAAACACTCAATGTGTCCTAGAAATACCCCCAACCCCATAGTACACCCTTGGGGAAAGTCAAAACCAGCCTAAACTACTCCCTAGGGTCAATTTTAACTCTCCAAAAGCCCACTCCAAGAAGACTCACGAAAATGAGTGATGAGACTACCATCAAGGCTCCCTAACCAAGAAAGCACACCTAGGGATACTTATAGGTCACTCAAGATTACACTAACTCAACTCACCCCACATTGACATGCCATGTCACATCACTAGTGTCAAGTGACACCACATAAGGAGTACATCACAACATGACACTTGGCATGCCAACAAGGAAATAACAAATAACATCTCACATGATTTACAGAACATAATTTACAAATAAAACACTTTTACATTCAAGGTCATTCCCTTCTTAGGGTTGACCTTGATCCCATAGGGGTTCTCACAATAATTCCTTAGCAATGGTTCCCCACAGTGTCCATGGTTATCCACCTACACACTTGTAAAAGTAATAGTAGTCCAAGATAGGTTGTGCATATAATCCAATTAAAACATCATATAAATCAATCTCTATAATTAGAGAAAATAGATCAACATATTACGACATCTCATAATAACCTTCACATGTTTAAATCTACATTTACCATTTATGAAATAGAGAAATCAACATGTATCTAGAAAATTGAACACCTCTCCTATCTTGTTACATGACTCAGATCCACATAACCTATACTCATATATATTCTCTAACCATAATGCAAAGCATAATTCATTAATTCAATCAATCACATATATCAATATATGATTTAGGATTTCAGTTCCCTATATCATTTCATTTATAACCTAACCATAAGTAGGTAAAACATAACCCAATATAATTTGATATCCACACACTTAAGACTTCCATACCAACATGAAAGAATGTATCCTATTAAAATATCATTATCTCAATTCATCACAAGGAACTCAACTAATATGCTTGATCCTAGTATACACTAATCCAACCTAAATCAAGACAGCCTTGGACTATGTTAAACATTGACCCTAACATCATAAATTCTACTATACCACTATGCAATTCCTAGGTAATGAAATCTATTAAACATTCTTTCTCTATTGAGTCATCCTATCATGTAAGCACATATATGCATCTTCATGTTCTATCACCATGATAATTTTCCAAAAGTAATATTACTTCAAAACAATATATCTTAAATTAACATATTCCATGAATTTTTTTTAAAATGAAATCTATTTTAATTAAGCTGACGAACTATAGTCGATATCTAAGAATTCCATATGCAATCTAAGGAGAATTTTGCAAGAAGTAAAATTATTACTTACCAGAGTGTTCTTACCAAGATGAGGGAAATGGAGGGGTCCTACACTGATGCCATAGTATAGTTTCCATCCTTGGTCGGCCCCCAAGCAATGTCATCCATATTGAGAGACAAAGGAAGGAGCCTAATCATGTCCATCACCGGTTTGAGCTCCTGGTAAATCTCAGTCAAATTCACCCACTTCTCATTAACCCTATAGTCTCTCACCCTGTAGCCAAATCTTTCCATGCATGGCATCGCGCATCTATTGTACTACTCAAAGTTCCATAAAGGCCCCACCCCAAGCCAGTCATCAAGAAAAAAATTAATATCTTCACCATTGCCAAGTTTCCACTTCACCTTTTCAAAAGCTAAACCCTTAGTCTTTATGATACCATTCCATATAATGGATCCCTTAGGTTCATCATCCCTGTTGATGAACTACTTTAAGTTGATGTTGGCAACATACTTATTTTCCAGAATATCCCTCCATTCTCCCTTGGTTTTGAAAATCCTCCAAATCTGTTTAGCTTGCAGAGCCTTGTTGATCTGCTTCAGATTCCTAATCCCCAATCCCCCCTATTTTTTAGATTTGCAGACATTGTCCCAAGCCACAAGCAGGTACTTCTTATTACCTTTTGTACCAGCCCATAGAAACTTCTTCTAGATAGACTCCAAAGTAACTGCCACTTTGGAAGGAATAGAGAAAAGGCTAAGAGCATATACGGGCAAGTTTTGAAGAGTAGACTTGATTAGGAGCACTTTACCTACCTGACTCAGGATAATGCCCTTCTAGCTAGCCAAATTTCTATTGAACCTATCACTTAAGTTATCCCAAAAGAGGTCAGGAGGTCTAGTCCCCATAGGGAGGTCCAGATAAGTGGAAGGAAGGGTCCTTATGCCACAGCCCAAAATATTAGCTATTTTCCTCTGTCTGCCCTCTGGAGTATTGACAAAAAAGATTGAGCTCTTGTTCTAATTGATAAGCTAACCCATGGCATTGGAGTAATAATTAAGGATGGCCTTCACCTATCTAGATTCCTTAACCAAAGCTTCTCCCCCAAGGATGGTATCATCCACAAATTGCTGGTGATTGAAGACTAGGGGTACAGAGGAAGGTTTCAAACCAACTAATTCTCCTCTACTCCTTTTTTCAAGAATAAGTCTGCCCAAGCATTCCACCAAAATAATAAAGAGGATGGGAGAAAGGGGATCCCCTTGCCTAAGCCCTTTGGAAGATTTGAAGAAATCCATGGGAGAACCATTGATCATAACCGCAAAGGTGGGGGTGGAGATTAGTTGAGATATAATTTTCCTAGTGTTGTCATTAAAACCAAAAGCATGCAAAACCTGATCTAGGAACAACCAATCCACCCTATCATAGGCCTTCGACAGGTCAAGCTTGAGCAGGAAGCCATCCTTTTTTCCTTCCTCTAGAGAATAAATCACCTCATGAACAACGATAATAGAGTCTAGAATTTGTCTACCGGGGACAAATCCCCTTTGTTGCAGGGAGATGATCTCTAGGAGAATTTTAATCATTCTAATGGTTAAGACTTTAGAAAAGATCTTGTAAAGAGAGTTGCAGAAGCTAATAGGCCTAAAAGAGTCAAAAGAGTCCGCACCTAAAACTTTGGGAATGAGAACCAAGAAAGTGGCATTGATTTCTTTGAGTAAACTCTTGGCCCCAAAGAATTCCTGAACCGCTTTAACAGGATCAACTTTTATAACTTCCCAATACAGCTGGAAGAAGAAGGTGGGGAACCCATCGGAACCAAGAGCTTTCTCGGTAGGCAAAGAGAAGACAGCCACCATATATGAATTTATTTTTATTGATTTGATTTTATTACAATCAATATAAATTATGTTTTGTTTTGAATAAATTTAAATTGTTAATTTTTAGTTTTATAAATTATTGTAGAGTATTATGGTTTAAATTTAATCATTTTTTTAGATTTCAATTTTTAAGTTTAGTCATATTTTAGTTTAGGTGTAGTTTTCTTTAATTAGCATTATAATTGATTATAGTTGTGATTTTTTTTGAAATAATTTAATAGTTAATTATAATTAAGTTTATATTTTAATTAACTAATTTTAATTGATTTATATTTGAGGATATATGCAATTTTGATGTATTTTAAATATTTAGTTAAAGATGCTTAGAGTGATGATTATTTTATTAATGCTATTTAATTAAATAATTATGTGTCTGGTATGATATGGGTAATATTTTTCTTAGGGCAATATAGGAATAAATCATTGTTTATTTTTCATACGTAACTTATATGTTTAAAATGTTTGGTTGCATTATGTTTATGAGTAGTTTATGTGCATGTTGATTATTCCTGAGTGTACTTTTGAGATGTTATGGTTATTTGAGAACCAATATGTTCCTAGTATGAGAAGGGACCTAAATGAGTTTTATTTGATCATTGGTGATACCTATGTGGTTGTTTATGCTTGTGAGCCTAGGGGTGGTTAAATAGGTGCATCTTAAGGGAGTGGCTTACAATAGGGGTCCAGGACCCAAAGTGGTCAATACCAGGGTAACCTATCGTAAGTTTGTTAAAAAGTGATAACATAGTAATTAAAATTTATAGAATTCATTAAAAAGATAACTTAGAGGTTTGGCCTCGCCTATGCCTTGAGTGCTTGTTTAGGCTAAGGATGGGAATGAGATGATACCTAGAGAGTAGGTATGATTAGAATTCCTCATGTTCTTGAGAGGGTATTCTAGTTCCACATGGGTTGTATTGAGGGTCCAGGGCCCAGAGTGGCCAGTCTAGGGTAGCTCAATGCTTGAGGGTCTGGGGTCCAGTGTGACTAGTCCAAGGTAACTCAAGTAGATGGCTATGTGATGACACTCCCATAGCATGTAGCCTAAGTCTCCTCCATAGTTTTATGCATTTGCCTCTAGTGGGTGTCTTGGCAATTCAGTATTATCTGGTGGTGTGTCCTTGTCCCATTATTACCTGGTGGTTTATCTGATTTGATTTGGTGATTGAATATGTGTTCGAGATTATGGTATTTGGGTGTTTTTGTACGTATTGGTTATTTGATGTTTATTTATCTTTAGTTGGTGGTACTTTTGAGATAGAAAGCCTTCAGGACCCTTTTCTTAGTTGTTTTGTTTGAGTTTGTTATCCAAGTGGGGTTTGTTGTTATCTCCTTAGCACGGTGGGAGTCGACCATTTAGGTTCATGAGGTCGGGTGGTAGTGATTCTTTTACCATTTGAGATTTTGATGTTTGTGCACTAGTGCTAGATGATCTCGGTAGAAGTTGTTCCTTCTTGTTCTTCTTTGGTGGAGATGTGTTCTTCTTCTTCTTCTTTTTGATCATGTATCATTGTATCAGTTATTCAGAGTTATCTTGTTGTACTTTAGCTTGGATTATTGTATTGCATACCCTACGACATGTGCAGTGGATGTAGGTTATTTTGGATACCTTATGGTACCATTTTTATCTATGTTACCTTATATGTGATGTTGCATTTATCATTCATTTGTTTATATGATTTTTGTAATTATATCTAATCTAAATTAATTAATTAATATTAACGTAATCTTCATCAAGGAATCCTGGAGAGTTGTAATCTATGTGAGTTGTATATTTCATTGTATTGCTTCCGCATTGTAAAACTTTGATGTTGTTGTTTGTTAACACTTTAGAAAAAAATTATTCTGCAAACTTAGTTGCATGTTTAGGTTAAGTTCTCTTGGGTTCCCTGGTGGGGCATTACACAGTCCAAACAGCTTCAAGGGAAAGATCATTGAACACACTATCCAACTGATCTTTGTATTACTCAATAGAATAATACCAAAAGATTACTGATCTCAACAACTTATCACTTCTCCTCTGACTGTGCCAAACTACACCAACTGCTTCATCAAATCTCAATACCAGATCTCTATACTTTGCATATCCTCTTACAACAAGTATTGCTTAAATCCGCAATTCACTTTCACATACTACTACAATTACTCACATTAAAATATGGAAAACATTCCTTCCTTTATACCACACTCAAATAATTACAAATGAATTGGCATACAAATTACAAAATAAAATCTTCCACATGTTACACACAAATTCCACAGTTACATAAACTGTTGGCTTCCAATTAGGATAATTTTTCACTCGTGTGACCTATGACCTTACTGTCATGTCCACGTCATAATTATCATGTATTCATCATCTGTACAACCTCTCATGCTCTAATTCTATCCTGGTTAGAAGATATCATCTGATTTCCACAAACCGCTTCTCAAGAACGTTGCTTGAATACTGCTTCCATTGAATTACACATAATTGTCATCAATAGATAAATTTACATATGCAATCTTAACCATGATCTTAGAAAATATCATATATTAAGTCCTCAACTCCGCATAGCTTGATATTCAATATCCCATGTGCGCTAATACAAACATCATCTACTTCTTTGCTAATATTCAGTAGATCATTGTGTTGACATCAATGACGATAAGTGCCTCCAAATCCTTATAAAATCTCCCATGAGATTAATTAAATAGTATAAAATCCTAGCGTAATGCTTAACATTTTAGGGGGGAAATATTAATTAGACATTGTAAATAATGGAGAGGCATGTAATCGAATATGATCTATATGCAAATAATAAACTTGATATACTGATAAAGTAATTAGATAAATGATTATAGTACAGCTTGATATGGTCGACTCGGTTAAAAGCAAAATTTTCCTTTTAAACTTAAGGATTAAATTATTGAATTGAAATAGTGTTAAAGGACCTAGTATTTGAGATAGGCTTTCCTTGTGCATCATATGTTCAGTGATGAATGTTGGCTTCAAATTATGTGTATCCTCTCATGCATTTGTGTTGGAAATAGACTTGTAATTTCTATCATGCGGCCCTATAAATTTGTGATTTAAGGCATAAGAAATGCAAGTAACAATTAGTGGATAGACAATTGCCTGTGTGATTGTTTAAGAATGGACATTCCTATTAGGACCAAGGAATCGTTATGCCTTCATGTTATCTATTAGAATGTTTCAAATGTATTTTCTAGGTGAATTATGTCATGAATAATGATTACTAGTTCAATTGCATGTATATTTCCTGGTACAACATGATCAATGTAACAATTATACACTAATATTTATTATGTGGAATCAAATTTATATATATTCTGAAACACAAGAATGCAAGTAAAAGATAGTGAGTAAAGAAATGTTTAAGTAATTATATTACATGCCTAGTGGAATGAATGGATTCCACGAGATGTGTTAGGTGACATATAGGGTTTTAGTTATGTTGAGTGTCTTATTATAATGATTTTTGAGCCTTCCTATTTTGACTAATGAAACATTGCACTTGTTCAAAAGAATGTTCATGAATAGTTCTTGATAAGGTTGTGTAAGATGAGTAATGGAACCTTTAATGTTAGATGGAAAATTGGAGTTTAAAAAAAAAGGGATCAATTATTCCTCTATCTCTTTTCTTGATGAATGAAATATAAGGATGTTGCTATGGATGCAAAAGTAAAGATGCGATAACATAGATGAATTCAATAAAGTTAAAAGGGTTTCTTCATGTCTTGATTTAAAAGTTGCTAATTTTCTTGCACCTAGCTTACTAAGAATGGAATTTCGTAAATGCATAATAGAGTAGACATGTATCCTTCCTAATTAGAGTCTGGAATTGTGACCTTATTTCTCGAATATTGATCATTAGAAAAGAGAACATGTAAATTGACCATGAAGGTTATGCAAAGTGAATCTTGTGTTTATGGAATGTGTATTAATTGTGAATATTGATTTTTGAAATTGAAACATGATAGTTGATTTGGGAAAACTGATGCAAGAAGATTCTATGTTATGAGTATGTACTTGTTAGAGTTCCTTGTGAATACTGAACTTGACTTTCTATTAGAAGTTATGATTTTGTATGTCTAGCAAAATGAATTTGATATGTAAACCTTGTGAGTTACTATATCCTTGACACAAAAGATGAAAATGAAAATTAAGTATGACATTTAGGTTGGAAGGCTTATGAAAATATAGTTGGAAAAAGACCAATGTTATGGATATTGTCAAAAGGTAAAGATGTAATCACTTTATAAGATGTGTTAATCTATGTGTATAAGATCCCTTGTAAAATGTGGTTGAACCTGTACCAGTGCTTATAATGAGTGTTGTGATGGAACCCGTGCTTTCTTTGTGTAACATGGAATAATGTGAGCAAACATCAACCATGAGATGTATGTATGAATGGGTATGGGGGCACCATACCCACTATATGTTGATACTTGTTTGTAAGTGTGTTACCTTATTGAGTTATAGCTTGTGAGGTATTTTGTGCTAGGGTAGTGTTAATTACCCATCCCTTGGGTAGCATATAAGGTGTATGTCGGGCAACACGAAGCGACCTTAGCTTCCACTACTCAAGTTTCTGATGAAGGGTGCTCCCCTTAATACCACAAACACATAACAAAAATAAAGAAACAACAACAATATGCAAGAACAGAAAATTGGCTTCTTATTATCTCCACAAATGTGGAATTACAAACTTTCAGAATTACAATATGCAAAGCCACCTGGGCATTCCCTTACAATATTCTGTAGGACAAAGCCTCGAGCTATTACCCAGATCTACTACCCAGAACCATTCTGAACTCCTAAGACAATAATACAGCCTTCCTTATATAGGCAATTTTCCACCGCCCGGAAGGTTCCAGAATTTTAGCCAATAAGGCCGACCAAACTTAGAATTATTTTATTTTACATTTTATTACATCATAGTCGGCTCAAGATAACCTTTGAAACCTGAACAGAAATTTTGAAGAAAATTATTTTCTGCCATTTCGGGTGGCCCAACTTCCGAAGACCATAAGTCATCACCAGTTGATCCGATCGGCTATTATAACCCCATTTCGAAAACGCCACGAAGTGCTCTACAGGCTTGACCCCACGAAGCACTCTACAAGCTTGACCAGCGCAAGCGACCGTCACCCAAATTTTTGACCTCATCCGGGGCCTCTAAAGCCTTCAAAACTGAGTTCAAAGTTTCTGTACCCTGCTGCCAATACTGAAAATCTTCAATATCTTCCAATATACACTTGATCTGGCAATGAAACTTTACTGGCAGGCTTATATGACCAAAATGAACCTCCAAGAAAGAAATCAGATCATTCTGAGCACATACGAAAATTACCAAAAATAGTAACTTTCCATAAATAGCAGCTCTGCACAAAATAGCCCTTGTTGAATATAAAACATAAATATTTTTGGGTGATGCAAGATTGCTCTTACACCCAGGATGCTCCTGCATCAGACACCCAGGGTAATTTGAGAAGTGACCCTGTCACGACTCAGGTGTGTAGAGGAAAACCAAGACGGTTAACCTCCTCCTTTGTCAGCCATGATGAATCTTCAACAGGCCGTCCTTTCCACTTGACCAGATATTCTTCATATGTCCTGTTCCTTGTGCTTCTGCCAACACAACTGTCCAGTATATCTTCGATCTCCTTAGTGTCTGAACTAGTTGCTGGAATACTCCACTGTGCTGCTGCAACCTCATCTTCAACACCTCCTTCGTGATACTCTGTCAAATCTAAAATGTTAAACACTGGTGAAATATTCAGCTCACTAGGCAATTCTACCTCATATGCATTTCCTGAATCATGCTTCTTCAGTATCTTACATGGCCCAAACTTCTTCATTTTCAACTTGTTATATGTACCAACTAGAAACCGCTCCTTCCGCAAATGAACCATGACTTCATCACCAACCTAAAATTCCTTATACCTCCTTTTCTCATCTACCTTAGCCTTATACTGTGCATTCATCTTGGTGATATGCTTCCTCACCTCCTCATGGATGTTCTTCAAGTGTTCTGCAAAATCCTCAGCTTCAGCACTACTTATTTCTCCTTTATCCATCTTCCTCAATTCAGATGCATTTCTTGGACTACTTCCATATACAATCTGGAATGGTGATTTACCAGTGCTCCTGTTGACAGAATTATTGTATGCAAATTCTGCCTGTGGTAAAATCAAATCCCATCCTGTTGGCTTATCTCCAACCAAACATCTCAGCAAATTTCCCAAACTCCTATTCACCACCTCTGTTTGTCCATCAGTCTGTGGATGATGTGATGAACTAAACTTCAAATCTGTCTTCAACTTCTTCCACAATGTACGCCAGAAATACCCAACAAACTTAGTGTCCCGATCTGAAACTATGGTCCTTGGCAAACCATGAAGTCTCACTACTTCTCTGAAAAACAATTCTGCTATATGAACAGCATCATTAGTCTTCTTGCAGGGAATGAAATGTGCCATCTTTGAAAATCGGTCAACTACTACAAAAATTGAATCATGTCCCCGCTGTGTCCTCGGTAAACCAAGAACAAAGTCCATACTGATATCCTCCCAAGGCTTCTCTGGTATAGGTAATGGCTGATACAACCCTGTATTCTGCTTCACTCCTTTCGCCATCTGACATACTCTGCAACTCTATACAAACTTCTTCACATCTTGCTGCAATTGTGGCCAATAATAATTCTCACTAACCAAACCAAGGGTTTTATCACTACCAAAATGTCCAGCCAATCCTCCACTATGCTTCTCCTTGATGAGATTCTCCCTCATAGAACTTCATGGAATGCACAACTGACTCCCTCTGAATAGCATATCATCCTGGATGATGAAATCCAACCATTTTGTCCTGTCTAGAGTAACAGGTTCTATACAAGCTTTCCAAGCTTCACCAAAATCAGGATCCTCTGGATACAAATTCTTGAGTTCCTTGAACCCAACCACTTCAATTTGCATTTCTGTCAGCAATAGTTGCCTTCTGCTAAGAGCATCTGCAACCCTATTAGACTTTCCACTCCTGTGTTTCAAAACAAATGTATAACTCTGCAAAAACTCAACCCATTTCAAATGCCTTTGATTCAATTTTCCTTGACTATTCAAATATTGCAAAGCTTGATGATCAGTATACAAAACAAACTCCTTAGGAAGTAGATAATGTCTCCACTTCTTTAATGCCTGAACTATAGCATAAAATTCTTGATCATAAACAAAATATTTCCTCTTGGCATCATTTAACTTCTCACTGAAATAAGCAACAGGTTTACCTTCTTGGCTCATAACAGCTCCTATTGCAGTACCACTAGCATCACAATCTACTTGAAACACCTTATTAAAATCTGGAAGTGCTAAAACTGGTTGTTCTGTAACTTTTTGTTTCAACAATTGAAAACTCTTTTCTGCCCCATTAGTCCACTTAAACTCTTTTCTATCCCCTCTCATTGTTTCAGTCAAGGGTCCACAAATACTACTAAAATTTTTGATAAACTTTCTGTAAAAGCTAGCCAAACCATGAAAAGATCTTACCTCAGTAGCACTCCTTGGAGTAGGCCATTCAAGGATAGCCTGTACCTTCTCTGGGTCCATTTTTAGACCTTCTCCTGAAACTACAAATCCCAAATACACTAACTCTTTCTTCACAAAACTGCACTTCTTCAAATTAATCAACAATTTCTCTTCTCTCAACTTCTCAAATACCATACGAATATGCATCATATGCTCCTCCAATGTCTTACTAAAGATCAAAATATCATCTAGGTAAACAATGACAAACTTACCTAGAAATTCTTTCAGAACCTCATTCATGAGCCGCATGAAAGTGCTCGGTGCATTGGTTAGCCCAAAAGGCATGACTAACCACTCATATAGTCCTTCCTTTGTCTTGAAGGCAGTCTTCCATTCATCTCTTTCTCTGATCCGAATCTGATGATATCCACTTTTCAGATCTATCTTTGAAAAATACATAGCTCCACTCAAACAGTCCATAATATCATCCATTCGTGGCAATGGAAACCTGTACTTGATTGTGATCTTGTTTATTGCTCTAGAATCTGTACACATCCTCCACTCTCCATTCTTTTTTGGTGCTAATACCGCTGGTACAGCACAGGGACTCAGACTCTCTCGAATCAACCCCTTCTGTAACAGTTCATGTACTTGTCTGTTCAAATCCTCACTTTCTGCAGGTGTCATTCTGTGTGCCGCCTTATTCGGAAAACTCACTCCTGGGATCAAGTCCATCTGATGACTGATCTTCCTGACTGGTGGTAATCCATCAGGCACGTTATCAGATACAATATCCTGAAACTCATTCAACAAATCTGCAACTTCTACAGGAACATCTTCTACTTCCTCTTTACCAGCTTTTGGAATTAAAGAAAAACATACATGCTCATGCCTCATACCATCTAGGAAATTTCTTCCATCAACAAAAGTTATCCTTGCATTACCACATACCTTTTCTTCAGTCTCCTTCAATGGTTTTAGCTTATGTCGCACTCCATCCTTTGTCAGGGAATAGGTATTCGCACGGCCATCATGTACAGCACATCTATCAAACTACCATGGTCTACCCAACAACATATGACATGCATCCATAGATATGATATCACACAATACCTCATCTTGGTATCCGCCAATCTTGAACTTCACTAGGTATTGTTCATTGACCATGACCTTGTCGTCATCCTGTACCCAGGCAATCCGATATGGATGTGGGTGTTTCTGTCTCTTGAGCTTCAACTTTGTCACCATCTCTTCTGACACCAAATTGTCAGTGCTTCCACTATCAATAATCACATCACAACATTTACCTTCACACTTGCACCTGGTGCGAAACAAGCTCCTCCTTTGCTCAGGTTCATTCTCACCACTCAACAAGACTCTTCTGTTAATCAATGTTTCTCCTCTTTCAGCATCTTCAGAATTTGATGATCTGGCATCTTCATCTACATGTGCAACTCTAGCCTAGCCTTCATTTCTCCTGTCCATTCTGCCTTGGCACTGAGGACATTCAAATGCCCTATGACCTTCTTCTCCACAGTGAAAACATGTTCCACGGAAGCCACCTCTTCCAGATCCTTGTCCTCTTCCCCTTCCTCTTTGATCTCTATTATTTTGATCCTGGAAGTGATTGGAATTGTTTCCTCTCTGATTCTGACTGCTACTGGCCTCATCCTTCTTTTTCGGATCTTCATTTCGGCCACCGTATGACCATCCACCAGATCATCCACCGCGACCTCTTCCGTTTTGTCTACTCTCAAACTTCTTGTTCAGCTTTTCCTCTACTTTTATGACAAACTGGTATGCCTCTTCAATACTGTTCATTCGAACCAGATTCAGCTCCTCCTGAATGCTTGGTCTTAACCCATTAAGGTATCGGGCAACTTTCTCCTTATCAGCTTCTGCGTGGCCTGTTCTGATGAGAAGTCGATAGAACTCCTCTGTATACTCCTGAATAGATCTTCCTGCTTGCTTCAAACTTTGCATTTTCTTCAGTAGGTCAAGCTCATAATCAATAGGAATGAACTGTCACTTCAATTTATCCACCATCTGATCCCATCTTGTGATTTTATCTTTCCCTTTTCTATTTCGCTCCAACTGAATTTCTTGCCACCAGATCTTCGCATGACCTTTCAATCTGGCCTTCGCAAATTTGACCCTATCAGGATCGTCAACATCTTCGTACTCAAAATATTCCTCACATTCATTGATCCAGTCAATCAATTCCTCTGGGTTAAGATTTCCAGAAAATGTAGGAACCTCAATCTTAGGTATTTTCCCAATCTTGGAAATGGCCCGAAAAAGTCTTTCTTCCTCCTGGTTCACAATTTCGGCTTCTCCTTCTTGATATTCTTCTTCGGCTTCATCCTCGCTTTCGTCTCTGATATTGAGATTCATTCCTCTACGAATCTCTTCTTGCAATGCTCGCACTTGTCTCTGCAGCTCTCTAACCTCAGGTGTCACAGCACCAACTCTTCCGCCACGTTCTCGTCGTGGAGGCATTTTCGCGATGCGCGCTGAAACCCTAGCCACGGTCCTGGTGCAAACTGCCTCACAGTCGGCGATCTATTTACACACTCAAGAAAACTTGCTCTGATACCACTTGATGAAGGGTGCTCCCCTTAATACCACAAACACATAACAGAAATAGAGAAACAACAACAATATGCAAGAACAGAAAATTGGCTTCTTATTATCTCCACAAATGTGGAATTACAAACTTTCAGAATTACAATATGCAAAGCCACCTGGGCATTCCCTTACAATATTCTGTAGGACAAAGCCTCGAGCTATTACCCAGATCTACTACCCAGAACCATTCTGAACTCCTAAGACAATAATACAGCCTTCCTTATATAGGCAATTTTCCACCGCCCGGAAGGTTCCAGAATTTTAGCCAATAAGGCCGACCAAACTTAGAATTATTTTATTTTACATTTTATTACATCATAGTCGGCTCAAGATAACCTTTGAAACCCGAACAGAAATTTTGAAGAAAATTATTTTCTGCCATTTCGGGTGGCCCAACTTCCGAAGACCATAAGTCATCACGAGTTGACCCGATCGGCTATTATAACCCCATTTCGAAAATGCCACGAAGCGCTCTACAGGCTTGACCCCATGAAGCACTCTACAAGCTTGACCAGCGCAAGCACCCGTCACCCAAATTTTTGACCTCATCCGAGGCCTCTAAAGCCTTCAAAACTGAGTTCAAAGTTTCTGTACCCTGCTGCCAATACCGAAAATCTTCAATATCTTCCAATATACACTTGATCTGGCAATGAAACTTTACTGGCAGACTTATATGACCAAAATGAACCTCCAAGAAAGAAATCAGATCATTCTGAGCACATACGAAAATTACCAAAAATAGTAACTTTCCATAAATAGCAGCTCTGCACAAAATAGCCCTTGTTGAATATAAAACATAAATATTTTTGGGTGATGCAAGATTGCTCTTACACCCAGGATGCTCCTGCATCAGTTTCTCAGGTAGCACGTATGGTGTATGTCTGGCAACATATAATGCCCCGCCAGGGAACCCAGAAGAACTTAACCTAAATATGCGACTAAGTTTGCAGAATAATTTTTTTTTTTAAAGTTAACATTCAATAACACCAAAGTTTTCAATGCAGAAGCAAAGCAAAAGAAACAACCAACAAAAGTTACAACTCTCAAGGGTTCCTTGATGAAGATTGATAAAGAGTTAATTAATTAGTATAAGATAAGATATGAATCCAAGATTACATTTTAATGATAAATACAACATCATATGCATGATTACATCCATAAGGTAACCATGATAGAAAGCATCCACTGCACATGTCGCAGGGTATGAATATAATAACTGAAAAGAGATACAACATGATAGCTCTAAATAAATGATACAATGATTCAAGATCACAAGAAGAAGAAGATCATGAAAGAGCATCTGCAACATGGATCATCCAGCCTCAGTGCACGAGCGTCAGAATCTCAAATGGTAAAAGAACCACTACCACCCGGCCTTGTGAACCTAAATGGTCCACTCCCACCATGCTAAGGAGATAACATCAGAACCCACTCGGATAAAAAACAATAAAAACAATCCAAGGAAGAGGTCCTGAAAGCTTCTAAAACAAAGTATACCAAAAGTACAACAAGGTCTAACGAAACATTACCAGAGGCAAACAAAAAAAATGTAGGAAACTTAAGATGCAAACAAGAAGTGTCATCACATAAGTCAACTCTAAGGTTATCTTGGTAGTCCCTTCAGACCCTGGCGCCCTAGTGACTCTATGTGGTGATAGTAACCTCTCATGTACTACCTATGCCATATCCAGTCCACGAAGGTGGCAACCATCATCTCAACTCCCATCCTAGTCAAACTCAATCGGGAACTTAGGCATGGGCGAGGCACAAAATATCTTATTAGGTTCATTTTAGATTCTCAGTGTTTATTTTGTTATCACTTATTAAACTAATTGTAATGGGATCTCCTGGTAGCCACTTCCGGGCTCCGGCACCAATTACAAGCCACTTCCTGATATACACTCAGATGACCTACCCTAGGGTTTCACAAGATCAAAATGCACTCTGAGTTAACACAACTCAGGAATCACAACATCAAGATCCAACATGTAAGACCTGAAAACACCAAGCACAAACCCGCCTAGGGTTAGAACAACTCATGCAATCTAACAGAGTATGCAAGAAAAACAAACATAATAAAAAGATATCCAAAACCCGCCTCTAGATTTTAACCCCAAAAGATGACTACAACCCATAAAAATCAATCCAAAACTAAATGTCCAAAAGGCGTCAAAAGACTTCATAAAAGATAAGCACATTAAAGATTTCATCACTAACATACTCAAGGATATATAAATACTTTAGTCAAATACAATTAATTAAAAGCATTATGAATTTACTCTAGCATTCAAATTCATCTAGTAAATAAATAAACTGATATCAAATTTATCAAATAAAAATTCATACTCAAATTAAATTAATTCCTTACAATCTGATTGTAAAATAATTAATATACGAACTATAATACATTATTATTCACCTCATAATATTCTTTTAACAATAAAAGAATTAACTAATTAATAAAAGAATTAACATTTAATACTAATCAAAGATATCTAACTATCAAATGAAATTGATTATATAATAAATAAATAAATAAAAATAAATTAAATTAAATAATATATATTAAAACTAAACTAAGTTAATAAATTAAATTATTAACATAATTAATAAACTATCAAACAAAAAAGGAAAAGTTTTAAAATTTTAAAAAAAATAACAAAAAAATAATAGTAAAGGGGGGGTACCCGCGGGTCCCCACACCCCTGTCCCCCATCCACGTCAAAGCATAGAGGCCGGTGACAGTACCCCCGGTACTGCCGCACGGTAGCCCCCTCGGGGACTGTCATGCATCAATACCTGGTACTGCGCACGACAGTCAATGCCAGGGCCCGCGAACCAGTGGTGGGCAAATTTAATAACCCAACACATTTTTTTATTATAAACTTTTCCAAAATAAACTTTGATATATATATATATTTCATTTTTAAAATCATACATAATTTATCAAATATCTAATATTTGATAAATATATAAATTTTAAAGAAAATCATCAAATACTTATATCAAATATATATATATATATATATATATATATATATATATATAACATGAACAATTTCTTTTATATAAAACCAATGCATCATTAAAATTAAATTCTTCCCTATTAATTTAATTTATAACAAAATTGGGATATAATATATATGTATACACACCATTAAAATACATATAATATTAACTCTATTTAAGATCGAAACCCTAACCAAATTGGGTTTTCTAAAGCTTTTCCTACAGATCTATCAGAACCATCAAAATTGCAAAAATAGATTGGCAAAACTAATTAAATCGCGTAGTAATATCATATGGAACTTTTCATGCATTTAGATCCAACAGGCACAATGAAGACATGCCTTTCTTTTCTACAAAGATCTAAAAGGAGTAACCATAACAATACAAAACCTACCTCAAATCAAAATTTAACAAATTTGATGATGACCAGAACGATGAACACAAAATCCAAGCTTTTCGAAGAACTCATCAAATCTGTCCCAAAACTGTCTCCAAAATTCCTCCTCCAAAACCTGTGTGTCCAATAAAGGCCAAAACCCCTAATACTTAAAGAAATCTCTTTCCCATACATGAAATTTGAACTCAACTCCAAGGAAGCATTGCCTGAAATCAAACTTTAGTTAACCATTCTGTTCCAGTTGAACTGAAGTCAACTCTCCACTTTGACTTTAGTCAAAAAGTACTTTAACCAAACTTTAACTTGAATTAACAATTCAATTTTATGCAATTATGAATGTGCACAAGTGCATTAAATTAAATAATAATTAAAACATTAAGTTAACACAAATAACACATGCCAAAATAACCTTTAATTTAATAAAATATATTTTAATTAAACAAAGGTTAATTTCATGATTTAAATAAATCAAAAGTGAAGATATTTAATTAATTCGCATTAATTAAATATTTCAACCACACTCAAATTAGCATATAATTAATTCCCAATTAATTAATGCATCAACTATATAATAAAAATAATAATTAAATTAAAATAAAAACATTTATTTAATTACCATTTAAATACTATGCCATAGCTAAAAATAGCATGATCTAAAAATAGAAATCACATCAAACGCCACAAAGCAATGAAACAAAAAGACCTAAGGACCCACATTCAAACTCAGGACTTAGGTGTAAACTCTTGCCAATTGGACGAGTTTAGAAAGGTGAAAACACAGAATCTTGTCCCTTACTTTAGGACAATATTTGGCTTAGGTTAGGATTTGGAACTGATATTATCTCCCCTCTTTTACTATTGAGATTAGCGATAGGGCATGCTCATCTTGACAATTCAGGGAAGTCGATGCCCGGTACCTGCAAACCTGCATAAAAGATGAGCATGTACATATATATAGAAATATAACAGATAATGGCGGGGATCGGTCAATCGTGTGGATCTCGTAAGTAACTACGACTCCGTCCCTCAACCACATCAAACACATCAAGCAGAAAAATAAAAGCATACATGAACACCATACACATGCAAGTATGGGGTAAGTATAATCAACATTTATAAATAACATTTTGAAACAGATATAACATCATCATAGATAACAACATATAAATGAGTCGATATAATCATCATAAACATCAATTTATTAAAGATTCACCAAGAAGTGACATATATCCAATATTCATAAAACACTAAAATAACAAAGCACACATGCAAGTGGCCCAAAAGAGTTTGGCAAGAAAACAAATAAGCAAACTATGGAGGGTTACTACATCCACCTCCCCTAGAAATAGGCTTACTTCTGGAAGCCTACAAACCAAAATAGGAACATAAGTCCCATAAACAACGCTACACTCAACTAAAATCTAAGCAAAGGATCACTAAGTAGGTCCCATCGGACCCTTTCCTACCCTGTGATCCGAAATCTGAGGAACAAACCCTGCTGCAAAAATCCTATGGGATCTACCTGCATCACCGATGGTAGGCTCCGAAGCTGCTGGTCTCTGTCCTGACTACTGAGCTGAACGGTGGGGACATTTGTTTGCCTTATGACCAAATTGGCCACAAGAGAAACAATCTCCATTGAAACTTTTCCCCACTGAAGGTGCAACAGACTGCTAGAAACTACCTCTACTAACCTCCTGCTGAGGATTCTGAGCAGGTTGACTATAAGAATGATTCTTGATATGCTGACGGTTACGGAAGTTCTTGGATTGAGAACTACCACCCTAAGTTGGAAAAGAAAACCCCTTCTGTTGCTGATCCTGATTACCTCGAGAAAAGGTAGAAGGGTTATCATTCTTTTGAGATTGATTCCCCTTGGAATCACTAGGCTGAACACCTTTCTAACCTCCATGACCCAACGCTAGATTTGCTTCTGTAAGGGTAGCCTTAATGGCTGCATCTTTGAGGGTCTTAGGCTCAAAAAGTAGAACATTCCCAATGATGTGAGAATTCAACCCCCTAACAAAGTGTTGGACTAGCAAGGCTGTATCCTGTCCAAATCCAGCATTCTGTTTGAGCTCAAAGAATTCGCACTCATAGTCACTCACCATCATAGTCAGTTGTTTCAAATTATGAAACTCATCTGCCCTTTGTTTCCTCCACTGATCAGATAGGAAACATTCTTGGAAATGCTCCAAGAATAATTCCCATGTAACTGTATCCATCCGAAGACCTAGCTTCTCCTCCTCTATCTTCCACCATACAGCTGCAAAATCTGTAAGCTATGTCACTACATATCTAGCTTTAGTATTGCTACTAAAGGGATGCATGGAAAAACTTCACTCCAAAGCTATGAGCCAAGTCTCAGCTTCTAGACTAGTACCTTTCCCATCAAAGGGAATGGGTCATCCCCTCATAAGGTCCCTCATATGGTTTGCTACCACAACTGAAGGGTCTATGGAGAAGTTCCTCCTTGGAGGGCTCCTAGATCTTTCCCTCTCCCTCTCATTCCTCTGAGAAAGATGGGAAGCATTCTGCTCAACTCTACCCTGATCACAACCAAGACGATCTAGCATCGCCTGCAAGAGCTGTCTCAAATTAGGATCATCTTGACAATCCTCTCTCTGCTCACCCCTAGACTGCTGGTGGTTACTCTCCTGACTGACACTCGTAGAAGGGCTAGGTTGTCTACCCCTTCCACGGTTACCAGCACAACCTCTACCATGACCTCTAGCAGCTCTAGTCTTAGGCATGATTCCTGTGTCATACAAAGATCCAAAAACAACTCTCAACAAAACTCAAAACAAAAGCAAAAGAAAACATAACCACAAAGCAATGGTTTGAAAACATATTATTTTATGTCTATGTTTAGTTTCAAGTTTAACAATCTAAAAAACTGATGGGCACACAACTTCCTAGAGTTCCTAGTGTAGAACTCAGTGCTCTAATACCAAGTGTAATGCCCCGCCAGGGAACCCAGAAGAACTTAACCTAAACATGCGACTAAGTTTGCAGAATAATTTTTTTAAAAAAAAGTTAACATTCAATAACATCAAATTTTTCAATGCGGAAGCAAAGAAAAAGAAACAACCAACAAAGGTTACAACCCTCAAGGGTTCCTTGACGAAGATTACTAAAGAGTTAATTAATTAGTATAAGATAAGATATGAATCCAAGATTACATTTGAATGATAAATACAACATCATATGCATGATTACATCCATAAGGTAACCATGATAGAAAGCATCCACTGCACATGTCGCAGGGTATGAATATAATAACTGAAAAGAGATACAACATGATAGCTTTGAATAAATGATACAATGATTCAAGATCACAAGAAGAAGAAGATCACGAAAGAACATCTGCAACATGGATCATCCAGCCTCAGTGCACTAGCGTCAAAATCTCAAATGGTAAAAAGAACCACTACCACCTGACCTTGTGAACCTAAATGGTCCACTCCCACCATACTGAGGAGATAACATCAGAACCCACTTGGATAACAAACAATAACAACAATCCAAGGAAGAGGTCCTGAAAGCTTCTAAAACAAAGGATACCAAAAGTACAACAAGGTCTAACAAAACATTACCAGAGGCAAACAAAAAAATGTACAAAAACCTAAGATGCAAACAAGAAGTGTCATCACATAAGTCAACTCTAAGGTTATCTTGGTAGTCCCTTCAGACCCCGGCGCCCTAGTGACTCTATGTGGTGATAGTAACCTCTCATGCAGACAAGGTACTACCTATGCCATATCCAGTCCACGAAGGCGGCAAGCATCATCTCAACTCCCATCCTAGTCAAACTCAATTGGGAACTCAGGCATGGGCGAGGCACAAAATATCTTATTAGGTTCATTTTAGATTCTCAGTGTTTATTTTGTTATCACTTATTAAACTACTCGTAATGGGATCTCCTGGTAGCCACTTCCGGGCTCCGGCACAAATTACAAGCCACTTCCTGATATACACTCAGATGACCTACCCTAGGGTTTCACAAGATCAAAATGCACTCTGAGTTAACACAACTCATGAATCACAACATCAAGATCCAACATGTAAGACCCGAAAACACCAAGCACAAACCCACCTAGGGTTAGAACAACTCATGCAATCTAACAGAGTATGCAAGAAAAACAAACATAATAAAAAGATATCCAAAACCCACCTCTGGATTTTAACCCCAAAAGATGACTACAACCCATAAAAATCAATCCAAAACTAAATGTCCAAAAGGCGTCAAAAGACTTCATAAAAGATAAGCACATTAAAGATTTCATCAATAACATACTCAAGGATATATAAATACTTTAGTCAAATACAATTAATTAAAAGCATTATGAATTTACTCTAGCATTCAAATTCATCTAGTAAATAAATAAACTAATATCAAATTTATCAAATAAAAATTCATACTCAAATTAAATTAATTCCTTACAATCTGATTGTAAAATAATTAATATACGAACTATAATACATTATTATTCACCTCATAATATTCTTTTAACAATAAAAGAATTAACTAATTAATAAAAGAATTAACATTTAATACTAATCAAAGATATCTAACTATCAAATGAAATTGATTATATAATAAATAAATAAATAAATAAAAATAAATTAAATTAAATAATATATATTAAAACTAAACTAAGTTAATAAATTAAATTATTAACATAATTAATAAACTATCAAACAAAAAAAGGAAAAGTTTTTTAAATTTAAAAAAAAAAATAACAAAAAAATAATAATAAAGGGGGGGTACCCACAGGTCCCCACACCCCTGTCCCCCATCCGCGGTCAGAGCACAGAGGCCGGTGACAGTACCCCTGGTACTGCCACACGGCAGCCCCCTTGGGGACTGTCGTGCGTCAATACTTGGTACTGTGCACGACAGTCAATGCCAGGGCCCACAAACTAGTGGTGGGCAAATTTAATAACCCAAACACATTTTTTTTTATAAACTTTTCCAAAATAAAACTTTTATATATATATATATATATATATATATATATATATATATATATATATATTATATATATATATATATATATATATATATATATATATATATATATTTCATTTTAAAATCATACATAATTTATCAAATATTTGATATTTGATAAATATATAAATTTTAAAGAAAATCATCAAATACTTATATCATATATATATATATGTATATATATATATATATATATATATATATATATATAATATATATATATATATATATATATATATATATATATAATATATATATATATATATATATATATATATATATATATATATATATATATATATATATATATATATATATTATATATATATATATATATATATATATATATATATATATATATATATATATATATATATATATATATATATATATATATATATATATAACATGAACAATTTCTTTTTATATAAAACCAATGCATCATTAAAATTAAATTCTTCCCTATTAATTTAATTTATAACAAAATTGGGATATAATATATATGTATACACACACCATTAAAAATACATATAATATTAACTCTATTTAAGATCGAAACCCTAAACAAATTGGGTTTTCTAAAGCTTTTTCCTATAGATCTATCAGAACCATCCAAATTGCAAAAATAGATTGGCAAAACTAATTAAATCACGTAGTAATATCATAGGGAACTTTTCATGCATTTAGATCCAATAGGCACAATGAAGACACGCCTTTCTTTTCTACAAAGATCTAAAAGGAGTAACCATATCAATACAAAACCTACCTCAAATCAAAATTTAACAAATTCGACGATGACCAGAACGATGAACACAAAATCCAAGCTTTTCGAAGAACTCGTCAAATCTGTCCCAAAACTGTCTCCAAAAATTCCTCCTCCAAAACCTGTGTGTCCAATAAAGGCCAAAACCCCTAATACTTAAAGAAATCTCTTCCCCATGCATGAAATTCGAACTCAACTCCAAGGAAGCATTGCATGAAATCAAACTTAGTTAACCGTTCTATTCAGTTGAACTGAAGTCAACTCTCCACTTTGACTTTAGTCAAAAAGTACTTTAACCAAACTTTAACTTGAATTAACAATTCAATTTTATGCAATTATGAATGTGCACAAGTGCATTAAATTAAATAATAATTAAAAACATTAAGTTAACACAAATAACACATGCCAAAATAACCTTTTAATTTAATAAAATATATTTTAATTAAACAAAGGTTAATTTCATGATTTAAATAAATCAAAAGTGAAGATATTTAATTAATTTGCATTAATTAAATATTTCAACCACACTCAAATTAGCATATAATTAATTCCCAATTAATTAATGCATCAACTATATAATAAAAATAATAATTAAATTAAAATAAAAACATTTATTTAATTACCATTTAAATACTATGCCATAGCTAAAAATAGCATGATCTAAAAATAGAAATCACATCAAACGCCACAAAGCAACGAAACAGAAAGACCTAAGGACCCACATTCAAACTCAGGACTTAGGTGTAAACTCTTGCCAATTGGACGAGTTTAGAAAGGTGAAAACACAGAATCTTGTCCCTTACTTTAGGACAATATTTGGCTTAGGTTAGGATTTGGAACTGATATTATCTCCCCTCTTTTACCATTGAGATTAGCGATAGGGCATGCTTATCTTGACAATTCAGGGAAGTCGATGCCCGGTACCTGCAAACCTGCATAAAAGATGAGCATGTACATATATATAGAAATATAACAGACAATGGCGGGGATCGGCCGATTGTGTGGATCTCGCAAGCAAGTAACTATGACTCCATCCCTCAACCACATCAAACACATCAAGCAGAAAAATAAAAGCATACATGAACACCATACACATGCAAGTATGGGGTAAGTATAATCAACATTTATAAATAACATTTTGAAATAGATATAACATCATCATAGATAAACAACATATAAACGAGTTGATATAATCATCATAAACATCAATTTATTAAAGATTCACCAAGAAGTGACATATATCTAATATTCATAAAACACTAAAATAACAAAGCACACATGCAAGTGGCCCAAAAGAGTTTGGCAAGAAAACAAATAAGAAAAACTATGGAGGGGTACTACACAACATGAGGTGACATGAGCCTCAACTATTCGAGGGATGGAGTAAGAGACACTATCCTCTGGTTCCCCCACAAGGACTCAGTATATGTAGGGTGGTAGCAACCACAAAGTTTCTTGGTTATTAGGGTATTGCGTATGCATTATAGTAGCGTGAAGCAATGTCAGCTTCCACTAACCAAGGAATGTACTCACTACTTCCCCTTTTATGGACCCAAGTACATGGTTTCATATGTGTATATCCCTTATCCCCACAGTTTGAGCATTGTACCAATATTCAATGTGAGACTCTTTTGGATAGATTGGACATTATTGATGATTCATAGCTTCACATATATTCATTGCGGTCCAGCATGAGGCGGGAAGTGTATGCCCTGCTATGATTATTTCATACTGCATGTGTTCTGACATGTTGCATGAGGTACGATGCCACACCCCACTAATGTTTTGGACACAGTGTTGGGGTGATGATGTCGTGTTGCTAATGGTAGCAAGCCGAGCTCAAGGACATGATGCCATGTATGTAGGTATGTGAAGGTGCAGTATATGTATGTTATGTATTCCTACTTGATGCAGAGTGATTGGGAGATGCTTGCATGCTTGTAGAGGGGTGCCCATGGATGCTCAGTTGTTGAATGTGGTAGGGCATATGGGTGGTCCCTAGCCATGTATACCTCTGGCTATAGTGATGACCCTAGGGGTATCACTATTTGGAGTGTGTCCTATGTGTGCCATATCTGCAAGGAACACTACCGTATGATATATTACCAGCATATGCATTATTATTATTATTTATGCCATGTGGTTAGAGACTGTTGGGTCGCCACATGAAGGGCTATTGTGACAGCCAAGCAATGTTTCCTCCTTCCTTGTTGGTGACTATGTATGGTCACACAGTGATGTGTTTGTGCCTCTTCATGATGATTTTTTTATTGCTTGTGCAGACCAACAATTGTTCATTTTTGTTTGTAAAGGTTTAGCCACAACTTTTGGAAATTCATGATACAATGATTTATTGTTGAATTTGTTAACTTATTTTACTCTCATTTATGACTTTAGTGGCTAAACTACTATCCTTGGTGTTATTTGAATGTTGGTCCTATGTAGTAATTTGATTCCTCACGAAGGATGCATGAGGTAGACTTGGTGACTGTAGATGAGGAAGCAGACATAGGGGACCCTTGAAGTATGGGGGTATGTGAGGCTGTTATGTAGCTAGTATCCACTGATGCCTTAGAGTGGTGACTATTCCTTGGAGGTTTTGTTATATGTATCATTGGATTATGGATTTCAGATTATGAGTCAGATGAGATCATTGTGTATACCTGGAGGACTGGACTATGTCTACTCCTGAGCCCTCTATTGTAATGTGTACTCCCAGTGATGTGGACTATTGTGTGAATTGTGTGGATTTGTATCTTCTCATATTTAGAGAGATGTCATATAAAATTAAAGAAAGTGGCATGAATATTTGCATTTACAATACCATGTGTGGTGATTATGATGTCATTTGTGCTAATGAATGTTGGAAAGGAGAATTTTTGTAATATTAAACTTTTCCTTGGGAAAAGGGCACAATTGTGAGAATGCTAGTGTCTGCAAGAATGTCTATGTGATTGATCTTGCTATTCTTGTCATACATCATTGTATGGTAGAGGTTTTTGTGGAAATTTTTGAATGAGTTTGTAGGAATTTCTAAAAACATGAGAGATGTTAATAAAATATAATAAAATTGTTATTAAGTGTCACTACAAGGTTTGGGTACACCATCTACTCAGGCATTAAAACATGTTTAAATTGTGTTATTATGTACCTTTCTTGTGAAAATTGAAAGAGGACTAGAAAATGATTTATTTATTTTTTTCAAACAGTTGCCTCTAAGACGATTGCAAATAATTTTTGCAAAAAAAAATGTGGTTATATTATTGATTATGAAGAAAATGCATAGTTGTTTCTAGAGGCTAACATGCAGGAAGTTAGTACCATGGATCAAGTTGATGACATGAAAATTGGTAGAAATACTACTTGAGGGTGTTAGCGCAACCTTGCGACTTCCAGGAGTAAGTTGAGACCTAGGGGGGGAGGATGTAGGACCCCTCCATTTCCCTCATCTTGGTAAGAACACTCTGGTAAGTAATAATTTTACTTCTTGCAAAATTCTCCTTAGATTGCATATGGAATTCTTAGATATCTTGACTATAGTTCGTCAGCTTAATTAAAATAGATTTCATTTTTAAACAAATTCATGGAATATGTTAATTTAAGATATATTGTTTTGAAGTAATATTACTTTTGGAAAATTATCATGGTGATAGAACATGAATATGCATATATGTGCTTACATGATAGGATGACTCAATAGAGAGAGAATGTTTTAACAGATTTCATTATGTAGGAATTGCATAGTGGTATAGTAGAATTTATGATGTTAGGGTCAATGTTTAACATAGTCCAAGGCTGTCTTGATTTAGGTTGGATTAGTGTATACTAGGATCAAGCATATTAGTTGAGCTCCTTGTGATGAATTGAGATAATGATATTTTAATAGGATACATTCTTGCATGTTGGTATGGAAGTCTTAAGTGTGTGGATATCAAATTATATTGGGTTATGTTTTTACCTACTTATGGTTAGGTTATAAATGAAATGATATAGGGAACTGAAATCCTAAATCATATATTGATATATGTGACTGATTGAATTAATGAATTATGCTTTGCATTATGGTTAGAGAATATATATGAGTATAGGTTTACGTGGATCTGAGTCATGTAACAAGATAGGATAGGTGTTCAATTTTCTAGATACATGTTGATTTCTCTATTTCATAAACGGAAAATGTAGATTTAAACATGTGAAGGTTATTATGAGATGTCGTAATATGTTGATCTATTTTCTCTAATTATAGAGATTGATTTATATGATGTTTTTAATTGGATTATATGCACAACCTATCTTGGACTACTGATACTTTTACAAGTGTGTAGGTGGATAACCATGGACACTGTGGGGAACCATTGCTAAGGAATTATTGTGAGAACCCCTGTGGGATCAAGGTCAACCCTAAGAAGGGAATGACCTTGAATGTAAAAGTGTTTTATTTGTAAATTATGTTCTGTAAAATCATGTGAGATGTTATTTGTTATTTCCTTGTTGGCATGCCAAGTGTCATGTTGTGATTGTACTCCTTATGTGGTGTCACTTGACACTAGTGATGTGACATGGCATGTCAATGTGGGGTGGGTTGAGTTAGTGTAATCTTGAGTGACCTATAAGTATCCCTAGGTGTGCTTTCTTGGTTAGGGGAGCCTTGATGGTAGTCTCATCACTCATTTTCGTGAGTCCTTCTTAGAGTGGGCTTTTGGAGAGTTAAAATTGACCCTAGGGAGTAGTTTAGGTTGGTTTTTGACTTTCCCCAAGGGTTGTACTATGGGGGTTGGGGGTATTTCTAGGACACATTGAGTGTTTTAGACTCAATTTTCATCCTTCAAAAAAATGCTTGGGAAGAGTGTGACGAATTTTGGGGAAAGATGTAAGTAACTTTTTCTCTTCTCAAAAAGTCTTGGGAAGGTCAGCCAATAGGATAGGCCTCTTCTCCTAGGAATTTTGGGGGTTTGTGTTAGATTCCAATTTAGAGGTTAGTATGGGAAACATTTGGGCTATTCACCCACTCTTGATCTTTAGAGACAGAGTTTGGAGACTAAGGAGGAGGGATGGCTAGAGAGAGGGAAAGAGGAACTAAATTTTGTGCAAGCTTGGAGGAGAGGTTGGTGCTTCATCCATTTTTCATTTTTAAGTATATTTTTGTGTATGCTCATGGGCTGCAAGTTTTACTTTCTCCATGAAGTGTTCAATGTTATTGTGAAGGTGGTTGTAGTGTTGTGAGAAATCTGTTTGTAGTTGTGGTGTTGATTCTTTCTTGCTTTCCTCTTGAGTTTGAAGGGTTCTAAAAAAAGGTGTCCCTCACCCTCCTGATGGATCCATGAGTGATCAAATGTGATAAGCCATAATGGGAGTAAGATGTGGTTGTGTAGTCCTATGTGGTGAAATACATGTTTTGAATGTATGTGCCCTATGTCTTATGTATTTTTTTTCCTACCTTAGCATGGTTCCCCAAGCTCAGGGGTTGGCTAGGGCATACTGAGGGCCTCATGATGCCATATGGTAGGGTGAAGAGCACCCATGGTTATGTTGTTTTTTTATATATGCAGGTTTTGGGTGTGTTGGTATCTTTGAGGCAAGTTTGAGTTTGAGGGTATCTC